>CM050169.1:134483559-135028559 GCA_027410445.1 Discoglossus pictus
GGACATAAGTGATATCTTCCATAACTACTATTCTAACCTTTATAACCTGAGTAATTCAGAGATAAAAATAAAAAAAGATATAAGGGATATTGAGGAGTTTCTAAGAGACTTGAATCTCCCAAGAATCTCGGAAACAGAATTAGAGATCCTGAATAAAACTATAACGGAAGAGGAGATAGAAGAAGCGATTAAAGAAAGTAAAAACAATAAGGCCCCTGGCACGGATGGGTTAGATAAGCTTTTTTAGCAGAGATTTATAGAGGTAGTTAAGGCTCCCCTGGCTAGGATGTATAATGAAATAAAAGATAGCGGTGTCATCCCGGCGGAACTAACAGAAGCAAAAATTATAAATATATTAAAAGAGGATAAAGATCCGGCCGATAGGAAGAGTTATAGACCCATATCGCTTTTGAATTTCGATCTGAAATTCTATTCCAAAATATTAGTAAAAAGGCTAAATCCTTTAATAGATAAACTTATAAACCCAGATCAGGTAGGTTTTGTTAGATCCCGTCAGGGGTCTGACAATATTAGAAGTCTAATGAATGTTTTTTGGGGGGGAATTAAGAAAGGAGCTCCCATGCTGGCCCTGTCAATAGACGCAGAAAAAGCGTTCAACAGAGTCAGCTGGGAGTTCCTGCAGGTAGTGCTCCAGAAATATGGTTTAGGGGATTTTGCAAAAAAGGCAATAAAAGCCTTGTATAGTAATTTAAGAGCAAAAGTAGTGGGGACAAATTTTGAGACAAATGTTTTTAGTATGACAAATGGAACAAGGCAGGGGTGTCCCCTGTCTCCTCTATTATTTGTTTTATATATGGAACCTCTGCTAGAGAAAATAAGAACAACGAAGGAAATAAGCGGTATTAAAATTGGGAAGAAAGAATATAAAACAATTATCTATGCTGACGATATGATTATCATTCGTACGGATCCCGAAAAATCTAGAGAAAATAAGAACAACGAAGGAAATAAGCGGTATTAAAATTGGGAAGAAAGAATATAAAGCAATTATCTATGCTGACGATATGATTATCATTCTTACGGATCCCGAAAAATCTTTATTAAAACTAGAAGCGATATTAAACAGCTTCAGTAATGTCTCTTACTTTAAAGTGAATACATCTAAGACAGATGTAATCACTAGAGGTTTATCTCCAGAAATTAAGTTGAAGCTAAGAGAGAGATATCAATATAACTGGAACGTAAAAGAAATTAGACATTTGGGAATACATATATCCTTCGATATTAAAAATATTTAAAAAAATAATCTGTCTAATATATACAAAATTATATTAAAAGATATTCAAGAGTGGAGATCAATTCATCTATCCTGGACTGCGAGAATAGCAGTAATAAAAATGATTGTTATTCCAAAAATAACATACATTTTTAGATCTATTCCTGATATCCCTATGCTATATTGGATAAAGAGATTTCAACAGCTAATAGATAACTATATCCTTCAGGGTAAAAGAGCGAGGATAGCTGGTACGATTACTAGGAAAAGAATAGAGTTTGGAGGACTTGCTTCACCATGTATAAAAGATATTTCAACAGCCATATCTCTTGCCCAGATCATTCCATGGAATCTTCCATCAGTAAAGCCAAATTACTATTCCTTTTAATGCCATAATTTGGTTTTCAAGTATGGATTTGGTAAAGAATAAATTAGTGCCAAAACATATTAAATCTCTGCTTAAATTCTGGAGGAAAATTAGATCTAAAATGAAACTATCAGTCTATCCATCTTTGGCCGCACCAATAGAAATACTAAAGGGAGAGCTTAAGATAATATCCCTGGAGAAATGGATAGAAAAAGGTATTTATCGTATAATAGACTTTTGTGAGGAAGGCATATTACTCAGTTGGTCAAGACTACATGCCAAATTTAAACTTGATAAAAAGTTATGGTTACACTATATGAATATACAGAGTGCTATAAAAAGGAGAGGCTTTAAAAAGGAAAATATAGACAGGTTAACATCTTTTGAACTCCTATTATATAATACAAATACACACCACAGGATTTCTAAATGTCAGGAGATTATTTCTTTAAATACCCAGAATAATAAAACCCCAGGGATGGTGAAATGGGAGCAAAGTTTATCACTATCTATTAGTATGGAAGAATGGGTTAAAACAATAAAAATGGTTAAAATATCGTCCAGATCCTCTGCTAATTATGAAACATATTTTAAAATAATTAACATGTGGTACCGTACACCGGACTCAATTAATACATTTTCTAAAAAGGATATAGTACTGTGTTGGAAAGAGTGTGGTTTGAGAGCGGATGTTAAACATGTCTGGTGGCAATGCACTAAAGTGAAGGCCTTTTGGAGGAAATGTTGTCTATGGCTGAAAATGATAACAGAAGTTGAAATCCCCTTTAACCCAGAAGTGCTATTACTCCACATTAATCTCAAGGAGATATTTCCAAAACAGTATTTTTTACTATCTCATATCCTGTTGGTAATTAAAGTGTCAATGTGTAAATATTGGAAAGAAAATGCACTTCCATCTATATCAGAAATAGCTAGGGTGGTTACTAAACATAGAGAATTTGACTTAAGGTCATCGGGTCAAGTAAGCTTAAAAAAAAGGGGGATAGACAAGCAATGGTTAATATGGGATTCTTTTATAAAAAAGAAAGAAGTAATGGGTAGGGTGTAGAGGGAAAGGAAAATGCTCTCTCAATTGACGAGTGTTGCTCTCCTACTGCACCTTACGTTCATGTAAGACCTGATATTCCTCCCGTATGTCTTGCCTCCTAGCCTTCTTGGTGAGAATATGGTTAAGAGTTTCCTGCCTCTGAATGTGAATAATTGGAATGTATATTTTTGTGATGACTGTTATTGTACATATTTATTGTCTTAATTGTCTTATTTGTTACATGAAAACTAATAAAAAGAATTAAAAATAAATAAATAAATAAATACAATTATAAAAATATGTAGCAGGAAGATTGGCAGCAGGGGACCCTCTGTCATTTATACACAACAAATTCAACACAACAGGTAAAGTATAACAAGTACCAAAAAAGACAAATAATATATCCTCTTTGGTGTGCACCAATGTCAACCTAACTAACCCTCTAAACCTATCCCCATAACCGAAACCACTAATGCCAACAGTGGTGCACACCAAACAGGATAGCACAGCAATCTTGGTCCAATATACAAAATGTAAGGATTTATCCTGTTTGGTGTGCACAAATGTGGAAATAGAAGTAAACCTCAATAATAACACCATCATGAAAACAGTGCCACACACCAAACAAGATAGGACAACCAATGCTGTTAACACGTACAAAATTGAAGCATCTATCCTCTTTGGTGTGTGCCAATGTCAAAATGCACTGTAGTCTAGCTAATACTCTAAGCCTAAACCCAGAAACATAAGCCCATAATGACAACAGTGGCGTACAACAAACAGGATAAGACAATAAGTGCACCAATGTGGAAATGCATTGCAATGTAACTAACCCTCTAAGTCTAACACCATAACCCTAACTCCATAATGGCACCCTGGTGCACACAAAACAGAATACCACAAAAGATGCTAATAACACATATAACATAGAAGAACATATCATGTTTTCTGTGCACCTTTAGTAAAATGCACTGCAACAAAACTAACACTAAACAGGATAGCAGAAGAAAAAAGCAAAATAAAGAAAGTTGCATTTAAAAAACACAAGTATACAAATCTAATGTACTATTTATATTTACAGATTACTATGGCAGATAATGAAAATAAAGACGAACAGAAAAGACGTCAAACACAAGAACGCGTACAAAGATGGAAAGATTGACAGACGCCGGAGGAAAAAAATTCAACGCAAAAAAGAATGTGAGAGAATCGAAAGCAAAAAACAAGCGGATGACAAAGTAACATCCAAGCCCAAGAAGGCAACCAAAAAACAAAAACATCTAGAAAACAAATCAGAACAATCTGATAACAATTTTAATGTTGATTTACAGAGCCAGATTGATAGATATTCTCACATTTGTCCTTTAGTTAAATCATTACCAGTAGAGTTTCATATTGTCTGTCAGTTTTGTGGGGCTTATCATTTCAAACAGGAAAGACCCAGAGATGGCGAGTTTGTTAGTTGCTGTCAAAAAGGCAAGGTAAGACTTCCACAAAGACAACAATTCCCAACATATTTAGAAAGCATTAGGACTGAGCCTACTTTCCCTGACTACCAAAATTTCAAAACAAACATAAGATCCTATAATAGTGCCATATCTTTTGCATCTATTGGTGCAACATTAGCTGGTAATGTGCCAGGACATGAACCTTACTGCTCCAAAGTACAAGGACAAATCTATCATCATACTTCACATTTACATCCAGAAGAAGGGGAGCAAAGAAAATTTACTCAACTATATGTCCTAGATACAGTGGAAGCTGTAGAACAACGTATGCAGCTTCCAGAGAATAAAAATGCTTATCCATTGTGTTTATTGAGCTTGATAAAATTATGGGCCAAAACTCATACAGTCAAGCTAATAAAAAACTAGCGACTTGCCCCTCAAAAATGATCGGGCAATACATTTTTTTGAAATTCTGTTTGTCACACAATGTGAGTGTACTGGGTGCCTCAACTATATAGACTGCTATCGCACACTAATGAACCCATGTAATAACACTATAATCCATCCAGGACCCTCATGACCCAAAGTGTTTGCACTACACTTTTTTAACCCTGTGTCTTATGGGTGTCTATACAGACCCTCATAAGCCTCTATTTAACCCCATTAGTCCCATAAGAGTATATAAAAACCCTCATGGGACAGTTAGAAGCCTAAGATTAACCCCATAAGTGCTATGAGTGTCCTCCAGAACCCTCATGACACTAAGTACAAACACTACACTGCACTATAGCCCCCAATAAAGCATTACATCTAAACTAATCCCCCTCTACACTAACCTATTAACATCTACACTTCCTACCTACACTACCTACCGACCTGCTAATAACCCCCCACTAATTACAGAAAATAATGAAACCTATCTCACAAAAAAACCTAAGTCACAAACAATAAAAATCTACATTACAGAAAATAAAAAACATAAGTCACAAAAAAAAAAAAAACAATACAGAAAATAAAAAAAAACCTACATTACAAACCCCCCACTACAGAAAAAAAAATTACACACCTGAAAAGGAAATACATACAATATATATATATATATATATATATATATATATATATATACATTATATTACATTACGATATAAATTAAATTAAATACAACCCCCCTTTTCAAAAATACACACATATACCCCACTATCTGAAAATACATTAAATGCTATCTAACATACATACACCCCCTCAATATAAAATACAATACATTCTAACATACATACATCCCTTCCATGTAACATACAATAAATCCTATCTAACAGACATACATCCCCTCTATCTAAAATAAAATAAATCCTATCTACATACCCAAACCCTAAATGTTACATAAAATAGAATAATTAAGACCACTTACCTTTGCAGATGTCCCTTCAGATCACCAACCTAGGAAAAAAAATAAAAAAATAGTACAACATATTTACATGTAATAAATAAACATTTTAAATATTCTACATATTCTACTCACCTTTCCAGCATGTCTTGTTAAAAAAAAACATTACATTAATACTCAATGCATACACACACAAAATACAATAAAATATACATAATATACATTGTACGTACCTCCCTGCGATGTCCCCGGCCTCCTCCTCTTCTGCTGGGCCCTGGAAGAATCCGCGGTGCAAAAGAAACCCAACTAACTAACGAAGGTCAGCACTCGCTGACCTCTCCGATGCTAATGAGCCTCCTAGAGCCTTTTCCGGAAGGAAATTGACAATGGTGCCTTCTGATTGGCTGAAAACGCTGTTAATCAAATTTCAGCCAATCAGAAGGCACCAAGGTGAAGCCAATCAGAATGGGATACACCCCATATCCCATTCTGATTGGCTAATGCATCTGTCAATCTTGTTTAAACCAATTAGAATGCTTTATCGCCTTCAGCCAATCACAATGGGATACACCCCACAGGGTGATTGGCTTGAGGTATCTGCACCTTCTGATTGGCTGTTATCTGATTGACAGTGACAACAGCCAATCAGAAGGTACAGATGCCTTCAGCCATTCACTCTCTGAGGGTGTATCCCATTGTGATTGGCTGAATGGAATAGCGCCTTCTGATTGGTTGTTGTCACTGTCAATCAGATTGCAGCCAATCAGAAGGCACATATGTCTTCAGCCAATCACCCTGTGGGGACGTATCCCATTGTGATTGGCTGAAGGCAATAAAGCATTCTAATTGGTTTAAAAAAGATTGACAGGTGCATTAGCCAGTCAGAATGGGGTATAGGTGTGATTGGCTAAAAGTTGATTGACAGCGTTTTCAGCCAATCAGAAGACGCCATTGCCAATTTCCTTCAGGAAAAGGCTCTAGGAGGCTCATTAGAGTCGTAGAGGTACGCGAGTGTGGACCTCCGTTAGTTTTTTTGTTTTTTAGAGCGCAGATTCTTCCAGGGCCCAGCCGGGACAGAAGAGCAGGAGGCTGGGGACATTGCGGGAGGTAAGTTTAATGTATATTATGTATATTTTATTTTATTTTGTGTGTGTATGTATTTAGTATTAATGTAATGTTTTTTTTAACAGGGGCTGCGCCGGAGAAGAAATGAAGATGGACAGGGACATGCTGGAAAGGTGAGTAGAATATTTAGAATATTTAAAATGTTTATCTATTAGATATAAATATGTTGTATAATTTTTTTTTTCCTTTTTTCCTAGGTTGGGGATCTGAAGGGACATGTGCAAAGGTAAGTGGTATTAATTATTGTATTTCAGGTTAGGTTTAGGGTTTGGGTATGTTAGATTGGATTGATTGTATTTTATATAGTGGGGGGTGTATGTATGTTCGAGTGAGGTATGTGTGTGTATTTTAGATACGGAGGTTTTTTTTTGTATTGTAATGTAATGTATGTATATATATATATATATATATATTGTGAGAATAAAGGTGGAATAGTGGTTGATGGGAGATACATCAGACCTGATTTGCTAGACAGCAACCAGAGGATTTCTCAGTTAAATGCCCCAGGGAGAGATGTTACAGTTTGCAATATGCATAGCTGATGCTCTGCAAAACATGGTATGGGTCCCTGGGGCGGAGTATTTGGAGAGCAGGGGGGGCCAATGCTCCAACAGCACTAGTTGCTGTATAAACAGACCACAGCTTGGATCTGGTTTTTAAGAGTTAGCTAATTGGCACTCACCTGTAGCTACTCAATTAGCAGACAGGCCTTTAAAAGAAGAGAGCAGCCTGCTCCAAGGGGCAGAGGAAAAGACAGCTAGGAGAGGCTGCGCTTATTTGCAAAGACATTGCTTTTGTTTGGGAAATTGGTAAGTGGGAAAGCCACCCAATTGCAGATAGCAAGTACTGTCTAGTAAGAGCTCAAGTAAGAGCAAGGGATTTTGTTTATTTTGTTATTATTTAAAGTACCTGCTTTCAAACTGAATAAAAAAGGAAAACTGAGCTGAAGGTGTCCTGGACTTTGTATACCCTAGAAGGCTGTGGTTACTGCAAGATCGGTGACAATCCTACCTGTAAAAGAAGTGGTTTGTCACATATGGTGGAGAATGCGGGCATCCACGTAAGCCTGAGGGTAGAGGTCATTTAAAGCTCAACATGGAGGATGTTATCAAGGCTCTGATCCAATCCTCCTCTGTGCAACAGGAGACTAACAGGAGAGCTGCAGAAAACAGTGCAGCCCTGCAGCAACTGGTGCTGGCCCAGGCAGAGAGTGCTAAAGTCCTGGCCAAAACACAAATGGAGGGCACTGAGTCCTTGGTGAAACAGCTTGTTGTGACACAAGCGGAGATGTTTAAAGTAGCCCGTGAGGAGCAGCAAAAAGTCACCCAGGGACTACAACAGGTAATCCAAGCGATCTCTGGAAAACTGAATGGAGACCCTGATGGAAGATACCAGGGGCCAAAGGTGATTCGGGCGAGCCACTATCTTCAGAAAATGACCGCATCAGATGATGTTGAGGCGTACCTTCTGGCATTTGAGCGCACTGCTGAGAGGGACGGATGGCCGGCTGGTGAGTGGGCAAGCATACTGGCACCGTTCCTAAGTGGAGAGCCGCAGAAGGCATATTATGACCTAGAACCAGCCGATGCAAGTAGCTACAGCAAATTAAAAGCTGAAATCTTGGCACGACTGGGTGTAACCTCTGCAGTACGTGCCCAAAGGTTCCACTCATGGTCATATTCTTCAGACAAAGCCGCACGTTCCCAAATGTTTGACCTCATACACCTTGCACGGAAATGGTTACAACCTGAAATCCGTTCAGCTAGCCACATTGTGGAAACCTTAGTAATGGACCGGCTTTTGCGTGGTTTACCAGCTTCCCAGCCAAAGTGACCCCCATACAGCTGACCAACTGATTGCCTTGGTGGAAAGATATGCGGCTGCAGGAGAACTGCTATGTCCTACTTCACAGGCAAACCCTCACAATCCTAAGCCCCAAGATTCTGCAAGACCGGGTAAGACTGTTCAAGGTTTAAGGGGGGCATCCAGGTCTAATAGGCCTGGGAACGGAACTAATTGGTGGTCAGACTGTACTGTCAAATGTTTCAAGTGCAAAGAGGATGGTCATATGGCCAAAGACTGTCCATTTAAGGATGAACCTATGGAATGCAATATGGGCAAAAATGAGGGAACACGTTCATTTTTGCTCAGTTGTTGTGGTATTGCTAACAATGACTATGATAATAACGCTCATAAATGCTGTGTAACTGTGAATGGAAAAATGTCTAAAGCATTACTTGATTCAGGTAGTATGGTTACGTTGGTAGCAGAGTCTATAATACCTTGTGTAAAACCTGATCATGGACAGAAAATAGGCATTATCTGTGTTCATGGTGATAAAAAGGAATACCCCACTGCGGAAGTAAATATTGGAACCCAGTATGGGAATTTAAAGTACCGAGTGGGTGTAGTACCTAGATTAGCCCATGAGGTAGTGATCGGTAGAGACTTTCCTCATTTTCTAAAATTATGGGCAGCTTTACAAAAGACAGATCAAAATTTATCAGAAATGAGTCAGTCTGTCGAGGATAATGTGTTCCCTTTTTCCGATATTGACTTGGGTTTTGACCACTGTGACGGAAAAATAAGGAAAAAGAAAAAATACTGCCCTAAACCAGTATTAATAGGAGATAACCCAGCTCAAACTAGTGAGGAGCCTACTAATAATGCAGACAAGGATAAGGACTTAATTGATATTGGAATTAGTCCAGGTAATTTTAAAAGCGCTCAGTGGGAAGATCCCACTTTAGTGACAGCTAGAAATGATATTAAAGTTGTAAACGGGGTTGTTAATCAGCCAGGAGGAGCACTGCCGTTCCCCTATTTTGAAGTACAAAATGACCTAATTTACCGTGTAGAAAAAAAGGATTCAGACATCATTAGGCAGCTGTTGGTTCCTCAGACTTACCAGAATATAGTGCTAAAGTTGGCTCACAGCCACATATTAGGGGGACACTTGGGAGTCGAAAAAACTAGAGAGAGAGTCCTTAGACGGTTTTACTGGCCTGGAGTGTTTGCTGCTATTACAAACTATTGCTCCTCATGTCCTGAGTGCCAGTACAGGGCTCCTTTCAAGACTTTTCGTAGTCCACTTGTACCCTTACCCATAATTGACGTGCCTTTTGAAAGGATCGCTATGGACTTAGTGGGGCCAGTGGTAAAGTCCGCTAGGGGACACCAATATATATTAGTCATCTTGGACTATGCAACTCGCTATCCTGAGGCCATTCCCTTGCGTAATACCTCTGCAAAGCTAATAGCTAAGGAACTTATGTTGATGTTCAGTAGGGTGGGTATCCCTAAAGAAATACTGACAGACCAGGGGACCCCGTTCATGTCCAGAGTCACAAAAGAGTTGTGCAGGCTCTTGCAGGTTAAACATCTTAAGACCTCAGTATATCACCCACAGACTGATGGTTTAGTAGAGAGGTTCAACAAAACCCTTAAGAGTATGCTACGCAAGGTAATTGATGCAGATGGAAGAAATTGGGATTTTTTATTGCCATATCTACTGTTTTCCATTAGGGAAGTTCCACAGGCCTCCACGGGCTTCTCTCCTTTTGAATTATTATATGGAAGACATCCCAGGGGAATATTGGATATTGCTAAGGAGACCTGGGAACAGGAGACTACTCCTCACAGGAGTGTAATTGAGCATATAGCTCAAATGCAGGATAGAATGGCCACCATCATGCCTATTGTCAGGGAACACATGCTGGAAGTCCAGCAGGCTCAGAAAAACAGCTATAACCGTAATGCTAGAGTCAGAGTGTTCCAACCTGGAGACAGGGTATTGGTTCTGGTCCCTACTGTGGAGAATAAGTTCCTTGCGACTTGGCATGGACCCTATGAAATAATAGAGAAAGTGAGTGATGTCAATTATAAAGTCAGACAACCAGGAAGAAGAAAGCCTGAACAGTTGTATCATATAAATCTGTTAAAGCCATGGAAGGACAGGGAGGTCCTGGTTGCTTTAAAACCTTCAGAACCTCCTATAGTAGAGCCAGATGTGAACGTATCTAAGACTCTGTCTGTCCATCAAAAGCAAGAGGTCAGAGATTTCATCAGAAGAAATAGGGATGTTTTCTCGATAGTTCCAGGAAAGACTAAAGTGATTAAACATGACATAATAACCGAACCAGGGAAAAGAGTTAACCTCAAACCCTATAGAATTCCTGAGGCCCGGAGGGAGGTTATAAACTTAGAGGTTGAGAGCATGTTAAAACTTGGAGTCATTGAAGAATCCCAGAGTAACTGGAGTAGTCCTATTGTATTGGTGCCAAAACCTGATGGCACATGGAGGTTCTGCAATGACTACCGCAAGTTAAACGCCCTCTCAAAATTTGATGCTTACCCAATGCCAAGAGTTGATGAGTTAATAGAAAGACTGGGCAAAGCTCGTTATCTAACAACCTTGGATTTAACAAAGGGTTACTGGCAGGTCCCGCTCACTGAAAGAGCCAAAGAAAAGACAGCCTTTTCAACACCCAGTGGCCTGTTTCAGTACACTGTATTGCCATTTGGGTTACATGGGGCACCTGCCACATTCCAACGAATGATGGACAGAATTCTTAAACCTCATGTTCGTTATGCTGCAGCATACTTGGATGATGTCGTCATCCACAGTGCAGACTGGGAATCCCACCTCCGTAAAGTTCAAGCGGTACTTGATGCTATCCGCTCAGCAGGCTTAACTGCCAATCCTTCCAAGTGTACGATTGGTTTAGAGGAAGCTAAGTACTTAGGTTATTCTATTGGGAGGGGTTTGGTTAAACCACAGGAAGCCAAAGTAGAAGCCATACAAAAATGGCCACAGCCCCTTACAAAGAAACAAGTAAAGGCATTTTTGGGTTTAATTGGATATTATAGGCGGTTCATTCCAGATTTTGCTACCATTGCTGCACCCCTGACAGACCTTATTAAAGCAAAATCCCCAGTCATAGTTAAATGGTGCCCTGAGGCAGAAAAGGCTTTTAAGAGTCTGAAGGAAGCTATCTGTAGCCATCCTGTCTTAGTGACCCCAGATTTTTCCAGGGATTTTATAGTTCAGACAGATGCTTCTGATGTGGGCTTGGGGGCTGTTCTTTCACAGGAATACCAGGGTGAAGAACACCCTGTTTTCTTTTTGAGCAGAAAGTTAAACCCACATGAGAAGAACTACTCTATTGTTGAAAAAGAGTGTCTTGCTATTAAGTGGGCATTAGACTCTCTTAAATACTACCTACTAGGCAGAAGGTTTCGATTGATAACGGACCATGCTCCTCTGACGTGGATGTATCAGAACAGGGAAAGTAACTCCAGAGTAACCAGATGGTTTTTGAGTTTGCAATCTTTTGATTTCACTGTGGAACACAGGGCTGGTCTGCAACAAGGTAATGCTGATGGGCTTTCGAGGGTACACTCCCTGATTTCCATGGTCGCTCAAACCCTTGGGTATGAGCTGGGGGGGAGGATATGTGAGAATAAAGGTGGAATAGTGGTTGATGGGAGATACATCAGACCTGATTTGCTAGACAGCAACCAGAGGATTTCTCAGTTAAATGCCCCAGGGAGAGATGTTACAGTTTGCAATATGCATAGCTGATGCTCTGCAAAACATGGTATGGGTCCCTGGGGCGGAGTATTTGGAGAGCAGGGGGGGCCAATGCTCCAACAGCACTAGTTGCTGTATAAACAGACCACAGCTTGGATCTGGTTTTTAAGAGTTAGCTAATTGGCACTCACCTGTAGCTACTCAATTAGCAGACAGGCCTTTAAAAGAAGAGAGCAGCCTGCTCCAAGGGGCAGAGGAAAAGACAGCTAGGAGAGGCTGCGCTTATTTGCAAAGACATTGCTTTTGTTTGGGAAATTGGTAAGTGGGAAAGCCACCCAATTGCAGATAGCAAGTACTGTCTAGTAAGAGCTCAAGTAAGAGCAAGGGATTTTGTTTATTTTGTTATTATTTAAAGTACCTGCTTTCAAACTGAATAAAAAAGGAAAACTGAGCTGAAGGTGTCCTGGACTTTGTATACCCTAGAAGGCTGTGGTTACTGCAAGATCGGTGACAATCCTACCTGTAAAAGAAGTGGTTTGTCACAATATATATATATATATATATATATATATATTTATATATATATATATATATTGTATGCCTTTCTTTTTCAGGTGTCTAATGTTTTTTTATTTTGTTTGTGTGTGTGTGAAGGGGGTTGTAATTTAGGTTTGTTTTGTTTTCTGTAATGTTATTTTTTTATGACATGTTTTTTTTATTTTGTGTAATGTCCACTTTTTTGTGAGTTAAGTTTTTTTGATTTTCTGTAATGTAGATTTTTTATCTACTGTAACTTAGTTTATTTTTTATTTTTTATTATTGGCTTATGGGGGTCTTTATTGACCCCCCATGAGTGACAGGGTTAATGAAGAGATTATGGGGGTCTGTATTGACCCACATAAGAGACAGGGTTAATGAATGGCTTATGGGGGTCTGTATTGCCCCTCATGAGTGACAGGGTTAATACAAGGGTTATGAGGCTCCTGATGGAGCCCCATGAGTGACAGGGTTAAAGAAGGGCTTATGGGGGTCTTTACTGACCCCCATGACTGACAGGGTTAATTAAGGGGTTTTGGGGGTCTGTATTGACCCCCATGAGTGACAGGGTTAATTGTTGGCTTATGGGGCTCTGTATTGACCCCCATGAGTGACAGGGTTAATTAAGGGATCATGTCGGTCTGTATTTACCCACATGATTGACAGTGTTAATTAAGGGCTTATGGGTTTCTGTATTTACTCCCATGAGTGACAGGGTTAATAAAGGGGTTCTGGGGGTCCTGACAGATTAATTAATGGATCATGAGGGTCTGTATTGACCCCCATGAGTGGCATGGTAATTTAGGGGCTCATGGGGCTCTGTATGTAGCCCCATGAGTGATAGGGTTAATTGTTATTTTTCACGGTCCTTTAAGGACCTTTACAGGGTTAATGTGGGGACCCAAGCACCGGGGGGTTAATGCTAGGTGCCGGTGGGGGTACTTACAGTACCCCCACTGCCGGCCTTAAGTGTTTGTGTGCCGCAGGCCCTTTAAGGAGCAGTGATTTTATAGGTTTTAAATGATGGAAGGGACACAATCGTGACCCCCACTGCAAGGGTCAATGTTGGGAAATTGTGGGGGCCCTTCATATGGACACACAGCATGGGCTTAATGTAGGCACACTTCAGGGGTCCGATCGGACCCCGGCTGCAAGGGGTTAATGTGGGGTCTCGAGCTTATCCCAGATCTCTGGGGAAAGTTGTACGTGTTTAGCAGTGTTTTTCGCGGTCCTGGGTTGTGGAGCCTCGTTTTCATTTTGTTCAGGCACCATTTTTTTGTCGGTTAGGCGATTTTCGAGTGCGAAACTGGGCAAATTGTGGTTAAATCTGAGTTCAACCTCACTTCCAGTCGTCCTGGATGTCCCCCCGTGCTGTTTGTGAGTGTATTTTTTATTATGATTGTGTTTTTGTGTGTGTCTTGGGGTTTGCAGGGTTAAGTGTTTGTTTTACGGTTCGTAATTTTGGGCCACACGGTATTGTTAATTTTCTCAGTGCCGCGGGTTGTAATTGTAGGTCGCAGGCAATGAGGGACAGAAGGGGAAGAGAGACACAGGGGAAGAGAGACACTGGGGAAGGACAGAAGAAGGGGAAGAGAGACACAGGGGAAGAGAGACACAGGGGAAGGAGAGGAGAAGGGGAAGAAAGACAGGGGAAGAACAGGAGAAGGGGAAGAGAGACACGGGGAAGAGAGACACAGGGTGAAGGGTTAATAAAAACTGTCTTTGTGTTAGGAAAACTAGAAATAATATCACACACTTAAAATGTGACTTAGAAGCAGCAACTGCCACATATAGCATGTGACCTTCTGTCAGATAGGGGTAGTTTGATACTATGTAACCACTTCTATGTTTCAAGAACTTCTTGTTATCTGCTTTACGAGGCTTGCAACATTCTCATAATATGCCTTGTTTTTTCTCGGGGGTATATAAGCTTTGTTTCCTTGAAAATTAATCGAGCTGGTCTGGAAATCCTCTACTGTGTGTTTATTTCCTCACTGTCTCCCGGAGATCTCTTTAAAGGCTTAACTGTCCCAAGCCGTCAACGAAATTAGGAAAAGTCCCAACACAGGGCAAGGACAGGAGGAGGGGAAGAGAGACACAGGGTAAGGATAGTAGGAGGGGAAGAGGTCCTTTTGGGGTCATAGGGATCTCCACCAGCACAGTGAGCGCCTTTGTCGCTCCCTGCCTAAGTCGTACTGGGTCGTAGGAATAAGCGCCTATGGCCATCATCTCCACCAGTGCAAGGAGCGCCTTTGGTGCTCCTTGCCAGAAACTGCAGGCCTCGCTTTCCGAGGGGCGCATTTGCGGATGGCTCACTAAACAAGCCCGCAAGCGATAGCAACAACCCTGTTGCTGACAACTATATATGTGATTATCATAAGAAGAAAAGGAACAACAAATTTGTGCAGAAATACATAAATTACCAATCCCAAAAGTCAAAATGGTTCTTAAAAAAGATTGCCATACTGATAAACACTGTTATAACTTGCCAACATCAAATGAGGTTGCAATGGTCTTTCAAAATGATGAGGGAGAACCACCATTTCAGAGGGATATTAGAATATATCCCAGAAGCAAGGAGCAACCTTTCATTAATAAAAGTATCTTAAGTACTAATTAGGATTTTAGCCCATATTTTTCCACATGGGGAAGCAGGTTGGCAACCCAAATTAACCCTTGTTAATAATATAATAATAATATTTCCATGCTTGAATTTACAGTGGCTCAGACTGCCATCCAAGATGGTTTCAATCCCATTTTATGTGGAGGAAAACTGACACAACAATGGATCATTGATTCATATTTGAAAGTTGTGGGAAATAATTTAAACTTCATCAAATATCAACAAGATAAACTACGTGTAGAACAGTATTGTGGACTGATGGATTATGTCACTGAGGTGGCTACAACCAGAGAGCTGTCAGCTGGCAAAGCCATCATTTTACTTTCTTCTTTCCAAGGATCTCCTCTCAATATGCGAAGAAGATACAATGATGCCATGGCTATTGTAACTAAATATGAAAAACCAGATTTATTTATTGCATTTACATGTAATCCACAACGGCCAGAGATTGTAGAGAATCTGCTAATTGGACAAACTGCTTCCGATAGACCAGATTTAGTGGCAAGAGTCTTCAAAATCAAATTAAATGAATTAATATGTGACATAACCATAACTCAGTTATTTGGCAAATGTCTGGCTTATGTTTATACCATAGAATAAAAAAAAAAAAAATCTTCCACATGCACATATTCTTAAAATCCTTCAAGAGAAAGATAAATTGGATACTGGTGACAAAGTGGATTCAGTGATTATTGCTGAACTACCAAATCCAGAAATACATGGTAGACTATATGAGATTGTAACTCATCATATGATTCGTGGACCGTGTGGAGATATTAATTCACAGTCACCATGTATGGAAAATAAGAAATGTACTAAAGAATTTCCAAAAGATTATAGAGACAAATCGTATGCTAATTGTGATGGCTATCCATTATACAGAAGAAGACAAGGCCAAAATGCCATCATTCATGGAAAAAAGGTAGATAACAGATATGTGATACCATACAATAAACATTGACTCATGAAGTATAATGCACCCCTTAATGTGGAAGCTTGCACTTCTATAAAATCCATTAAATATGTCTACAAATATATTTACAAATGCTATGATGAAGCTACTGTAGTGGCATCTTTTCAAATTTGAAATGCATGATCGCTCACATGCAGTGTATCGATTAGCTGTATATTTGCCCCAAAGACACTTAGTTTATTTCAATTTTGGAAATGAAACACATGCTTTGGCACAAAGTGAGCATCGACAAACTACTCTAACTGCATGATTTCAATTAAATTGTAACGACTTGAAGGCAAGGGAATTGTTATATATTGACATTCCCTACCATTATGTTTTCATTAATGGATTATGGCAAAAACAAAAAAGCTGTGGAAATAAAATAACACCAAGAATTTACAATGTACGTCCAAAAGACCTTGAACGTTTCTGCTTATTTTTACTTCTTCTAAATGTTCCTGGTGCACAAAGCTTTGAACAGTTGAGAACTGTTAATGACACAGTTTTTGAATCATTTCATTTATCTGCGTGACACAGTAACTTCCTAGCTGATGATACAGAATGGGAAAGATGTCTAGAAGAAGCAGCACTGTGTCAAATGCCACGGCAGATGAAAGAACAATTTGCATTTATTTGTATCTTCTCAAATGCTCCAAATGCATTAGCTTAGTGGGACAAATTTAAAACAAATATGTCTGAAGACTTTTTGCAACAATACAATGAGCCTATTGCAGAATTAAAAGCATTACTTGAAATTCAAGAGGACTTTCTTTCTCATAGATTAAGTTGTGCAAGTTTTAATCTGCCATCCAGGACTCATAGACGACAAAAAACTTTGAAGACTATGACACTCACCTTCAAAGATAAAGAACAGAAGAAAGACTTGCAACTTTAAATATATTACAATTGCAACCATTTAATGCAATAAAAAATGCCCTAGATGATGACATGCTCAAAGAGCCTTATTTCTATCTAGATGGACCTGGTGGATCAGGAAAAAGTTATCTGTATAATTTATTGATGAGTTTTGTTTGAGTACAAGGTGAAATAGCACTACCATTTGCAACCACTGGAATTGCTGCACTGTTGTTAGAAGGTGGAAGAACTGTGCATAGTGGATTTAAACTGCCAGTTACCATTAAGGAAACATCAGTGTCAGATATTTAAATGACATCATTGCAAGCAAAAAAAGAATTTAAAAAAGTAAATTAATTATAATAGATGAAGCTTCAATGATGTTATGCCATGCCCTACAATGTATTGACCTTTTGCTGTGTGAAGTCATGGATAAAAATTTGCCATTTGGTGCAAAGGTAATGTTGCTAGGTGGAGATTTTAGACAAACATTACCTGTCATTTTACATGGAAATCGAACCGACATTATATATACATTTTTATAATTCAGCCATTTCAAAATATGAGATAGTCTGATTGCCTCATAATAAAGTTTGATCAATGGATAACCTTTACCCCCTAGATAATATCCTAACCATTACTGACCTTTTTAACCTTATATGTTTTCCACAGTGTATGAATCTGGCAATTAAACATTGAAACCGAATAATACAAGATACTGGAAAAAAGATAGGAATGGACTGTAAAATATAATAAATTTTTGGCAAAATAATAATTTTGATAGTGGAAATTCTACCGGAAAAAGACAATATAAGACCAGACCAGTCCTTTACAGACTTGTCGCATTTCAAAAAGACCTTACTAGAATTAACAGAAGGAATCTGTTAAATGTTTTCGCGAAAAATAATGCCTAGATTTTTAAAGGTATTAGTTTCCTATTTATATTGGAAATTTGTCTCCAGTTTTTTTAATTTATCAGTTCCAGTTGATTCAGAGATCCCTTAGGTGAAGTAAGTGTTAAAATTATATCATCAGCAAATAAAGTGGTCTTATGTTCTCTCTCTCCAACCCTCACACCTCGTATAATAGATGAGTTTCTAATTACATCTGCGAATGGTTCTATCAAAAAGGTAAACAGAATGTGAGAGAGAGGACAGCCTTGCCTCACACAGTTAGAAATGCTAAAACTTTGTGAACAAAAACCTAGTCCTGCTACGGAGGCAGAGGGTTCAAAGTAGGGAGCCCCAATTGGATGCAAACCAAAAGAACCCAGGCCCATTTCCGTCAGTGTCAGCTTCATGTACTCCCACCCCACCATATCAAATGCTTTTTCAGCATCTAGAGATATAAATAGGGTCGGAGCACACAGATTCTTAGAAATAGATATTAAGTTCATTAACTTCCTGACACTCTAAGATCCCTGTCTACCAGGAATAAAGCCAGCTTGGTCCATAGATATCAGATGATTTAATATCTTTATCATTCTGGTAGCCAAGATTTATTTTAGAATATAACTTAAAATCTGAGTTCATCAATGACCTGGCCTGTAACTAGCACAGTTATAAGGATCTTGATATTTTTTGGAAGTTACAATAATGGTAGTTTTTAACATGTTATCTGTAATTTTACCCAGGCTTATTATTTGATTGAATAAATCTTGAAGAAATGGAATTGACACTCCACTACATTGTTTGTAAAATAGGTTGGTGTAACCATCTGGTCCTGGTGTAGTATATTTTTTTAGATTTTTTAAAGTATATGAAATTTTGTCTTCAGTAATAGGATCATTCCACGTCTCAAGCTGAGTTGGGTGGATTTTTGGAAGATTACGTTTCTTCAAAAAGGACTTAATATCTTCCGTTGATGGTTTTTTAAACTCTTGGTCCTGAGCAAGATTATATAATTTTGTATAAAACAAGGCAAAGGCCTTGGCAAATTTCTTTAGGCTTAGTGACCAATTTACCTTCACTAAGTATTCCTTCTATTCTGGAGCTTTTATGGATCTTATTTGCTAAAAATGTTCTTGTTTTATTGTCATACTGATGTTTTTTTGTTGTAAATGCCATATAGCCTTTTCTGAAAGCATTTGGTTGATTTTGTTTATCTGATTTTGGATGGTTTTAATTTCTATCGAAATTTTTACAGAAGGATTTGATTTATTAATTTTCTCAAAATTATACAACTGTATTAATAATTTACGCAATGGGGTACTTCTTTGTTTAATTAAATGGCTATTAATTTTGATGAATATACCACGAGTTTATGCCTTGTGAGTGATCCACAACAAACTTTTGGATGAAACTGAGTTTTTATTAAATTCAAAAAAGTCTTTAATTTGAAGAAAATTCCTGTTCTTGTCGTTATTAATTAATATATTGTCTAGTTTCCATGGCGGCTTTGATCTACTGACAGATTAAATTTTTATCTTTAATGTGACATAAGCATGGTCAGATTGCATAATTAAATTCATAGTGGATCTGTCCACCAGGAAATCACCTGCCATAATGACTAAACCAGACATATTTATTGATTTTTGGATTAATTTCTTTACAAAATAAAGTTGTTTTTCATTTGGAGCATATACATTTATTAAAGTAAAACTTCTGATCATTAATCTCACCAGTCCACATAATGTATCAGCCCTGCAGACCTGTTTCCACTAATTCCTCCTTAATCTTGAGCCGTCTACTAAAAAGTATCGATACTCCTCTAGATTGTTTTTAAAAGTGGAATTATATTTTAGATCGAAGTCCAAATGACTGAAATTAGGAATCTTATTAACATCCCAATGTGTTTCTTGAAGAAACAAAATACAGTAAAACCCCCATTATCCGCCACCTGTGGGGACTCCCGTTTAATGGGGAGTCCCTGAATTTAATTTAAACAACCCTTAAACACCCCAAACCCCCTTTAAAAAGGCATTAGCACTTAAACCGTGTCATTTAGGCCCAGAAAAAATCATTAGAAAAAAAGTTAGCATTTTTATTTTTTTGCATTCTTGAACTCCGGATAGTGCTGGATAGTGCCGGTTTAGCTGGAGTTTATTTAAAATGGGGAATTGATGCCGGTGCCGGTTACTTGAGAGTCCCGGTTAGTAGGGTGCCAGATAATGAGGATTCTACTGTATTGCATTTCTGTTGTTTCATCAATCTCACTATAGAGTTCCTTTTACTCTGCAAATTAAGTCCTTTTACATTGAAACTAAATTTAACAGACATTTATGGTTATAGCCTTAATGAGAATGTATACATATCCATACACACATAAATATCATAATGAATAACAAAGATTGTATCTAAGCAAAAGGACAATAAAATAATAATAATTTGTCGAACTTCGACAAAGTTTGAAACCCTTTTCTCTACTGATTAAAATCAGTATCTTTCATTCTCACATACATACATATACAAAACATATATTTGAAGGAGATAGAGAATGAATGCTGTTTGATCTAAAATGGATAACCATCAAGTTGTTATAAAAGAATTTCCCTAATTTAAAGCTGTAGTTTGGACATGACAGTTTTTGCTAAAGAATAACAATTAGTTTATATAAAATAAGCAGTTAAAGTGAAGAAAAAAAAAAAGAAAAAAATGTAACCTGTAGTGGTTCAAATGTGTACCCAATAAGAGCTTATTAATAGTGACATGTGTGTAAATTATTGTCATCTTCAGGCATAACTTTTGCGAAATTCTAACAAAGAAAAAAAATGAAATATATTTTTTACTAATCTATGAATAAAATTAAACTAACACTAAACTGTTCAATAAGTGCAGTATGCCTTCCAGAGTATATAAAGTACTATTATTATTAGGAGGAAGGCTAATTATTAAAAGTGAAATATATTGTGCTTATTTAAGTGAAGGATTAACTTCCTATCTTGAAACCATTAATCATTGTATTAATAATGTGAGAAAATGTTTTATTTAATTATCCAAAAAAATATTAATTTAGAACTTATACCAGTGCAAGAGTATAAAAAGAACATTACTACGGCAAAAATACATATAATTTAGAATAAAAAAGCCACTCGGGTCTCAGGGGTTTTAGTGGTTCATTTCTTTCCAAATAGAGTTCAGTGATGATACCCCATTTGGCTAGTAGGTCTTGGCCCTCCAATGGGCTTTTAATTTTGAATCATTTTGTCTCCTTCAGAATAGATAAACTAACAGTGAAAGTGCATTTATATATCAAGTTCTCTTGCCTCAAAGCTCGGGTAATTGGAGCAAATTCCCTTTGTTTAAGTCATGTTCTGAAAATCGTTTTATATTCTCATAAGGTGCGGGAAATTAATAAGTATAACAATTTTTGGCTATTAATTGTTTTTTTAATTGTATTTGAAAAATAGTGGAACTTGACTATGACATCTCTCAGTCGAGATTTGTCTAGGTGGGCAGGTCTAAGGATTCTATGAAAGTCCATTCTGAGATCTTGTTGGGAAATTCCCTGAGCCAACAGAGCAAAGAGCATGTTTAAGTAGGGTTTGAGCTCAACATTTAAGATGGTTCCCGAGACACCTCTCACTCTGAGGTTAAATCTCCTAAATCTATCCTCCAGATTAGTTATTTTAGAAGTTAATTCCTTAAGATTACCTTCCAATTTTTTAGAGTGAGAAAGAAGCGCGTTATGCTTGCTAGTCAGTTTGTCACACCGAGATTCAATTTGTGATGTTTTAGAACTTAATTGCTTGATGGTTAGAGCATTATCCATAATTTGTTGTTTTACATCAGCCATTAGGCTAATTTGAAATTCCTGCAAAATCTTTTTTCAACATGGATGGAGTAAGTAGCTCTTCAGTTATTTTCTGTGTAACTGGTTTGAGAGCTCTCAGAAAGCATAGTAGAGTTTGCTTCAGATAATGTATTACTCTCAGGAGAGTTAGGTTGCGAAAGATCTTGAATAGATATTTTTTTAATGAGTAGAGGCTTTCAGAGCATACTTTTTTGTCTTTGGGTTTGTTTCTTGATGATTAATAAAAATTCGACAGAGTGTTTTTGACACTTTCCCAAAAAATAAAGAGGGGAAAAAAAGAAGAAAGTCCTACAGCAAATATTGTAGGTGGAGAGAGATCTCTTGTCTAAGGTCTCTTGATGTAGTAAGTAGCAGAGTATACTTTACCCCTGACTAAACAGGTCCAATAGGTATCAACCTTTAAATGATATCTTGTATAATGAAACAGTAAACTGCCACCAAGTTAGCTGTGATTGATTTAATACAACTGTGTATCACAGTAAAGAGATATTGCAATTATTTAGTACAATAAGTTATTTGTCAATTTGTCCTTGGAATCAGGACTCATATGATATGTATATAACTCCAGACCCTTCAGGATTACCCATACTTTGTATTTAAAACTCAGCAACCCTCTAGACAAAAGGTTACACCCTCATGCCAATTATTATATGGTATTCAGAATTAAAAAATCAAGCATTTAAAACTAATGCATTAAGCACAAATCTGTATCAACAAGAACATAAATTATTGAGCTGAATAAGCTGTATGTTATTAGTCACACATAAGTACTGTTGTGTGAGAGAATATTTACCCCTCTATCAAGAGACTAAAAGTACCATCAGGTGGTATATTGATCTCACAAAATTTTCCTATTTTTATCCCTTTTCTTTTCTAAATCCAGGATTTTTTATTACCTTTTAATATTCGCCGTTGTTACCCTCAATTAATAAAAAATTCTATTTTTGTAACTATCTTATCCCAACCTGTATATATACATGTAAATTTTTGGTAGAAAGTACCCTGGGAAACTAGCATTCCTTAAATGTATTAATCTGCAGAAAATTTAGCTGGAGATTCTTTTATACAGTCTGTTGGGAATTAATACTCCACAGTATGTGTGGCAAGAAAGGGCAAGAACTAACATTTAATGTCTCTTTTGTTTTAAGACTTTGTGTAATAATATATTGCCAAGATTATAAAGAGGCTGTGAGCTATGTTAGCTTAGAAACCACTCCGGACTTGAGTTGAGAGTAAAAAAAAAAAATGTGCATAAATATTGCTCGCGTTAGTGCTATCAAAGGTTTTATGTCATCTTTCGTAAATATATTTTTGTAAAACACCCGATATTCAGGAGGAGTCTACTGTACAGCAAGAAAATGTAAACATTTTTTACTCACAAAGCCCCAAATGGGCTAGGTAGTTAAGGGTTGGATCCAGACCGCTTTACCAAGATGTCCCGTATGGGCAGGCAAACACACAGGCAGCATCTTAACTCAGCCCTCTCCCTCAGCACTCAGTTCAGTTCGGCTCCTGCAGCAACTACAGCAGCACTTGCCCAAAGCAACAGTATGCAAAAAACAGCTTTGAGTCCCTGCACGGCACACCAAGAAGACAGAAACAAGGCAGAGAGAAGGTAAACCACCAAGAAAGTCTGCTAACATCAGCAGCTACACAGCATGGGGATACCTTAAGGAACTCAAGCACTGTAGACATTAGGGGAAGATAGCCACTCTACCCCCCCCCCCCCATTCAGACAGGTCTCAGCAAACTCTCAGCACTCCATCCTCAGTGCCTCCGTTGACCTCAAGCCACTTTAAACAGCAAGACACACACCACCGGTCATGCCCATAGGTAAATTCTGTCTCCAGAAAGAAAAAGTTTAGCTCAAACTCAGGGGGTTCATATCATACCAACATGATCGAAGATTTAGTGTCTCCTTCTCTGGCACCTCTTCTTCTCACCCTCAATCTGTTGGCATACCACAAGATTCAGTCCTAGACCCCCTCCTATTCTCCATCTATACATCCTCACTTTGCACCCTAATAAAATTGTTTGGAATTCAGTATCATCTTGATGCAGATGACACTCAAATCTACCTCTCAGCACCTGATTTACCCCCTCTCTTCTAGCATGTGTTTCCAATTGCCTCTCAAGCATATCCTCCTAGATGTCTACCCACCATCTCAAACTCAACAGAACTCTTAATCTTCTCACCATCTACTACAGCATCAATTCCTCACATCTCTCTCACTGTCAACAATGCCATCATGACTCCCACCTCCCAAGCCCATTAGCCTGGGGTTCTACTGGACCCTGCCCTCTCTTTCATTCTTCACATACAGTAACTAACAAAATCTTGTCTTTTCAATTTAAAAAACATTTCCAAAATACTTCCCTGCCTTACACAAGACACAACTAAGATTTTAATACATTCCCTCATCATATCCCGTCTTGACTACTGCAACTCACTTCTGGCTGGCCTACCCACCACCTGTCTATCCCCCCTTTAATCCATATTGAATGCCTCCGCTAGACTCATCTACCATACTAAATGCTCTATGTCTGCAGCACTTCCATCTCAATCACTCCACTGGCTTCCCGTAGCCTCCAGAATAAAATTTAAAATCATGACCCTAACTTACAAAGCCCTCAACAACAGCTAATGTGTCACCCCATTATATCTCTGCACCCCATTATATCTCTGCTCTCATCTACAAATATTCCACCATCCGCCCTCTTTGCTCTGCTAATGACCTTGTCCTTTCCTCGCCTCTCATCACCTCCTCTCACTCCCACCTTCAGTACTTTTCTCGCTCTACCCCTATTCTTTAAAACTCCTTGCCTTACTCCACCAGATTATCCTCCTTCTTCAAATCCTTCAAAACCTCAAAAACACACCTGTTTAAAGAAGCCTATAACCTGTCTCTTTAACATAAACACTGCATTTTTCACCCTCCTGTACCCAAAAACTTTAGATTGTAAGTCTGTGAGTTTTCAATCGTGCATGGTGCTTTGGGGAAAGCACTATGGACACATGGATTCTAAACTTAAAGGCAGGGTCCTTTTTGTAATGTGTTAATATTGTTTTGCCTTGATCACAACTTATGTATAGCGCTACAGAATATGTTGGCGCATTACAAATAAACAATAATAACAATAATCATATGGTAGTTATCTGATTATGAAATATCCTATTCCATTCCATTTGAGTGCGCCAGTACCTGTGATATTAATGTTTAATCTTGACATCTCATGTTTGACCAAAGAGCTAATGATCAAAATGTTACAGTGCTTTCCACAATCAGGACAACTCTGGCTCATGTAGCTCATTATGTATTCTGCCAGAGCAGAGGAGGTCAGAAACAGCCCTAATTATATGACCTCATAATGTTATTTAGTAGTATTTTTTTTTTTTTAAAGGAAATAATTTTTTCCTCTTGATTTTCCACTCCCTATTTGATACTGCAGAGCACATACAGTGAGCAGACTTCAGTGACCCTTTAATAGTTTGACATTTGGTTTTGTTCTTGCTTTATGGCAGTGGAACTCAAACACTTATTTAGGTGAACTTTATCAGAAGTAGCTCTCTATTAAACAAATGTTACTCTACCTACCACCAAGATAGCAGAGAAGAGTTGATTCTATACTTACATGTTTCCAGTTAGTATTACTGTTTCCAACTTTTCACACAGTTTGTGTTTTCTCAAGAGCAGCGTCTTTTCAGGTTTCCTGGAAGGCTCCTGTGATTTCTTCTATATAATAGTTATATCTGAGGTCATTAGATTCAAGAAACTGTGATTTAGCTATAACTAAATATGTGCATTACTATTTCCAAAAGTAGCAATACATTGAACTTTTACATTGTATTATATCACGCTGCATGACACATTAGCTGTTCTCTGAGGTTAAGGTAAGTGGTTAATGTAAATTAGAGTCCCTGCCTACAAATTAATGAGTAATTCACTGTTAGGGTGTTCCCTCCATTATTCAACAGTAGAAAGCAAAGTATACTCACACCCACAAATTATCATCAATGAAGTTTAAAAGAACATGTTTTAAAGAATGCCAAAGTATTTAAAGAAACACAAATTGCATGTAAACATATTTCTTCCTCCCTGATCTATAAAAAAAGTTGCCTTGTTAAATGATTGATAAATAACAAAGATATCTTGGTTATTTGATTTTATGGAGATTTGTTAAGGCCTTCCTCCAACTCTACTTTTATACTAAAATCTCGATAATGTCCAAAAAAGATAAACATCTCAGGAAGGAAGACTGTAAATAATGACTAAAAATGACCAGGTATAGAGTCATTGTGTTTAATCACCAGTATATAAAGTATAACTTTTATGATACTAAAGACTTAAGACTTAAAACATCTAATTATTTTACTTTTACAATAACGATGGTTAAGATTATAAAAAGAAAATAGAAGATAGTACTTGACTCATAATACATTTGATTACATTTGAGATGATTTTATCCCATGTATACAATTTTTATGATTTCAATAGCAAAGTCACAAATTGTTCCATAGGGAGCTATGTTTAATTACTCTTTTCAAAATAATATTCATTCATTATAATTCAACTTTACTTAGGATAAATGAGAAGAGACCAAGCTTGAAATGTTGAATACCATCTTATTGAAGGTCAATGGTGATTCCTATTACCACTGTCATAAACCACCATGTGCCAGTCAGGGCTGTGTAAAGTATTCTCTTTGCATTGGGCCTCTATTATTATTATCGTTTATTTGTAAAGCGCCGAGTACAGAGTACAGTAAGTGCAACGGGTGTGTTGTCCGTTGCCACTTGCACCACCAATATCTCTGTTACTGATTCAAGCTATACTGTGAGATCTGGTATATGTAAGTGTAATCAAATAAAGCTTGCAAAGGCAGATAGAATAGGTCCTTTGTGGAGCTGACAAAATGCATCAAAAGAAACAGTTTATCATGGAAGAGATGCAATCAACCAGCTTAATAAACAGTCACATTTCCAACAGCTTTGAGTAACTTGGCTTTCTGATATAGTGATCTTAATTTTGTTGCAAAGTATTATGTAATAGCACCACTGTTTAATTACATTAAATATGTTATATATGTCATAATATGTTATTACATTTCATATTTTATATATAAAATCTACCATTTCAAAATTATTCAAAGAAAAAAAAATATTCGCTAAAAGAAATTAAAAAAAAAATCTCAAAAACAAGTGTCTCAGTTATTGGTACCTCTGCATACTTTGTGCTCTCTCCATTTGCCATGACAACAGAACTGAATATTATCTATAATGCTGGATGAAGTATAATGAGATCTGATAGCATTCCTACAAAGTATCTACTTGGTCCTAACTTGTGGACTCTCCTCTTCAGCTCACCCCCACAGATTTTTCATGGGTTTAGGAGAGAGGAAAAGGATGGCCACTGCAAATGCTTGATTATATAGTCAGTGAAACATGTTTGTGTGGATTTGGAGACATGCTCTGGATCATTGTTGTACTGGAAGACACAACCACAGTCTAATCTTTGCCTCCTGCAAGAGCAATCAGATTCTGATGTAAAATGCCTTTGACTTTTATGGAGTCTGCAATGCCATGAGTTCTAACAAGATCCCCAGGGCATTTGGAAGAAAAACAGCTCCATAACATCACAGGTCCTATACCATACTTCACTGTGCTAATAATTTTCTTTCTAGCATAACCTTGAAACTTTTTATGCTTTTTTTTTTTTTTACAAAAGGCTCTATTTTTGTCTCATTTTACCACAGAACCCAGATCCATAGTCCAAGACCAAGTTCCATATCCTAAACACACTCCAGGTGCTTATGTTTGTGGTTTGAAAACAGCAGAGGCTTTCTTCTGGCAAGCCTTTCCAATACTTTGTTGACATTAGGGTGGCTAATTGTAAAGAGAGACTTGGCGACCCAAGATTTCAACCAATTCCAGCAAATGTCCAGATGTGATTCTTTGAGAAAGTTTTGCCTCTCAAGCCATTCCCCCCACTGTACATAGGGGCAAAATACACTTGTATGCTCTTGCAAGACAGTTCATTGCTATTTCCCTTGTTTGAGACTTCTTAATTACTAGCAAGTTGCCCGTCAAAAATGACGGCAATAAAATGTGAATCCTGGCAATGCTGTTTGCCACACAATGGGAGCCTCTCCCCCTCTACTTTACTGTCCTTGCATTAGGTGCTCAACACGGGCCTCGCAATGAGCACTTTCGGCGCTCATTGCGATTCTCTCCCTCTATCTACTTCCTCCCTTGTATCTAATTTCCCCTCTCCCTCCCTTGTGTCTCCTTTCCTCCCTCCTCTCCCTCCCTTGTGTGTCTTCCCCTCCCCTGTGTCTCTTCTGCTCACGTCCCCCTCCCCTGTGTCTCCCCCTTATCCCCTGTGTCTCGTCTACCCTCCTCTCACACCTGTGTGTCTCTCCCCTCCTCCTATCACTCCCCTGTGTGTCTCCCCCCCTCCTCTCCCTCCCTGGTGTCTCTTCCCCTCTGTGTCGCTCTCCCCTCTACACTGTGTCTCTCCCCCCTCCTTTCCCTCCCCTGTGTGTCTACCCCCTCCTCTACCACCCCTGTGTGTCTCCCCTCCCCTGTGTCTCTTCCCCCCTCCTTTCACATCTTTGTGTCTCTCCCCCCTCCTCACACTACCCTGTGTCTCTCCCCCCTCCTCTCACTACACTGTGTCTCTCCCCCCTCCTCTCACTCCTTTGTGTCCCCCCTCCTCTCTCTCCCATGTGTCTCTCCCCCCTCCTCTAACTCCCCTGTGCCCCCCTCTTCTGTGTCTCTCCTCCTCTGTTTCCCCTGTGTCTCTCCCCTGTGTCTCTCCCTCCCCTGTGTGTCTACCCCCCCCTCCTCTCCCACCCCTGTGTGTCTCCCCCCTCCCCTGTATTTCTTCCCCCTTCTCTCACTCCCCTGTGTCTCTCCCTCCCTCCTCTCCCTCCCCTGTGTCTCTCACCCCTCCTCTCCTTACCCTATGTCTCTCCCCCCTCCTCTCATACTTTTGTGTCTCCCCCCTCCTCTCACTTCCCTGTGTCTCTCCCCACTCCTCTCACTCCCCTTTGTCTCTTCCCCCTCTGTGTCTCATCCCCCTATTCCATGTGTCTCTCCCCGCTCCTCTCCTCCCCTGTGTGTCTCCCCCCTCCTCTCCCACCCCTGTGTGTCTCCCCCCTCCCCTGTTCTCTTCCCCCTCCTCTAATTCTTTTGTGTCTCTCCCCCCTCCTCTCATTCCCCTGGGTCTCTCCCACTCCTCTCACTCCCCTGTGTTTCTTCCCCCTCCTCTCACTTCCCTGTGTCTCCCCCTCCTCTCACTCCTTTGTGTCTCTCCCATTCTTCTCACTCCTGTGTCTCTCCCCTCCTCTTACTCCCCTGTGTGACTATCCCCTCCTCTCCTACCCCTGTGTGTCTCCCCCCTCCCCTGTGTCTCTTCCCCCTCATCTAATTATTTTGTGTCTCTCCCCCCTCCTCTCACTCCCCTGGGTCTCTCCCCCTTCTCTCACTCCCCTGGGTCTCTCCCCCTCCTCTCACTCCCCTGTGTTTCTCCCCCCCTCCTCTCACTCCCCTGTGTTTCTACCCCTTCCTCTCTCTCCCATGTGTCTTCCCCCTCCCCTCTGTGTCTTCCCCCTCCTTCCCTGTGTGTCTCCCCTCCTCCTCCTCTGTCTCTCCGGCACCCCTGTGTCTTTCCCCCTCCTCTTACTCCCCTGTGTCTCCCCACCCTCCTCTGTGTCTCTCCCCCCTCTCCCATGTGTCTCTCCCCCCTCCTCTCCCTCCCCTGTGTGTCTACCCCCCTCTCCCACCACTGTGTGTCTTCCCCTCCCCTGTGTCTCTTTCCCCCTCCTCTCACTCCTTTGTGTCTCCCCCCCACTGCCCTGTGTCTCTCCCCCATCCTCTCATTTCCCTGTGTCTCCCCCCTACTCTCACTCCTTTGTGTCTCTCCCCTTCTTCTCATTCCCATGTCTCTGCCCCCTCCTCTCACTCCCCTGAGTTTCTACCCCTTCCTCTCTCTTCCATGTGTCTTCTCCCTCCCCTCTGTGTCTTCCCCTCCTTCCCTGTGTGTCTCCCCTCCTCCTCCTCTGTCTCTCCGGCACCCTTGTGTCTCTCCCCCTCCTCTTACTCCCCTGTGTCTCCCCACCCTCCTCTGTGTCTCTCCCCCCTCTACCCTGTGTCTCTCCCCCCTCCTCTCCCTCCCCTGTGTGTCTACTCCCCTCTCCCACCCCTGTGTGTCTTCCCCTCCCCTGTGTCTCTTTCCCCCTCCTCTCACTCCTTTGTGTCCCCCCCCACTGCCCTGTGTCTCTCCCCCATCCTCTCATTTCCCTGTGTCTCCCCCCTACTCTCACTCCTTTGTGTCTCTACCCCTCCTCTCACTCCCCTGTGTCTCTCCCCCCTCCTCTCACTTCCTTATGTCTCTCCCCCCCTCCTCTCACTCCTTTGTGTCTCCCCCCTCCTCTCACTCTTATGTGTATCTCCCCACTCCTCTCACTCTCCTGTGTCTCTCCCCCCCTCCTCTGTGTCTCTCCCCCCTCTCCCCTGTGTCTCTCCCCCTCCTCTCCTCCCCTGTTTGTCTATCCCCTCCCCTATGTCTCTTCCCCCTCCTCTAATTCTTTTGTGTCTCTCCCGCCCTCGTCTCACTCCCATGTCTCTCCCCCTCCTCTTACTCCCCTGTGTCTCTTCCTCACCTCCGTGTCTCTCCCCTCTCCCCTGTGTCTCTCCCCCCTCCTCTCCCTCCCCTGTGTGTCTACCCCCCCTCCTCTCCCATTCCTGTGTGTCCCCCCATCCACTGTGTCTCTGTCCCCCTCCTCTCACTCCTTTGTGTCTCTCCCCCCTCTTACTGCCTTGTGTCTCTCCCCCATCCTCTCACTTCCCTGTGTCTCCCCCTCCTATCTCTCCTTTGTGTCTCTCCCCCTCCTCTCCTCCCCTGTGTGTCTCCCCCCTCCCCTATGTCTCTTCCCCCTCCTCTAATTCTTTTGTGTCTCTCCCGCCCTCGTCTCACTCCCATGTCTCTCCCCCTCCTCTTACTCCCCTGTGTCTCTTCCTCACCTCCGTGTCTCTCCCCTCTCCCCTGTGTCTCTCCCCCCTCCTCTCCATCCCCTGTGTGTCTACCCCCCCTCCTCTCCCATTCCTGTGTGTCCCCCCATCCACTGTGTCTCTGTCCCCCTCCTCTCACTCCTTTGTGTCTCTCCCCCCTCTCACTGCCTTGTGTCTCTCCCCCATCCTCTCACTTCCCTGTGTCTCCCCCTCCTATCTCTCCTTTGTGTCTCTCCCCCTCCTCTCACTCCCCTGTGTCTCTCCCCCCTCTTCTCACTTCCCTGTGTCTCCCCACCTCTTCTCACTCCTTTGTGTCTCTCTCCCTCCTCTCACTCCCCCCCTCCCCTGTGTCTCGCCCCCTCCTCACCCTCCCCTGTGTGTCTACCCCCCTCCTCTCCCACCCTTGTGTGTCTCCCCCCTCCCATGTGTTTCTTCCTCCCTCCTCTCCATCCCCTGTGTTTCTTCCCCCTCATCTCCCTTCCCTGTGTCTTCCCCCTCCCCTCTGTGTCTTCCCCCTCCTTCTGTGTGTGTCTCCCCTCCTCCTCCTCTCTCTCTCCAGCACCCCTGTGTCTCTCCCCCTCCTCTTACTCCCCTGTGTCTCTTCGCCTCTCCTCTGTGTCTCTCCCCTTTCTCCCCTGTGTCTCTCCCCAATCATCTCCCTTCCATGTGTGTCTACCCTCCCCCTCCTCTCCCACCCCTGTGTGTCTCCCCCTCCCCTGTGTCTCTTCCCCCCTCCTCTCACTCCTTTGTGTCTCTCCCCCTCCCCTCACTCCCCTGTGTCTTTCCCCCCCTCCTCTCACTTCCCTGTGTCTCCCCCCTCCTCTCAGTCCTTTGTGTCTCTCTCCCTCCTCTCATCCCCCTGTGTCTCTCCCCCCTCCTCTCACTCCCATGTGTCTCTCCCCCCTCCTCTCCCACCCCTGTCTTTCTCCACCTTCCTCTCCCTTCCCTGTGTCTCCCCCCTCCCTCTGTGTCTAACCCCTCCTTTCCTGTGTGTCTCCCCTCCTCCTCCTCTCTCTCTCCAGGCACCCCGCAATGCGCATGCGCGGGCCCCCACGCAATGCACATGCACAGGCCTCCCCTCAATGTGCATGCACAGACCGCCGCGCAATGCGCCTGCCCGCCCTGCTGCAATGCGCCTGCCCACCCCGCTGCAATCCGCATGCCCGTCCATTTTGTCTGACCTCTCTTCTAAGACCGGCCCATCTTCGGTGATGTGGTATAGCTCATAGATTCATGGAAGTACAAAAGCCCCTTCACCACAACAAGGCAGCAATCCAGAAGTGGAACATTATGTTACATACTACTTATTATCATCTCAAATCATACCATTATGCCTAGTCGATGGCTAAGGAGTAAGTTAGGCGAATGGATTTGTGTACCTTTTTGTTTGTGTACCTTTTCGTACCTTGCAGCAATATTTATTTGCTTGCATCCACTCATAGTAAATGATATATTCCATAATGTTTTAAATAAGCTGAAATTTTCCCAATGTGTACTGTTAAAATTGCTCCCCCATTTGACAAATAGGCATCTTCAAGCATAGGATTCCACTATGAAGGAATATGTTAGACAAGCAATTACTGTCTCATCCCCTTCAATATTTTGACAAGGGTAACAACCAATATACCTACTTGAATAATTTCACACACCATGGATTACTTGACCCAAACATTTGCTTTAACATGTAAGGTCTAGCAGTTTCTAGTCCGACACTTGTGTTTGCCGATCTGTACAACAATATAATTGCATATTCTAAAATAAGGTTATTTAAATGTTGAAATCAATTTTAGATTTATATAATTACCTGTTCTAAAATCAGGTTATTAAAATACCGGTAAGATGTATGGACGGTGCATATCATCAGTAAACATTAGTGATGTCGCAAACATCAAATTTTCGGTTCGCCAACCGCAGACGCGAATTCCATCAAATGTTCGCGAACGGGCGAATATCGGCGAACCGCCAAAGACTTCAAAAGCCACAGGGACTCTTTCTGGCCACAATAGTGATGGAAAAGTTGTTTCAAGGGGACTATCACCTGGACTGTGGCATGCCGGAGGGGGATCCATGGCAAAACTCCCACGGAAAATTACATAGTTGATGCAGAGTCTGGTTTTAAGCCATAAAGGGCATAAATCACCTAACATTCCTAAATTGTTTGGAATAACATGCTTTAAAACATCAGGTATGATGTTGTATCGATCAGGTAGTGTAAGGGTTACACCCGCTTCACAGTAACAGACCAATATCCCCGTTTAATGCACCGCAAAAAAACGCAAACAGTCCCTTTGCACAACCGCAAACTCCCAATTTGCACAAGGTTGGATACCAAGCTAGCCATGTCCCGTTCCTTGTCCTCACTGATGTCATTGAATGTCTCTTCCTCCACCCAGCTACCAAGGGTCCCCGAAAGGGGACAACAAGCCCCCTGGGACGCCTGTTGTGTTTGGTTTTCCACCTCCTCAAAGCCACCTTCCTCCTCTGACTCCTCTTCTTCAGACTCCCAGAGTCTGGGGGCTTCCACTGCCCAGCATGGAAGATTATACACAGGTCAGAGTCTGGGGGCTTCCACCGCCCAGCATGGAATATTATACACAGGTCAGAGTCTGGGGGCTTCCACTGCCCAGCATGGAATATTATACACAGGTCAGAGTCTGGGGGCTTCCACTGCACAGCATGGAAGATTATACACAGGTCAAAGTCTGTGGGCTTCCACTGCCCAGCATGGAATATTATACACAGGTCAGAGTCTGGGGGCTTCCACTGTACAGCATGGAATATTATACACAGGTCAGAGTCTGGGGGCTTCCACTGTACAGCATGGAAGATTATACGCGTTGCCTCTGTCTGCGTTATTATAGGTGTGTACTGTTATGTAGTACTATTCCTATCAGCTTAATCCCTGTTACGTCCACTATTAGAGGACGTGTATATGGCATAAATTTTTGGAACAGGGAGATGGAAAAAGATGCTTTTTTGGACCTCCTACTTCGAATTTGGGGCACTGCACATGCAATCTAAGGTGCCACCAGATAGGAGAGTTGTATTAATACTCATTCCTATCAGTTTAATACCTTTTACGTTACCTATCAGGGGGCGTGTATATGGCATGGATTTTTGGAACAGGGAGATGGAAAAAGATGCTTGTTCGGACCTCCTATTTCGAATTTGGGGCACTGCACGTGCAATCTAAGGTGCCACCAGATAGGAGAGTTGTATTAAGTTGTAATACTCATTCCTATCAGTGTAATACCTGTTACGTTACCTATCTTTATTCTCAATAGCACATTCTATATGTCATCAACGGGCCTGTGTGTATTTAGAGAACCACACTTTAAGGCCCTTAACCTGGGACAAGGTGGCTTGGCTATCAGAATTGCCTCAGAGCCTTAAAAACTCGCCAAACCACCTAATCAGACACTCACTATCATACTGGAAATGGGCCAAGAAACACACGTGTTTGTTCCCTGGATCCATCCAAATGACCCCAATTCTTGACCACCCTCAGGCCCCGAAACACATGAGCACAACATCACAACACTGGTGGAGGTCAAGGAAACTAGATAGACTGGGAGACTGGTTAGTAAAGGGCCAGATGCTCACCTATGAGGAACTGAGGGACAAGCATGAGCTACCGCTGTCAGAACATTACAATTACTGTAGGCTGAGGCATTTCACACACTCCCTGACCCAGAAACAGGGGACACCGGTCTTAAATTGGTTCTCCAAAACTTGTAAAGATAAACCTCTATCAAGGGGGCTCATTGGGTCGCTATACAAATATAAAACATTTGTTACTGGTTGAAGCGACACTGGGGGAAGGACAGGAGTGGGGGAGCCCTGGAGTCCCTTCAGAAGCAGCCGGCGGCAAAATCATCCCAGGAAAGGAGAGGTCGCTTACTGAAGCCTGCCCTAGGGTAACCCAAGGGGGATTGCCCAGGTTAGATATTGTAAATAATAAGCTAATACTGCTGGAGAGATGATAGCTAATAGGACTTTGGTGTTTCCTGCAGATATACTCTTTACTATTGTCTGTTTTACCATGTTTTAGGTATCTCTTAAATTGCAATCACAGTAAAAAATAAGAAAAATTATTAACCTAAAATGTAAAAATAAGAAGGAATAGCCAGCTAACTTTCACAAAATGTCTCTATTGTAAATGTGTATTTTTGCACAACTGTTATGCAAGACTGTTCAAAAATGTTTTATTTTTCATTACATACTGTACGCCTTCTAAAATAAAATAATTTAAATGCAAAAATTAGGTATTGTTGCAGCGACCAGAAAACTTGATGTTAGTTTGCCAGGTAGAAAGTGCCCTAAAACATTGCGTCTTGAACCCTAGTTGGTGGCGGATAAGTCACGCAAGTCATCCGGCATTCAGGGATAAAATACAGCAGCGTGTGGACCATTATTAGCTCAAAGCAGCTCATCTATCAGGCCTTTTTTAATCAAATGTATCGCCCACTGTCAGTCCCTTCGGGATCCATCCCTCATTCATCTTAATAAAGGTGAGGTAATCTAGACTTTTTTGACCTAGGCGACTTCTATTATCAGTGAAAAAACCTCCTGCTGCACTGAAGGTCCTTTCTGACAGGACACTTGAAGTGGGGCAGGACAGAAGTTCTCTGGCAAATTGGGATAGCTCAGGCCACAGGGCAAGCGTGCACACCCAGTAGTCAAGGGGTTCATCGCTCCTCATAGTGTCGATATCTGTAGTTATAGCGAGGTAGTCTGTTTTACCTGACGGTCGAGTCGTTCTCTGAGGGTGGACCACGAAGGGCTGTGGCGATGCATAGGACTTAAAAAGCTCTGCATGTCCTCCATCAACAACACGTCTGTACAGCGTCCTCTCCTTGCCGGTGTGGTCGTGGGAGGAGGAGGATTATGTTCACCTCTTCCGCTGTTGGATTGCCTTTGTGCTGTGACATGACCCTTAAACGCTGTGTAAAGCATACTTTTTAATTTATTTTGGTAGTGCTGCATCCTTTCCGACTTGTGGTAATTCGGCAACATTTCAGGTACTTTCTGCTTATAATCAAGCGCCTCGCTGGCATGTTGTTTCGCCGCTGGATATCTGTAAAGTGCGCCATGGCCGTGTAGGACCGCCTGAAATGGGCACACACCTTCCTGGCATGCTTCAGGACGTCCTGTAAGCCTGGGTGCTTATGCACAAAGAGTTGTACAATCAGATTACACACATGTGCCATGCACGGCACATGTGTCAACTTGCCCAAATTCAATGCCGCCAACAAATTTCTTCCGTTGTCACAAACCACTTTGCCGATCTCCAGTTGGTCCGGAGTCAGCCACTGATCCACCTGTGCGTTCAGGGCGGACAGGAGTGCTGGTCCGATGTGACTCTCTGCTTTCAGGGAAGTCAACCTCAAGACGGCGTGACACTGCCGTATCCTGGATGTGGAATAGTACCTGTGGAGCTGGGGGGTGCCGTTGATGTGGAGCAAGACATAGCAGCAGCAGAAGAGTACTCAGCCGAGGAGGTTATGGAAGAGGATGGAGTAGGAGGAGTAGAGGAGGTGGCAGCAGGACTGCCTGCAAGTCGTGGCGGTGTCACCAACTCCTCTGCAGAGCCACGTATTCTATGCTTGGCAGCTGTCACCAGGTTTACCCAATGCGCAGTGTAGGTGATATACGTGCCCTGACCATGCTTTGCAGACCAGGTATCCGTGGTCAGATGGACCCTTGCCCCAACACTGTGTGCCAGAGATGCCATTACTTCCTTTTGCACAATCGAGTACAGGTTGGGGATTGCCTTTTGTGCAAAGAAATTTCGGCTGGGTAACTTCCACTACGGTGTCCCACTAGCTACAAATTTTTTGAATGCCTCAGACTCCACCAGCTTGTATGGTAAAAGCTGGCAGCTAAGAGTTCAGACAAGCCAGCTGTCAGTTGCCGGGCAAGGGGGTGACTTTGTGACATTGGCTTCTTACGCTCAAACATGTCCTTGACAGACACTTGACTGTGGGCAGATGAGCAGGGACTGCTCAGGGCGAGACACGGAGTGGCGGATGGTTGAGAGGGGGCAAGCAGGGCAGCAGTGGTTGACGTGGCTGAAGATGCTGGACCAGGAGGAGGATGGCGGCTTTGACTTTGTGTGCTGCTTGTACTGATGTGTTGATCCCATTGGCATTTGTGATGTGACATCATGTGCCTTCGCAAAGAAGTAGTACCTAGGTTGTTGTTGGACTTCCCACGACTCAGTTTCTTTTTGCACAGGTTGCAAATGGCATCACTGTTGTCACAGGCAGACACACGAAAAAATTGCCACAGCTCTGCAATGACGGCATTCTGGTGGTGGCAAAAGCATGCGTTGACTGGCGTGCTTTCTGGCTGACCCCGGGTGCGGATGCATGCTGTCTGACTGTGCCACTAGCTACTTTCGACGACCTCCCGCTGCTTCCAACTCGTCTCCTCCTCCTATCTGTCTCCCCATCTGAACTTTCCTCCTGTTCTTCTTCTCTTATAGCGGGCACCCACGTGACATCCACGGACGCATCGTCATCATCAACCGCTTCACTTGTATCTGACAACTCAACAAAGGAAGCAGCACCGGGTACAACATCATCATTATCATCATCAGACCGTACGTCCATGTGTGTAATGCTGCCTGACTGTGACATATCCCTGTTATATACATCCTCTGGCACTAATGTTTGTGCATCACTCATTTCTTCCAACGGATCTGTAAATAACTCTGCTGACGGATCAAGTGAAGCGGCTGTGGTGCTAGTGTTGGTGGTGGCGGCAGGCGGGCGAGTGGTAACTGGAGAGGTTCCCGAAGCTAAGCTGGAGGAGGATGGTGTGTCTAGGTTCTGAGCTGAAGCTGTAGAAGATTGGGTGTCCTGTGTTAGCCAGTCAACCATGTCCTCAGAACTGTTCAAGTTCAGGGTACGTTGCCTCTGAAAACTGGGCATTATTCTAGGGCCAAAGGGAATCACAGCACCACGACCACGACGGCCCCTGCGGGGTGGCCTGCCTCTGCCTGTCATTTTTTTTACGATAAGTGGTACTATGCGTGCAAGCTACTGTGACACCAGATATGAGTGTCACTGGGCACTGGCAAAAGTTAGCAGACTAGATGCAATAGGCCTCACACACACGCCTTTAAGCAGGCAACTGATATTTATATGGTTACAGTAAAAAAAGGGTTGTTTTATTTCACTGCACACTACGGTGGCACTAGATATGAGTGTCACTGGGCACTGTAAAAAGTTAGCAGACTAGATGCAATAGGCTTCACACACACGCCTTTAGGCAGGCAACTGATATTTATATGGTTACAGTAAAAAAAAGTGTTGTTTTATTTCACTGCACACTACGGTGGCACTAGATATAAGTGTCACTGTGCACTGGCAAAAGTTAGCAGACTAGATGCAATAGGTCTCACACACACGCCTTTAGGCAGGCTACTGATATTCAATCGATTACAGTAAAAAAAGGGTTGTTTTATTTCACTGCAAGCTACTGTGACACCAGATATGAGTGTCACTGTGCACTGGCAAAAGTTGGCAGACTAGATGCAATAGGCCTCACACACACGCCTTTAGGCAGGCAACTGATATTTATATGGTTACAGTAAAAAAAGGGTTATTTTTATTTCACTGCACACTACGGTTGCACTAGATATGAGTGTCACTGTGCACTGGCAAAAGTTGGCAGACTAGATGCAATAGGCCTCACACACACACCTTTAGGCAGGCTACTGATATTCAATCGATTACGGTAAAAAAAGGGTTCTTTTATTTCACTGCAAGCTACTGTGACACCAGATATGAGTGTCACTGTGCACTGGCAAAAGTTAGCAGACTAGATGCAATAGGCCTCACACACATGCCTTTAGGCAGGCTACTGATATTCAATCGATTACAGTAAAAAAAGGGTTGTTTTATTTCACTGCAAGCTACTGTGACACCAGATATGAGTGTCACTGTGCACTGGCAAAAGTTGGCAGACTAGATGCAATAGGCCTCACACACACACCTTTAGGCAGGCTACTGATATTCAATCGAATACAGTAAAAAAAGGGTTGTTTTATTTCACTGCACACTACGGTAGCACTAGATATGAGTGTCACTGAGCATTGGCAAAAGTTGGCAGAAGAGATGCAATAGGCCTCACACACACACCTTTAGGCAGGCTACTGGCAAAAGTTGGCAGACTAGATGCAATAGGCCTCACACACACGCCTTTACGCAGGCTACTGATATTCAATCGATTACAGTAAAAAAAGGGTTGTTTTATTTTACTGCAAGCTACTGTGACACCAGATATGAGTGTCACTGTGCACTGGCAAAAGTTGGCAGACTATATGCAATAGGCTTCACACACACGACCTCCCGCTGCTTCCAACTCGTCTCCTCCTCCTATCTGTCTCCCCATCTGAACTTTCCTCCTGTTCTTCTTCTCTTATAGCGGGCACCCACGTGACATCCACGGATGCATCGTCATCATCAACCGCTTCACTTGTATCTGACAACTCAACAAAGGAAGCAGCACCGGGTACAACATCATCATTATCATCATCAGACCGTACGTCCATGTGTGTAATGCTGCCTGACTGTGACATATCCCTGTTATATACATCCTCTGGCACTAATGTTTGTGCATCACTCATTTCTTCCAACGGATCTGTAAATAACTCTGCTGACGGATCAAGTGAAGCGGCTGTGGTGCTAGTGTTGGTGGTGGCGGCAGGCGGGCGAGTGGTAACTGGAGAGGTTCCCGAAGCTAAGCTGGAGGAGGATGGTGTGTCTAGGTTCTGAGCTGAAGCTGTAGAAGATTGGGTGTCCTGTGTTAGCCAGTCAACCATGTCCTCAGAACTGTTCAAGTTCAGGGTACGTTGCCTCTGAAAACTGGGCATTATTCTAGGGCCAAAGGGAATCACAGCACCACGACCACGACGGCCCCTGCGGGGTGGCCTGCCTCTGCCTGTCATTTTTTTTACGATAAGTGGTACTATGCGTGCAAGCTACTGTGACACCAGATATGAGTGTCACTGTGCACTGGCAACAGTTAGCAGACTAGATGCAATAGGCCTCACACACATGCCTTTAGGCAGGCTACTGATATTCAATCGATTACAGTAAAAAAAGGGTTGTTTTATTTCACTGCAAGCTACTGTGACACCAGATATGAGTGTCACTGTGCACTGGCAAAAGTTGGCAGACTAGATGCAATAGGCCTCACACACACACCTTTAGGCAGGCTACTGATATTCAATCGAATACAGTAAAAAAAGGGTTGTTTTATTTCACTGCACACTACGGTAGCACTAGATATGAGTGTCACTGAGCATTGGCAAAAGTTGGCAGAAGAGATGCAATAGGCCTCACACACACACCTTTAGGCAGGCTACTGGCAAAAGTTGGCAGACTAGATGCAATAGGCCTCACACACACGCCTTTACGCAGGCTACTGATATTCAATCGATTACAGTAAAAAAAGGGTTGTTTTATTTTACTGCAAGCTACTGTGACACCAGATATGAGTGTCACTGTGCACTGGCAAAAGTTGGCAGACTATATGCAATAGGCTTCACACACACGACCTCCCGCTGCTTCCAACTCGTCTCCTCCTCCTATCTGTCTCCCCATCTGAACTTTCCTCCTGTTCTTCTTCTCTTATAGCGGGCACCCACGTGACATCCACGGATGCATCGTCATCATCAACCGCTTCACTTGTATCTGACAACTCAACAAAGGAAGCAGCACCGGGTACAACATCATCATTATCATCATCAGACCGTACGTCCATGTGTGTAATGCTGCCTGACTGTGACATATCCCTGTTATATACATCCTCTGGCACTAATGTTTGTGCATCACTCATTTCTTCCAACGGATCTGTAAATAACTCTGCTGACGGATCAAGTGAAGCGGCTGTGGTGCTAGTGTTGGTGGTGGCGGCAGGCGGGCGAGTGGTAACTGGAGAGGTTCCCGAAGCTAAGCTGGAGGAGGATGGTGTGTCTAGGTTCTGAGCTGAAGCTGTAGAAGATTGGGTGTCCTGTGTTAGCCAGTCAACCATGTCCTCAGAACTGTTCAAGTTCAGGGTACGTTGCCTCTGAAAACTGGGCATTATTCTAGGGCCAAAGGGAATCACAGCACCACGACCACGACGGCCCCTGCGGGGTGGCCTGCCTCTGCCTGTCATTTTTTTTACGATAAGTGGTACTATGCGTGCAAGCTACTGTGACACCAGATATGAGTGTCACTGGGCACTGGCAAAAGTTAGCAGACTAGATGCAATAGGCCTCACACACACGCCTTTAAGCAGGCAACTGATATTTATATGGTTACAGTAAAAAAAGGGTTGTTTTATTTCACTGCACACTACGGTGGCACTAGATATGAGTGTCACTGGGCACTGTAAAAAGTTAGCAGACTAGATGCAATAGGCTTCACACACACGCCTTTAGGCAGGCAACTGATATTTATATGGTTACAGTAAAAAAAAGTGTTGTTTTATTTCACTGCACACTACGGTGGCACTAGATATAAGTGTCACTGTGCACTGGCAAAAGTTAGCAGACTAGATGCAATAGGTCTCACACACACGCCTTTAGGCAGGCTACTGATATTCAATCGATTACAGTAAAAAAAGGGTTGTTTTATTTCACTGCAAGCTACTGTGACACCAGATATGAGTGTCACTGTGCACTGGCAAAAGTTGGCAGACTAGATGCAATAGGCCTCACACACACGCCTTTAGGCAGGCAACTGATATTTATATGGTTACAGTAAAAAAAGGGTTATTTTTATTTCACTGCACACTACGGTTGCACTAGATATGAGTGTCACTGTGCACTGGCAAAAGTTGGCAGACTAGATGCAATAGGCCTCACACACACACCTTTAGGCAGGCTACTGATATTCAATCGATTACGGTAAAAAAAGGGTTCTTTTATTTCACTGCAAGCTACTGTGACACCAGATATGAGTGTCACTGTGCACTGGCAACAGTTAGCAGACTAGATGCAATAGGCCTCACACACATGCCTTTAGGCAGGCTACTGATATTCAATCGATTACAGTAAAAAAAGGGTTGTTTTATTTCACTGCAAGCTACTGTGACACCAGATATGAGTGTCACTGTGCACTGGCAAAAGTTGGCAGACTAGATGCAATAGGCCTCACACACACACCTTTAGGCAGGCTACTGATATTCAATCGAATACAGTAAAAAAAGGGTTGTTTTATTTCACTGCACACTACGGTAGCACTAGATATGAGTGTCACTGAGCATTGGCAAAAGTTGGCAGAAGAGATGCAATAGGCCTCACACACACACCTTTAGGCAGGCTACTGGCAAAAGTTGGCAGACTAGATGCAATAGGCCTCACACACACGCCTTTACGCAGGCTACTGATATTCAATCGATTACAGTAAAAAAAGGGTTGTTTTATTTTACTGCAAGCTACTGTGACACCAGATATGAGTGTCACTGTGCACTGGCAAAAGTTGGCAGACTATATGCAATAGGCTTCACACACATGCCTTTAGGCAGGCTAATGATATTCAATTGATTACAGTAAAAAAAAGGGTTGTTTTATTTCACTGCACACTACGGTGGCACTAGATATGAGTGTCACTGAGCACTGGCAAAAGTTAGCAGACTAGATGCAATAGGCCTCACACACACGCCTTTAGGCAGGCAACTGATATTTATATGGTTACAGTAAAAAAAGCGTTGTTTTATTTCACTGCACACTACGGTGGCACTAGTTATGAGTGTCACTGGGCACTGGCAAAAGTTGGCAGACTAGATGCAATAGGCCTCACACACACGCTAGCAGGCAGGCATATGCAATTAGATTGCACAGAAAAAAGTAATAAGAAAAAATAAAAAGGGCTTTTTTGTTTGCTGTCCTTGCAGCAGATATCAAAGGAGTCCTTCAGGTGTGTAGTTAAAGCTAAATACACAGCCTGGCTATCTATTTCCCTATTAAATCAGCAGAAAAAAATAATAAAATAAAATAAATGATGTTCTAGCCCTAAAATAGTGCTTTTTGGGTTGCAGTGTTTGCAGCAGATATCAAAGAAGTCCTTCAGGTGTGTAGTTAAAGCTAAAAACACAGCCTGGCTATCTATTTCCCTATTAAATCAAGAGCAGGTAGAATATATCTCTTCTCTTCACGAATGGAGCTACAGAATGATTCCAAAATGGAGGCTGTCATACAGATGGAAGGCTCTGGTAGGGAGTGTATGCTGCTGATTGGCTGGAATGTGTCTGCTGACTGTGATGTGCAGGGTCAAAGTTTCATCAATGATAAAGAATAGGGGGCGGACCTAAAAGCGCATATGTTTGCCGTTCGTGGCGAACGCGAACAAGCGAAAATCGCCGCGAATAGTTCTCCGGCGAACTGTTCGGGACATCACTAGTAAACATCATGATGTGAGTATTGGGTATGTTAAGAATTTATATGAATATTAATGATTCTAAGGCAGAGGAGAATGAGATTACTATTCAGATACAGAAAATGTCATGATGCGATTTCACCTCAGTCAATAATTAAACAAAGCGTATTATTATGTGACAAGCAATTACAGGAAAAAAATAATTATACCTTATTATAAAGTGTTGAAATCTTGAAGTCTTAAAATGTGTAATACTTCTATCTGTAAAAAACTATCAGGATTAATCAATTATTTGTACAAAATTCATCATGTTTTGAATGGAAGTAAGACGTGCCTCTATACTCATAATTTGCTAATATTGTTGTCATGTGTGTGTAATGCTTACAAAATTGTGAGTTGCACATGTGCACTGCGCATTACGAGCCTTGCATTTCGCAGTGAAAGGAGAGGGAGGATGAGAGAAGGAGAGGGAGGGAGAGAGAAGGAAGGAGGGAGAGAGAGAGAGAGAAGGAGAGAGAGAAAAGGAGGGGGAGAGGGAGAGAGAAATGTGAGTTGCACATGCCCACTGTGTATGCAAGCCTTGCATTATGCAACAAAGGGAGAGGGAGGGAGAGAGAAGGAGTGGGAGGGAAAGAAAGAGGGGGGGAGAAGGAGAGAGAAGGAGAGAAAAGGAAGGAGGGGAGAGAGAGTGAGAAGGAGAGAGAGAGAGAGAGAGAGAGAGAGAGAGAAGAAGGGAGGGAGATATAGAAGGAAAGAGGGAGAGAGAGAGAAGAAGGGAGGGAGAGAGAGATAGAAGGAGGCAGGGAAAGAGAGAGAAGGTAGCCAGAGGGCACAAAGAGAGTGAGAGAGTGAACACAGATAGAGGAAGAGGGCACAGAGAGAGAGAGAGGGTGCACAGACAGACAGAACACACAATTTGTAATTCAATATTGTACCATCATTTTTGATGGGCAAGTAACAAGTTTATAATAATCTCAAACTGTAAATACCAACATTCACAGTAAAAGCAGTTCCCATATACAATGTACTAAATATGACTTAAAACTAGTCTTTAATATCTGAATAGCATTTCAACTGTTTTGTTTGATTTCTTGGGCACTGTATCTGATTCAAACCTCTTCCCTAAGATTATACCATAGATGTATTTACACACACATATATATATATATATATATATATATATATATTTATATTTTTATATATTGAGACAGGTAATATATATATATACAGTATATATATATATATATATATATATATATATATATATATATATATATATATATAACCTGTCTCAATATCAAGATCTCAAGAAATACCATGTTCCTAATGCAATCTAATAATTGAGGATGGTGGGCATGCAAATACGCTCAAAATGTATTAAAAATGCTTATAACATGCCCTCTTATAGCATGTGCCTGCTTTTTACCAAATCACAAGATGGATATTCATGAGTTGTTAACCCACCCACAGATAGTACCATTTCAGTCTTTTGGATCTCAACAGTGCTGCGGTTTTGGTTGCTAGCTCATACGATGAATGTTGTAGTAAAGACTTTTCATAAATCCTCAAGTAAACTTGTAGAAACTTAGGACCACATTCCATTTGAATCCCGCAACTCGATTGCAGACAGCTGAAAGTCTGCGAGTGTGTTGAGGGTCACGTTCATCTCTGTTTGCGACACTATTCAATTGCTCAAGCACGCAAGTTACGGGCCCAAAGCCACAACCGTAAACCATACACTGGTTCGGAGCAGTTCAGGGCGGTAACATGATCAATTCAGCAAGCCCGTAACCGCCCATTTCGAATCAGACTCTCATTATTATAGTAGTAAAACATAGATGTTACATGTCAATCAATTAGGTTCAGGGGTCTGATATGGGAGCAGACTCGCAAACCCGCGTTATAAAGAATTATGAAAATGAATGCCAATACAGTTCTAGTCCATATGGGAGATCGATTTAACTCTGAAATTAAACATAAAACATAATAGCGAATAGCAGCCTTATTAAATTGCGATTCAGCAAATTTAAAGGGGCTCTATTTAAGCACAGAGCATATATTTTTACAGAAGTTTTTAGTTAGTGAAGACCTTGCTTTTAGATAGAAGTTCACTAACTTAAAACTTTTGTAAAAAAAATATGCTATGTGCTTAAATAGAGCCCTTTCGCAATTTAATAAGGCTGTAGGTGTTTAACCCCCTTGCATGTCCTCTCTAGCACTCAGAGGATTTTCTCCTTCATTTGACATTCATTTGGTGTGAAAACATTTGTGGGCATGGGGAAATTGAGGAATTGAATAGCGATTTCCTTTTTTAGCCTTGCAAAATTGAAAGATCAAAGGCTTCTTGAGACTGTAAATTATGGGTTTAAGCATCGCAATAATTTCAAGGCTGTAATTGGAAGCCGATTGGAGCCCGCAAAAAGACACCAATTGAATAGCAAATTAGCTTGCAACCTCACTAACGGGCTCCAGGATTTCCTGAAACCCCAAATGAATGGGGTTCCTAGTGCATATGTGACTAAAGAAATGTTTACATATATCACAGCTTTGGTTTAAAATGTTTAAAGGTTTGTTTAAAACGTTTAGTAGCATCAAAACACTGCCCTATTTCTCACCTTTTCTGTAAATGGCATATAATACTGACATATACAACACATTTAGTCTCTTTCAGGCCTACTGAGCTCAGTTTGAAATTGTTTATGAAAGCATGTGTGTGTATGTATAGGTCAGCGCATGGATGTATGCTTGTGAAAGTGCTGACAAACAATGTGCTTATGTGTGCGTATGCTTAACTGTGTGGATCAGCACATACAGAGACAGGAGCTTAAAGCTACTCTGTCACCCCAAAGTCAAATTCATTAGGTTATTTTTAAACAGCATTTCGGGCTTGGGGAAAATGATCGATTTTCCAAGCCCGCAAAAGTCTTCACCTCGCCTACATTCAAACAGGAGCACAGAGGAAGTGGGGGGGGGGAGACACAGCAGGGGGAGAGGGGGGAGAGGGTGGAAAGAGACACGGGAGGGAGTGGGGGGGGGGACAGGGGATATAGAGGGGGTCAAGAGACACAGGAGCCAAGTTAGAGGGGGGAGAGCCTCACATTGTGTGGCAAACAGCATTGCCAGGTTTCAAATTTTATTGCCGTCATTTTTGACGGGCAAGTTGATATTTAGTAATATAATAGCAGTGACAATCCCTGTCTATATAGGTCCAGAGTTTTTAAGGAACCTTGTATTTGAGAGTTTTTTTTCATTTTGCCCAAGGGCATGTTTGGGAAAAGCGTAAGCTAGACTTTTTGGGGGGGAATTTCAGCAAATGTAAAAAGATGAATATATACTGTATGTCAACTGCTATATTGAGTTTTTCAACAGTGTGGAATTAAGAATTGAAGAAATGCATAAATATTTAAAGAATTCATCTGTAACATCAGACATGGCTGGCACACATGCGGAGAAAGCAGATAAAAAAGGTTCATAGAAGGAGAATAAGGCAAATAGAGATCTTAGAAGCTCAATGTTTCAGATGAATACATCTGTAGAGTTTCATTGTTTTAACCCAGAACAGTGCAGAGGTCAAGAATTGTTGCAAATAGTTGTATCTTAAGTGTCTGCTATTTTTATGTTTCCTATCGATACATTAGAACGAGGAGTGGACTGTTTAAAGGAAGAATTAAGCTATGAATACCAGATTATTGAAGGTGGAACAAAAAATATCTGATTTAGAGGATAAGCTGATTAAACAAGATGAAGATCTTCTAAAAAAAACATAGAAATCTCTACCAAAAAATGAATGCTCTTGAAAATGAACAGTAAAAACGTAAAAACCTTAATATAATTGGTCTAGCAGAAACAGTCAAAAAGAAGGGAAAGATCTGATATATTTTATGGAAAAATAACTGCCAATATTATTTAGCATGAATTCACATCAAGAGTATGTGTTTGTAGGAAGGGCACATAGATTAGGCTCAGAAAGGACTGATCCTTATTGGGACATTTTTATCAAGACCAGTCTTGATCAAATACCTGAAGTTTCAGGATAAGAGTAAAACTTTACTTGCATTCAGTAAGTTAGATAGTATACCTTATGAATAATCAAATTTGAAATTTTTTAATGATTATTCTGCTAAAGTTGCTTTCAAAAGGAAAAAAATTGTATCATATTTAAGTTAATTAGTTAAAGAGGGTAGCATATTTGTATTCTATTGCATCATGCCACATTGAGATTGGAGACAGATAAAGGGCCAATGTACTTTAACAATACTGACATTTAAATTTTTTTATATATGTAAAATGTTTGCTTCATTAAATCACATGTTTTTAATACAGACAGAGAAGCTTAGGCAGAACTCAGTCAGAATTCTGGAATCTATTGTACCGAAGCATAAAAGTGGGTATTTTATCATAGAATGTGAAGGGTATCAACTCACTTATAAAAATGAATGGACATTTTGAAATATTACAAGAAACCCATCTAGATGTTATTGAACATAACCAACTCTTTAGAGAATGTGTTCTAGAAAGGGGTGGCTATTTTGCTGAAAAACATTTGGTCCTTTGATGAAAAAAGCTGTTATTTAATTGTAAAAGTTCAATTTAATAAACAAGTCAATTTTATTAAATATATACAGTATCTCACAAAAATGAACACACCCCTTGCATTTTTGTAAATATTTTATTATATCTTTTCATGTGATAACACTGAAGAAATGACACTCTGCTACAATGTAAAGTAGTAAGTGCACAGCCTGTATGACAGTGTAAATTTGCTGTCCCCTCAAAATAATTCAACATACTGCCATTAATGTCTAAACCATTGGCAATGAAAGTGAGTACACACCTAAGTGGAAATGTCCAAATTGGGCCAAAGTGTCAATATTTTGCATGGCCACCATTATTTTGCAGCACTGCCTTAACCCTCATGGGCATGGGGTTCAACAGAGCTTCACCGGTTGCCACTGGAGTCCTCTTCCACTTCCCCATGATAACATCACAGAGCTGGTGGATGTTAGAGACCTTGCACTCCCCCACCTTCTGTTTGAGGATGCCCCACAGATGGGGTGTATGTCTGGAGACATGCGTGGCCAGTCCATCACCTTAACATTCAGCTTCTTTAGCAAGGCAGTGGTAATCTTGGAGGTGTGTTTGGGGTTTATATCTATGGCCCAGTCTCTGAAGGGAGGGGATCATGCTCTGCTTCGGTATGTCACAGTACATGTTGGCATTCATGGCTCCCTCAATGAAATGTAGCTCCCCAGTGCCAGCAGCACTTATGCAGGCCCAGACCATGACACTCCCATCACCATGCTTGATTGTAGGCAAGACACACTTGTCTTTGTTATCCTCACCTGGTTGCTCCCACACACGCTTGACACCATCTGAACCAAATAAGTTTATCTTGGTCTCATCGGACCACAGGACATGGTTCCAGTAATCCATGTCCTTAGTCTGCTTGTCTTCAGTAAACTGTTTGCAGGCTTTCTTGTGCATCATCTTTAGAAGAGGCTTCCTTCTGGGAGGACAGCCATGCAGACCAATTTGATGCAGTGTGCTGCGTATGGTCTGAGCACTGACAGGCTGCCCCCCCCCCCCCCCTTCAACCTCTGCAGCAATGCTGACAGCACTCATACATCTATTTTGCAAATACAACATCTGGATGTTATGCTGAGCACGCACACTCAATTTCTTTGGTCGACCATAACGAGGCCTGTTCTGAGTGGAACCTGTCCTGTGAAACCGCTCCATGGTCTTGCCCACCATGCTACAGCTCAGTTTCAGGGTCTTGGCAATCTTCTTATAGCCTAGGCCATCTTTATGTGGAGCAACAATTCTTTTTTTCAGATCCTCAGAGAGTTGTTTGTCATGAGGTGCCATGTGGAACTTCCAGTGACCAGTATTTGAGAGTGTGAGAGTGATAACACCAAATTTAACACACCTGCTCCCCATTCACACCTGAGACCTTGCAACACTGATGAGTAAAATGACACCGGGGAGGAAAAATGTCTAATTGGGCCCAACTTGGACATTTCCACTTAGGGGGGTACTCACTTTTGTTGCCAACGGTTTAGACATTAATGGCTGTGTTTGAGGGGACAGCAAATGTACACTGTTATACAGCCTGTACACTTACTTATTTATTTTGAGCAGAGTGTCATTTCTTCAGTGTTGTCACATGAAAAGATATAATAAAATATTTACAAAAATGTAGGGGTGTACTCACTTTTGGAAGATACTGTATATCCCTAACAATAAACAGCAACACTTGTTTTCAAAGATTGCAAGTGAATTGATGCCATTTTTGGATCTACATATTATTGTTGGAGTTGATTACAACCTGACAACGAAGGACATAATTAATAGATTTAGCAATCCTGGTGCCTCTCATATCCTACCAGGAATATTGATTTGAGGAGCATTTACTTCACTAAGCAATTAGGGACAGGATACCAGAAGAAGTGGCTCTTTTTATTTATCTTTTTATTGTTATTTTTATGCCACTTGGTATCTCAAGGACTTATGGGAACAATTTGGTACTATACTGTATACAAAAAAGATCTATGATTTATGAATATTCCTTCTTTAAGATAATAAGTACTATTAGTCCAGTCCTGAGAACACTGTGTATTATTGTAGAAATATGGGGACCTGGGTCTTCTTTTCCTTAATTCAATCACGGATTATAGAAATATTTTCTCACCAGTTAGATATAGTTAATGGTGCATTATTCAAAAGTGCACTCATGTTTTTCATCAATAGATTTGTATTTGGCCTCTACATGTTTGCTAGAAAAAAGTAAAAAATTTAAAATAAAAAATATAATAATTTCTAATTACGTGCCGATTTGGCTCAAGCTCAAAGTTTACACTTTTGGGCAGTCTATTAGAAGGTGGCTTTTTCCTAAAACTTTATTAAAGAATGCATATTTTATAATTTATGTGTAATAAAAATGGAATGATTATGCCAAAAATAATGAAAATCACATATAAAATACAGAGTTATTTTGGGAGACAGCTAATAAAGCTATTTTGAGAGGAAAGATTATATTATATGTTTTTATATTAGGAAGAAAAGGGCTTGTCTAAGGAGTGGAGAGCACACCATGAAGACGTGACCAGTAGTTATGTTCTGTTCTTAAATAAGTTATTGCTGAAACAATCTAAGGCTTTCCAAGATTATCAGCATTGTAGGTGAATCTCCCGATGGTAACTAAAATCAAACTTGATTTGTTCAATATTCTGTTTACTGAGTATGAAGTGGTGTCTATAATAAAAAAAATGCTGCTTTTGGTAAAGTCCCTGGTGCTGATGGCTTCTCTAGTGAGTTTTAAAATATTTTTTTGCATAAGATAGAATTTAGCTTGCTTGGGTTATTGATTATTTCGCAGGTAGTAGAGAAATATCTGATCAATTTCTCAATGACAACATATGTGTATTCTTTTTTTTCCAATTATTTTTTATTAATAGTAGAGGCATAACATGGTATACATATCTAGATTATCACATATTATAATTGTCAAACTGCGAGTCGTCGTCACGCTTTGCAAGCTCGCAATGTGAACTTGCAAGAACTGCATCCCTCGCAAAGAGAGGGACGCAGTTCTGGCCGCAGATGCGGACCTCGCAAAGCGAGGGCAACATATGCAAAGGTGGAGGCTCCACGGCACCTCACTCTTAGTATAAAAAAACCCACATAAGCACAACTTTCCCCCCAAAAAATATGAGATGTGGGACTTAAAAAAAAAATACCAGCTCGCAAAAATACGAAGTTAACAGCTGAAAAGCGTACATCCAAAAACAATAAAACATAAAATAAAAACACACAGCACGGGGGAGGGGCAGCCTAGACGTCTAGGAGTGTGGTTGCACTTGGATTTAAGTCAAATTTAAGCATTTTCGGCTCCTGAAAATACGCTAAAGAGAGAAAAAAAATGTCAGCAGAAAAAAATTAAAAACGAGGCTACAGGACCCCTAACCGCGCAAAACAACGCCAAGCACATAAGACTTATACCCAGGAACATACAAGGTACAAAATACATTATTAGGAAGGAAAGAAAATGATCCACACCCGTGTAACACATAGACAACACTAACTTGCAACTAATAACATTACCATTCTAAAATGGCGCTTTACTAAACAAACTCTTTGGCCTCGCGGACGCAGCCTATTTACACTGCACAATTACACCTCAGGTCAGCAACAGTACAACTGTACATTGTAAGTTGCAGGAAAATCAAAACAGATTGTTAGCTGTTCAGGATACTGATTGCTGGATATATTAATTACAAATAGGTGAAGTATATAAATTTATTATTTTAATAATTTATTATCATTAAAAAATATATATATATATAAAAAATAAAAGCAGGGGAGAGGATTGCAATGAGCGAGAAAGAGCGAGGGTGCTCAGAGGAGCAGAATTACACAAGGGGAGAGGCTTGCGATGAGCCAGTTAGGTGCTAGTTTGTGTCTTTTTCCTCTTGATGGTTAATATTATTATTATTATTATTATTGTTTATTAGTAACGCGACAGCATATTCCTCAGTGCTATACATGGTTTGTGTTCAAAGCAAAACAATATTAACACTTCGCAAAAACTGAGGGGCCTGTCTTTGAACTTAGAATCCAGTGTCCAAAGTGCTTACCCAAAGCACTATGCAAGATTGAAAACTCGCAGAATTACAATCTAAAGGGTGTGGGTGTGGTACAGGAGGGTGAAATATGCATTAGGGATGTTAAGGCAGCAGGTGATAGGCTGCTTTAAACATACGCATTTTAGTGAGGTTTTGAGGCAGGAGGATAGTCTAGTGGAGTGAGGCATGGAGTTACAGAGAATAGAGGCAGCAAGAGAAAAGTCCTGAAGGTGGGAGTGAGAGGAGGTGATGAGAGAGGAGGAAAAAAGAAGGTAATTATCCGAGCGAAGAGGGCAGGTATAGGAATATTTGTAGATGAGAGCAGAGATATAAGGGGGTGATCTGTTGTTGTAAGTTAGGTCATGATTTTACATTTTATTCTGGAGGCTATGGGAAGTCAATGGAGTGATTGACAGAGAGGTGCTGCAAACACTGAAGGTTGTGTACGGTAGATGAGTCTAGCAGAGGCATGCATTATGGACTGAAGTGGGGATAGACGGGTGGTGGGTAAGCAAGCAAGAACTGAGTTGCAGTAGTCAAGAGGAGATATAATGAGAGAATGTATTAGAATCTTAGTTGTGTCTTGTGTAAGGTAAAGATGTATTGTGGAAATGTTTTTTAAATTGAAAAGACAAACATTTTTTAGTGACTGTATATAAGGAATGAAAGAGCGGGTGGGGTCCAATAGAACCCCAACACAATGGGCTTGTGAGGTGGCAGTGATGATGGCCTTGTTGATAGTGAGAAAGATGTCAGGAATTGATGCTGAAGTAGATGGTGGGAAGAATAGAAGTTCGGTTTTAGACATGAGATGGTAGGCGGACATCCATGAGGATATTCTTGAGTGGCAGTTGGAAACGTGCTAGAGGAGAGATAGCTCATGTGCTGAGAGGTAGATTTGAGTGTCATCTGCAATATTTTATTAGGGTACCAAGTGAGGATGTATAGATGGAGAATAGGAGGAGGCCTAGGACTGAACCTTCGGGTATACCAACAGACAGAGAGTGAGGAGAAAAAAACGTGCCAAAGAAGGAGACACTAAATGTTTCATCTTGTAGGTATGACGTGAACCATGAGAGAGCAATATCTCAGATTACAAGGGCCCTCCATCTTCATTTTTCCTCCACATTATAGTATAGAGGAGAAAATGTACCTTTTTGTGATGTCTCCACAGGCCATGCCAGAATCCTAGGCCTCTGCAGTACTGAACAATAATATGGAGCTAGTAAATACGCAGTGAGTGCTTGTTGAAAAACAGCATAAAATAACATTTTAAAAACCCCCATATATAATGGAAATGACAATAGAAAAAATAAAAAAACAAATAAAAAATATACAAAAGTAAAAAATGCTATTAAATTACATTGAAAAATTTCTAAAAACAAAGACCCTTAAACCCCCCAAAAACCCTCAAAATGCCTTTAAAAGGCATTAGCACCTAAACTAGGCGTTTTAGGCCTAGAAAAAAATAATTAGAAAAAAAGCTAGTATTTTGTTTTTTGTAGTCTCGAACTGCTGAATAGTGCAGGATAATGCTGGTTATGCCGGTTTAGCTAGAGTTTTTTTTTAAAATGGGGAATTGATGCCGGTGCCAGTTGCTTGAGAGACCCGGTTAATTGAGTGCCGGATAATTGGGAGTTTACTGTACAAGCAAAAAATGGGTAAAAGTTATGCTCCTTCCTGCTGCTGCATATGATCAGGAACAAAAGGGCTTCTGGACTGGCTATTTAAACACAAAAAAATAGTGCAATACTGTGCTTGGTGCCTACTTCCTGCGTCCTGGTTGCTAGTGAATCCAATCCATATTGCCTGATCCAGAAGGAGGCTCCTTAGCATTACAATACAGCCACAAACGAAAACCAGAAATATTATCTATTCTCACTATAATGTGTAATACAAACCCTCTGGAAACAACAAGTAATACATTTGTAATGCAAGATACAATGCACTGCATACTGCTGTGCTAGGCTAGTAAATATAATAGGCTATTATAATAGGTTAAAAGACTTGCTGCGCATGTGTGAACCACAATGGCGTCAATTGGGACAAACGTACGCTTGCATCAGCAATGTATAGAGGTCTAATGTATCGTTTGTTCAATTTTGAACATCTACAACACTATACAGGATATACATACTTATGTGTTGTAACTAGTTGTTGGAAACTAATACGTAAGTAATAATCATATGCAATATAATAAATGTAAGTTTTATATATTTATATATGCACATACTCCCTATCTATGAATGCTGGAGGAAGATATCTACAGGGTGCAATTCCTGCATTTGGTTAAATGCAGTAAATATGCATAATGGGATATCCATAGTGATGTGGCGTACATCAAATTTTCGGTTCGCGAACCGCGGCCGGGAATTCCATCAAATGTTCGCGAACGGACGAACATCGGCTAACCGCCATAGACTTCAATGGGCAGGCGAATTTCAAAACCCACAGGGACTCTTTCTGGCCACAATAGTGATGGGAAAGTTGTTTCAAGGGGACTAACACCTGGACTGTGGCATGCCGGAGGGGGATCCATGGCAAAACTCCCACGGAAAATTACATAATTGATGCAGAGTCTGGTTTTAGGCCATAAAGGGCATAAATCACCTAACATTCCTAAATTGTTTGGAATAACATGCTTTAAAACATCAGGTATGATGTTGTATCAATCAGGTAGTGTAAGGGTTACACTCGATTCACAGTAACAAACCAATATCCCTGTTTAATTCACCGCAAACAACCGCAAACAGTCCCTTTGCACAACCGCAAACTCCCCATTTGCACAAGGTTGGATACCAAGCTAGCCATGTCCCGTTCCTTGTCCTCACTGATGTCATTGAAGGTCTCTTCCTCCACCCAGCCACCAAGGGTCCCCGAAAGGGGATAACAAGCCCCCTGGGACGCCTGCTGTGTTTGGTCTTCCACCTCCTCAAAGCCACCTTCCTCCTCTGACTCCTCTTCTTCAGACTCCCAGAGTCTGGGGGCTTCCACTGCCCAGCATGGAATATTATACACAGGTCAGAGTCTCGGGGCTTCCACTGCACAGCATGGAAGATTATACGCGTTGCCTCTGTCTGCGTTATTATAAGGTGTGTATTGTTAAGTAGTACTATTCCTATCGGTTTAATCCCTGTTACATCCACTATTAGAGGACGTGTATATGGCATGGATATTTGGAACAGGGAGATGGAGAAAGATGCTTGGTCGGTCCTCCCACTTCGAATTTGGGACACTGCACGTGCAATCTAAGGTGCCACCAGATAGGAGTGGTGTATTAAGTTGTACTATTCATTCCTACCAGTTTAATACCTGTTACGTCACCTATCAGGGGACGTGTATATGGCATGGATTTTTGGAACAGGGAGATGGAAAAAGATGCTTGGTCGGTCCTCCCACTTCGAATTTGGGGCACTGCGCGTGCAATTTAAGGTGCCACCAGATAGGAGTGGTGTATTAAGTTGTACTACTCATTCCTATCAGTTTAATACTTGTTACATCACCTATCAGGGGACGTGTATATGGCATGGATTTTTGGAACAGGGAGATGGAAAAAGATGGTTGGTCGGTCCTCCCACTTCGAATTTGGGGCACTGCGCGTGCAATCTAAGGTGCCACCAGATAGGAGTGGTGTATTAAGTTGTACTACTCATTCCTGTCAGTTTAATACCTGTTGCGTCACCTATCTTTCCTCCCAATAGCAGATTCTATATGTCATCAACCGGCCTGTGTGTATTTAGAGAACCATACTTTAAGGCCCTTAACCTGGGACAAGGTGGCTTGGCTATCAGAATTGCCTCAGAGCCTTAAAAATTCGCCAAACCCCCTAATCAGACTATCACTATCATACTGGAAATGGGCCAAGAAACACACAGGTTTGTTCTCTGGATCCACCCAAATGACCCCAATTCTTGACCACCCTCAGGCCCCGAAACACATGAGCACAACATCACAACACTGGTGGAGGTCAAGGAAACTAGATAGACTGGGAGACTGGTTAGTAAAGGGCCAGATGCTCACCTATGAGGAACTGAGGGACAAGCATGAGCTACCGCTGTCAGAACATTACAATTACTGTAGGCTGAGGCATTTCACACACTCCCTGACCCAGAAACAGGGGACACCGGTCTTAAATTGGTTCTCCACAATTTGTAAAGATAAACCTCTATCAAGGGGGCTCATTGGGTCGCTTTACAAATATAAAACATTTGTTACTGGTTGAAGCGACACTGGGGGAAGGACCGGAGTGGGGGAGCCCTGGAGACCCTTCAGAAGCAACCGGCGGAAAAATCATCCCAGGAAAGGAGAGTTCGCTTACTGAAGCCTGCCCTAGGGTAACCCAAGGGTGATTGCCCAGGTTAGATATTGTAAATAATAAGCTAATACTTCTGGAGGAATGATAGCTAATAGGACTTTGGTGTTTCCTGCAGATATACTCTTTACTATTGTCTGTTTTGCCATGTTTTAGGTATCTCTTAAATTGCAATCACAGTAAAAAATAAGAAAAATTATTAACCTAAAAAGTAAAAATAAGAAGGAATAGCCAGCTAACTTTCACAAAATGTCTTTATTGTAAATATGTATTTTTGCACAACTGTTATGCAAGACTGTTCAAAAATGCTTTATTTTTCATTACATGCAGTACGCCTTCTAAAATAAAATAATCTAAATGCAAAAATTAGCTATTGTTGCAGCGACCAGAAAAATTGATGTTAGTTTGCCAGGCCGAAATTGCCCTAAAACATTGCGTCTTGAACCCTAGTTGGTGGCGGATAAGTCACGCAAGTCATTCGGCATTCAGGGATAAAATACAGCAGCGTGTGGACCATTATTAGCTCAAGGCAGCTCATCTATCAGGCCTTTTTTAATCGAATGTATCTCCCACTGTTTGTCCCCTCATAATCCATCCATCATTCATCTTAATAAAGGTGAGGTAATCTAGACTTTTTTGACCTAGGCGACTTCTCTTATCAGTGACAAAACCTCCTGCTGCACGGAAGGTCCTTTCTGACAGGACACTTGAAGTGGGGCAGGACAGAAGTTCTATGGCAAATTGGGATAGCTCAGGCCACAGGGCAAGCGTGCACACCCAGTAGTCAAGGGGTTCATCGCTCCTCATAGTGTCGATATCTGTAGTTATGGCGAGGTAGTCTGTTACCTGACGGTCGAGTCGTTCTCTGAGGGTGGACCCCGAAGGGCTGTGGCGATGCATAGGACTTAAAAAGCTCTGCATGTCCTCCATCAACAACACGTCTGTAAAGCGTGCTCTCCTTGCCGGAGTGGTCGTGGGAAGAGGAGGATTATGTTCACCTCTTCCGCTGTTAGATTGCCGTTGTGCTGTGACATCACCCTTAAACTCTGTATAAAGCAAACTTTTTAATTTATTTTGGAAGTGCTGCATCCTTTCCGACTTGTGGTAATTCGGTAACATTTCAGGCACTTTCTGCTTATACCAGGTGTCTAGTAACGGGGACACCCAGTACAGGTCGTTCTCCTTCTTCCTTTTTATACGAGGGTCCCTCAACAGACACGACAGCATGAAAGACCCCATTTGCACAAGGTTGGATGCCGAGCTAGTCATGTCGCGTTCCTCATTCTCAGTAATCTTACTAAAGGTATGTTCTTCCCCCCAGCCACGTACAACACCACGGGTCCCAGATAGGTGACAACGAGCACCCTGGGATGCCTGTTGTGGTTGATCTTCCTCCTCCTCCTCAAAGCCACATTCCTCCTCTGACTCCTCTTCCTCACAATCCTCTTCCAGCGTTGCCGCAGGTCCAGCAAGCGATGCTGATAAGGCTGTTTCTGGTGGTGATGGTGACCCCAACTCTTCCTTCTCCTCTTCACGCTCATTTACAGCCTGATCCAGCACTCTTCGCAGGGCACGCTCCAGGAAGAAAACAAATGGTATGATGTCGCTGATGGTGCGCTGGGTGCGACTAACCAGGTTTGTCACCTCCTCAAAAGGACGCATAAGCCTACAGGCATTGCTCATGAGCATCCAGTAACGTGGCAAAAAAATCCCCAGCTCCGCAAAGGCTGTCCTAGCACCCCGGTCATACAAATACTCGTTAACGGCCTTTTCTTGCTGGAGCAGGCGGTTGAACATTAGGAGTGTTGAATTCCAACGTGTCGGGCTGTCTAAAATCAAGCGCCTCGCTGGCATGTTGTTTCGCCGCTGGATATCTGAAAAGTGTGCCATGGCCGTGTAGGAACGCCTGAAATGGGCACACACCTTCCTGGCCTGCTTCAGGACGTCCTGTAAGCCTGGGTGCTTATGCACAAAGCGTTGTACAATCAGATTACACACATGTGCCATGCACGGCACATGTGTCACAAACCACTTTGCCGATCTCCAGTTGGTGCGGAGTCAGCCACTGATCCACCTGTGCGTTCAGGGCGGACAGGAGTGCTGGTCCGGTGTGACTCTCTGCTTTCAGGGAAGTCAACCCCAAGACGGTATGACACTGCTGTATCCGGGATGTAGAATAGTACCTGTGGAGCTGGGGGGGTGCCGTTGATGTGGAGCAAGACATAGCAGCAGCAGAAGAGGACTCAGCCAAGGAAGTTGTGGAAAAGGATGGAGTAGGAGGAGTAGAGGAGGTGGCAGCAGGCCTGCCTGCAAGTCGTGGCGGTGTCACCAAGTCCTCAGCAGAGCCACGTATTCCATGCTTGGCAGCCATCACCAGGTTTACCCACTGCGCAGTGTAGATGATATACCTGCCCTGACCATGCTTTGCAGACCAGGTATCCGTGGTCAGATGGACCCTTGCCCCAACACTGTGTGCCAGAGATGCCATTACTTCCTTTTGCACAATCGAGTACAGGTTGGTGATTGCCTTTTGTGCTAAGAAATTTCGGCCGGGTACCTTCCACTACGGTGTCCCAATAGCTACAAATTGGGCAAGTGGTAACTGGAGAGGTGCCCGAAGCTAAGCTGGAGGAGGATGGTGCGTCTAGGTTCCGAGCGGAAGCTGTAGAAGATTGGGTGTCCTATGTTAGCCAGTCAACCATGTACTCAGAACTTTTCAAGTTCAGGGTACGTTGCGTCTGAAAACTGGGCATTATTCTTATTACAGTCAAAAAAGGGTTCTTTTATTTCACAGTACACTGAACTAGATATGAGTGTCACTGTGCACTGGCAAAGGTTGGCAGAGTAGATGCAATAGGCCTCACACACACGCCTGTAGGCAGGCAACTGATGTTCAATCGATTACAGTAAAAAAAGGGTTGTTTTATATCACTGTACACTACGGTTGCACTAGATATGAGTGTCACTGTGCACTGGCGGAGTAGATGCAATAGGCCTCACACACACGCCTGTGGGAAGGCAACTGATATTCAATCGATTACAGAAAAAAAAGGGTTCTTTTATTTCACTGTACACTACGGTTACACTAGATATGAGTGTCACTGTGCACTGGCAAAAGTTGGCAGAGTAGATGCAATAAGCTTCACACACAAGCCTGTAGGCAGGCAACTGATATTCAATAGATTACAGTCAAAAAAGGGTTCTTTTATTTCACTGTACACTACGGTTGCACTAGATATAAGTGTCACTGTGCACTGGCAAAAGTTGGCAGAGTAGATGCAATAGGCTTCACACACACGCCTGTCGGCAGGCAACTGATATTCATTCGATTACAGTCAAAAAAAGGTTGTTTTATGTCACTGTACACTACGGTTGCACTAGATATGAGTGTCACTGTGCACTGGCAAAAGTTGGCAGAGTAGATGCAATAGGCCTCACACACACGCCTGTAGGCAGGCAACTGATATTCAATCGATTACAGTCAAAAATGGGTTCTTTTATTCCACTGTACACTACGGTTGCACTAGATATGAGTGTCACTGTGCACTGGCAAAAGTTGGCAGAGTAGATGCAATAGGCCTCACACACACGCCTGTTCGCAGGCAACTGATATTCAATCGATTACAGTCAAAAAAGAGTTCTTTTATTTCACTGTACACTATGGTTGCACTAGATATGAGTGCTACTGTGCACTGGCAAAAGTTGGCAGAGTAGATGCAATAGGCCTCACACACACGCCTGTAGGCAGGCAACTGATATTCAATCGATTACAGTCAAAAAAGGGTTATTTTATGTCACTGTACACTAGGTTGCACCGGATATGAGTGTCACTGTGCACTGGCAAAAGTTGGCAGAGTAGGCGCTGTAGGCCTCACACACACGCCTGTATTCAATCGATTACATTAAAAAAAGTGTTCTTTTATTTCATTGTACACTACGGTTGCACTAGATATGAGTGTCACTGTGCACTGGCAAAAGTTGGCAGAGTAGATGCAATAGGCTTCACACACACGCCTGTAGGCAGGCAACTGATATTCAATCTATTACAGTCAAAAAAGGGTTCTTTTATTTCACTGTACACTACGGTTGCACTAGATATGAGTGTCACTATGCACTGGAAAAAGTTGGCAGAGTAGATGCAATAGGCATCACACACACGCCTGTAGGCAGGCAACTGATATTCAATCGATTACAGTCAAAAAAGGGTTATTTTATGTCACTGTACACTAGGTTGCACCAGATATGAGTGTCACTGTGCACTGGCAAAAGTTGGCAGAGTAGGCGCTGTAGGCCTCACACACACATGCCTGTAGGCAGGCAACTGATATTCAATCGATTACAGTCAAAAAAGGGTTCTTTTATTACACTGTACACTCCGGTTGTACTAGATATGAGTGTCACTGTGCACTGGCAAAAGTTGGCAGAGTAGATGCAATAGGCCTCACACACACGCCTGTAGGCAGGCAACTGATATTCAATCGATTACAGTCAAAAATGGGTTCTTTTATTACACTGTACACTACGGTTGCACTAGATATGAGTGTCACTGTACACTGGCAAAAGTTGGCGGAATAGATGCAATAGGCCTCACACACACGCCTTTAGGCAGGCAACTGATATTCAATCGATTACAGTCAAAAAAGGGTTATTTTATGTCACTGTACACTAGGTTGCACCAGATATGAGTGTCACTGTGCACTGGCAAAGGTTGGGAGAGTTGACGCTGTAGGCCTCACACACACGCCTGTAGGCAGGCAACTGATATTCAATCGATTACAGTCAAAAAAGGGTTCTTTTATTTCAGTGTACACTACGGTTGCACTAGATATGAGTGTCACTGTGCACTGGCAAAAGTTGGCAGAGTAGATGCAATAGGCCTCACACACACGCCTGTAGGCAGGCAACTGATATTCAATCGATTACAGTCAAAAAAGGGTTCTTTTATTACACTGTACACTCCGGTTTTACTAGTTATGAGTGTCACTGTGCACTGGCAAAAGTTTGCAGAGTAGATGCAATAGGCTTCACACACACGCCTGTAGGCAGGCAACTGATATTCAATCGATTACAGTCAAAAAAGTGTTGTTTTTATGTCACTGTACACTACGGTTGCTCTAGATATGAGTGTCACTGTGCACTGTCAAAAGTTGGCAGAGTAGATGCAATAGGCTTCACACACATGCCTGTAGGCAGGCAACTGATATTTAATCGATTACAGTCAAAAAAGAGTTGTTTTATGTCACTGTACACGACGGTTGCACTAGATATGAGTGTCACTGTGAACTGGCAAAAGTTGGCAGAGTAGATGCAATAGGCCTCACACACACACCTGTAGGCAGGCAACTGATATTCAATCGATTACAGTCAAAAAAGGTTTGTTTTATGTCACTGTACACTATGGTTGCACTAGATATGAGTGTCACTGTGCACTGGCAAAAGTTGGCAGAGTAGATGCAATAGGCATCACACACACGCCTGTAGGCAGCAACTGATATTCAAACGATTACAGTCAAAAAAGGGTTATTTTATGTCACTGTACACTAGGTTGCACCAGATATGAGTGTCCCTGTGCACTGGCAAAAGTTGGCAGTGTAGGCGCTGTAGGCCTCACACACACACCTGTAGGCAGGCAACTGATATTCAATCGATTACAGTCAAAAAAAGGGTTCTTTTATTTCAGTGTACACTATGGTTGCACTAGATATGAGTGTCACTGTGCACTGGCAAAAGTTGGCAGAGTAGATGCATTAGGCCTCACACACACGCCTGTAGGCAGGCAACTGATATTCCATCGATTACAGTCAAAAAAGGGTTGTTTTATGTCACTGTACACGACGGTTGCTCTAGATATGAGTGTCACTGTGCACTGGCAAAAGTTGGCAGAGTAGATGCAATAGGCCTCACACACACGCCTGTAGGCAGGCAAATGATATTCAATCGATTACAGTCAAAAAAGGGTTCTTTTATTTCACTGTACAATACGGTTGCACTAGATATGAGTGTCACTGTGCACTGGCAAAAGTTGGCAGATTAGATGCAATAGGCCTCACACACACGCCTGTAGGCAGGCAACTGATATTAAATCGATTACAGTGAAAAAAGGGTTGTTTTATGTCACTGTACACAACGGTTGCACTAGATATGAGTGTCACTTTGCACTGGGAAAAGTTGGCAGAGTAGATGCAATAGGCATCACACACACGCCTGTAGACATGCAACTGATATTCAATCGATTACAGTCAAAAAAGGGTTATTTTATGTCACTGTACACTAGGTTGCACCAGATATGAGTGTCACTGTGCACTAGCAAAAGTTGGCAGAGTAGGCGCTGTAGGCCTCACACACACACCTGTAGGCAGGCAACTGATATTCAATCGATTACAGTCAACAAAGGGTTCTTTTATTTCAGTGTACACTATGGTTGCACTAGATATGAGTGTCACTGTGCACTGGCAAAAGTTGGCAGAGTAGATGCAATAGGCTTCACACACATGCCTGTAGGCAGGCAACTGATATTCAATCGATTACAGTCAAAAAAGGGTTGTTTTATGTCACTGTACACTAGTTTGCACCAGATATGAGTGTCACTGTGCACTGGCAAAAGTTGGCAGTGTAGGCGCTGTAGGCCTAACACACACACCTGTAGGCATTCAACTGATATTCAATCGATTACAGTCAAAAAAGGGTTCTTTTATTTCAGTGTACACTATGGTTGCACTAGATATGAGTGTCACTGTGCACTGGCAAAAGTTGGCAGAGTAGATGCAATAGGCCTCACACACACGCCTGTAGGCAGGCAACTGATATTCAATTGATTAAAGTAAAAAAAGGGTTCTTTTATTTCACTGTACACTTCGGTTGCACTAGATATGAGTGTCACTGTGCACTGGCAAAAGTTGGCAGAGTAGATGCAATAGGCCTCACACACACGCCTGTAGGCAGGCAACTGATATTTAATCGATTAAATTCAAAAAAGGGTTCTTTTATTTCACTGTACACTAGGGTTGCACTAGATATGAGTGTCACTGTGCACTGGCAAAAATTGGCAGAGTAAATGCAATAGGCTTCATACACACGCCTGTAGGCAGGCAACTGATATTCAATCTATTACAGTCAAAAAAGGGTTCTTTTATTTCACTGTACACTACAGTTGCACTAGATATGAGTGTCACTGTGCACTGGCAAAAGTTAACAGAGTAGATGCAATAGGCTTCACACAAACGCCTGTAGCAGGCAACTGATATTCAATCGATTACAGTCAAAAAAGGGTTGTTTTATGTCACTGTACAATACGGTTGCACTAGATATGAGTGTCACTGTGCACTGGCAAAAGTTGGCAGAGTAGATGCAATAGGCCTCACACACACGCCTGTAGGCAGGCAACTGATATTCAATCGATTACAGTCAAAAATGGGTTCTTTTATTACACTGTACACTACGGTTGCACTAGATATGAGTGTCACTGTACACTGGCAAAAGTTGGCGGAATAGATGCAATAGGCCTCACACACACGCCTTTAGGAAGGCAACTGATATTCAATCGATTACAGTCAAAAAAGGGTTATTTTATGTCACTGTACACTAGGTTGCACCAGATATGAGTGTCACTGTGCACTGGCAAAGGTTGGGAGAGTAGGCGCTGTAGGCCTCACACACACGCCTGTAGGCAGGCAACTGATATTCAATCGATTACAGTCAAAAAAGGGTTCTTTTATTTCAGTGTACACTACGGTTGCACTAGATATGAGTGTCACTGTGCACTGGCAAAAGTTGGCAGAGTAGATGCAATAGGCCTCACACACACGCCTGTAGGCAGGCAACTGATATTCAATCGATTACAGTCAAAAAAGGGTTCTTTTATTACACTGTACACTCCGGTTTTACTAGTTATGAGTGTCACTTTGCACTGGCAAAAGTTTGCAGAGTAGATTCAATAGGCTTCACACACACGCCTGTAGGCAGGCAACTGATATTCAATCGATTACAGTCAAAAAAGTGTTGTTTTTATGTCACTGTACACTACGGTTGCACTAGATATGAGTGTCACTGTGCACTGTCAAAAGTTGGCAGAGTAGATGCAATAGGCTTCACACACATGCCTGTAGGCAGGCAACTGATATTTAATCGATTACAGTCAAAAAAGAGTTGTTTTATGTCACTGTACACGACGGTTGCACTAGATATGAGTGTCACTGTGAACTGGCAAAAGTTGGCAGAGTAGATGCAATAGGCCTCACACACACACCTGTAGGCAGGCAACTGATATTCAATCGATTACAGTCAAAAAAGGTTTGTTTTATGTCACTGTACACTACGGTTGCACTAGATATGAGTGTCACTATGCACTGGCAAAAGTTGGCAGAGTAAATGCAATAGGCTTCACACACACGCCTGTAGGCAGGCAACTGATATTCAATCGATTACAGTCAAAAAAGGGTTGTTTTATGTCACTGTACACTAGGTTGCACCAGATATGAGTGTCCCTGTGCACTGGCAAAAGTTGGCAGTGTAGGCGCTGTAGGCCTCACACACACACCTGTAGGCAGGCAACTGATATTCAATCGATTACAGTCAACAAAGGGTTATTTTATGTCACTGTACACTAGGTTGCACCAGATATGAGTGTCACTGTGCACTGGCAAAAGTTGGCAGAGTAGATGCAATAGGCTTCACACACACGCCTGTAGGCAGGCAACTGATATTCAATCGATTACAGTCAAAAAAGGGTTATTTTATGTCACTGTACACTAGGTTGCACCAGATATGAGTGTCACTTTGCACTAGCAAAAGTTGGCAGAGTAGGCGCTGTAGGCCTCACACACACACCTGTAGGCAGGCAACTGATATTCAATCGATTACAGTCAACAAAGGGTTCTTTTATTTCAGTGTACACTATGGTTGCACTAGATATGGGTGTCACTGTGCACTGGCAAAAGTTGGCATAGTAGATGCAATAGGCTTCACACACATGCCTGTAGGCAGGCAACTGATATTCAATCGATTACAGTCGAAAAAGGGTTGTTTTATGTCACTGTACACTAGTTTGCACCAGATATGAGTGTCACTGTGTACTGGCAAAAGTTGGCAGTGTAGGCGCTGTAGGCCTCACACACACACCTGTAGGCAGGCAACTGATATTCAATCAATTACAGTCAAAAAAGGGTTGTTTTATGTCACTGTACACGACGGTTGCTCTAGATATGAGTGTCACTGTGCACTGGCAAAAGTTGGCAGTGTAGGCGCTGTAGGCCTCACACACACACCTGTAGGCAGGCAACTGATATTCCATCGATTACAGTCAACAAAGGGTTATTTTATTTCAGTGTACACTATGGTTGCACTAGATATGAGTGTCACTGTGCACTGGCAAAAGTTGGCAGAGTAGATGCAATAGGCTTCACACACATGCCTGTAGGCAGGCAACTGATATTTAATCGATTACAGTCAAAAAAGAGTTGTTTTATGTCACTGTACACGACGGTTGCACTAGATATGAGTGTCACTGTGAACTGGCAAAAGTTGGCAGAGTAGATGCAATAGGCCTCACACACACACACCTGTAGGCAGGCAACTGATATTCAATCGATTACAGTCAAAAAAGGGTTGTTTTATGTCACTGTACACTACGGTTGCACTAGATATGAGTGTCACTGTGAACTGGCAAAAGTTGGCAGAATAGATGCAATAGGCCTCACACACACACACCTGTAGGCAGGCAACTGATATTCAATCGATTACAGTCAAAAAAGGGTTCTTTTATTTCAGTGTACACTATGGTTGCACTAGATATGAGTGTCACTGTGCACTGGCAAAAGTTGGCAGAGTAGATGCAATAGGCCTCACACACACGCCTGTAGGCAGGCAACTGATATTCCATCGATTACAGTCAAAAAAGGGTTGTTTTATGTCACTGTACACGACGGTTGCTCTAGATATGAGTGTCACTGTGCACTGGCAAAAGTTGGCAGTGTAGGCGCTGTAGGCCTCACACACACACCTGTAGACAGGCAACTGATATTCAATCGATTACAGTCAACAAAGGGTTGTTTTATTTCAGTGTACACTATGGTTGCACTAGATATGAGTGTCACTGTGCACTGGCAAAAGTTGGCAGAGTAGATGCAATAGGCTTCACACACATGCCTGTAGGCAGGCAACTGATATTTAATCGATTACAGTCAAAAAAGAGTTGTTTTATGTCACTGTACATGACGGTTGCACTAGATATGAGTGTCACTGTGAACTGGCAAAAGTTGGCAGAGTAGATGCAATAGGCCTCACACACACACCTGTAGACAGGCAACTGATATTTATTCGATTACAGTCAAAAAAGGGTTATTTTATGTCACTGTACACTAGGTTGCACCAGATATGAGTGTCACTGTGCACTGGCAAAAGTTGGCAGAGTAGGCGCTGTAGGCCTCACACACACACCTGTAGGCAGGCAACTGATATTCAATCGATTACAGTCAACAAAGGGTTCTTTTATTTCAGTGTACACTATGGTTGCACTAGATATGAGTGTCACTGTGCACTGGCAAAAGTTGGCAGAGTAGATGCAATAGGCTTCATACACACGCCTGTAGGCAGGCAACTGATATTCAATCTATTACAGTCAAAAAAGGGTTCTTTTATTTCACTGTACACTACAGTTGCACTAGATATGAGTGTCACTGTGCACTGGCAAAAGTTAACAGAGTAGATGCAATAGGCTTCACACAAACGCCTGTAGCAGGCAACTGATATTCAATCGATTACAGTCAAAAAAGGGTTGTTTTATGTCACTGTACAATACGGTTGCACTAGATATGAGTGTCACTGTGCACTGGCAAAAGTTGGCAGAGTAGATGCAATAGGCCTCACACACACGCCTGTAGGCAGGCAACTGATATTCAATCGATTACAGTCAAAAATGGGTTCTTTTATTACACTGTACACTACGGTTGCACTAGATATGAGTGTCACTGTACACTGGCAAAAGTTGGCGGAATAGATGCAATAGGCCTCACACACACGCCTTTAGGCAGGCAACTGATATTCAATCGATTACAGTCAAAAAAGGGTTATTTTATGTCACTGTACACTAGGTTGCACCAGATATGAGTGTCACTGTGCACTGGCAAAGGTTGGGAGAGTAGGCGCTGTAGGCCTCACACACACGCCTGTAGGCAGGCAACTGATATTCAATCGATTACAGTCAAAAAAGGGTTCTTTTATTTCAGTGTACACTACGGTTGCACTAGATATGAGTGTCACTGTGCACTGGCAAAAGTTGGCAGAGTAGATGCAATAGGCCTCACACACACGCCTGTAGGCAGGCAACTGATATTCAATCGATTACAGTCAAAAAAGGGTTCTTTTATTACACTGTACACTCCGGTTTTACTAGTTATGAGTGTCACTTTGCACTGGCAAAAGTTTGCAGAGTAGATTCAATAGGCTTCACACACACGCCTGTAGGCAGGCAACTGATATTCAATCGATTACAGTCAAAAAAGTGTTGTTTTTATGTCACTGTACACTACGGTTGCACTAGATATGAGTGTCACTGTGCACTGTCAAAAGTTGGCAGAGTAGATGCAATAGGCTTCACACACATGCCTGTAGGCAGGCAACTGATATTTAATCGATTACAGTCAAAAAAGAGTTGTTTTATGTCACTGTACACGACGGTTGCACTAGATATGAGTGTCACTGTGAACTGGCAAAAGTTGGCAGAGTAGATGCAATAGGCCTCACACACACACCTGTAGGCAGGCAACTGATATTCAATCGATTACAGTCAAAAAAGGTTTGTTTTATGTCACTGTACACTACGGTTGCACTAGATATGAGTGTCACTATGCACTGGCAAAAGTTGGCAGAGTAGATGCAATAGGCTTCACACACACGCCTGTAGGCAGGCAACTGATATTCAATCGATTACAGTCAAAAAAGGGTTGTTTTATGTCACTGTACACTAGGTTGCACCAGATATGAGTGTCCCTGTGCACTGGCAAAAGTTGGCAGTGTAGGCGCTGTAGGCCTCACACACACACCTGTAGGCAGGCAACTGATATTCAATCGATTACAGTCAACAAAGGGTTATTTTATGTCACTGTACACTAGGTTGCACCAGATATGAGTGTCACTGTGCACTAGCAAAAGTTGGCAGAGTAGATGCAATAGGCTTCACACACACGCCTGTAGGCAGGCAACTGATATTCAATCGATTACAGTCAAAAAAGGGTTATTTTATGTCACTGTACACTAGGTTGCACCAGATATGAGTGTCACTGTGCACTAGCAAAAGTTGGCAGAGTAGGCGCTGTAGGCCTCACACACACACCTGTAGGCAGGCAACTGATATTCAATCGATTACAGTCAACAAAGGGTTCTTTTATTTCAGTGTACACTATGGTTGCACTAGATATGGGTGTCACTGTGCACTGGCAAAAGTTGGCATAGTAGATGCAATAGGCTTCACACACATGCCTGTAGGCAGGCAACTGATATTCAATCGATTACAGTCGAAAAAGGGTTGTTTTATGTCACTGTACACTAGTTTGCACCAGATATGAGTGTCACTGTGTACTGGCAAAAGTTGGCAGTGTAGGCGCTGTAGGCCTCACACACACACCTGTAGGCAGGCAACTGATATTCAATCAATTACAGTCAAAAAAGGGTTGTTTTATGTCACTGTACACGACGGTTGCTCTAGATATGAGTGTCACTGTGCACTGGCAAAAGTTGGCAGTGTAGGCGCTGTAGGCCTCACACACACACCTGTAGGCAGGCAACTGATATTCCATCGATTACAGTCAACAAAGGGTTATTTTATTTCAGTGTACACTACGGTTGCACTAGATATGAGTGTCACTGTGCACTGGCAAAAGTTGGCAGAGTAGATGCAATAGGCTTCACACACATGCCTGTAGGCAGGCAACTGATATTTAATCGATTACAGTCAAAGGAAAGGTTGTTTTATGTCACTGCACTCTACGGTTGCACTAGATATGAGTGTCACTGTGCACTGGCAAAAGTTGGCAGAGTAGATGCAATAGGCCTCACACACACGCCTGTAGGCAGGCAACTGATATTCAATCGATTACAGTCAAAAAAGGGTTGTTTTATGTCACTGTACACTACGGTTGCACTAGATATGAGTGTCACTGTGAACTGGCAAAAGTTGGCAGAGTAGATGCAATAGGCCTCACACACACACACCTGTAGGCAGGCAACTGATATTCAATCGATTACAGTCAAAAAAGGGTTCTTTTATTTCAGTGTACACTATGGTTGCACTAGATATGAGTGTCACTGTGCACTGGCAAAAGTTGGCAGAGTAGATGCAATAGGCCTCACACACACGCCTGTAGGCAGGCAACTGATATTCCATCGATTACAGTCAAAAAAGGGTTGTTTTATGTCACTGTACACGACGGTTGCTCTAGATATGAGTGTCACTGTGCACTGGCAAAAGTTGGCAGTGTAGGCGCTGTAGGCCTCACACACACACCTGTAGACAGGCAACTGATATTCAATCGATTACAGTCAACAAAGGGTTGTTTTATTTCAGTGTACACTATGGTTGCACTAGATATGAGTGTCACTGTGCACTGGCAAAAGTTGGCAGAGTAGATGCAATAGGCTTCACACATATGCCTGTAGGCAGGCAACTGATATTTAATCGATTACAGTCAAAAAAGAGTTGTTTTATGTCACTGTACATGACGGTTGCACTAGATATGAGTGTCACTGTGAACTGGCAAAAGTTGGCAGAGTAGATGCAATAGGCCTCACACACACACCTGTAGACAGGCAACTGATATTTATTCGATTACAGTCAAAAAAGGGTTATTTTATGTCACTGTACACTAGGTTGCACCAGATATGAGTGTCACTGTGCACTGGCAAAAGTTGGCAGAGTAGGCGCTGTAGGCCTCACACACACACCTGTAGGCAGGCAACTGATATTCAATCGATTACAGTCAACAAAGGGTTCTTTTATTTCAGTGTACACTATGGTTGCACTAGATATGAGTGTCACTGTGCACTGGCAAAAGTTGGCAGAGTAGATGCAATAGGCTTCACACACATGCCTGTAGGCAGGCAACTGATATTTAATCGATTATAGTCAAAAAAGAGTTGTTTTATGTCACTGTACACGACGGTTGCACTAGATATGAGTGTCACTGTGAACTGGCAAAAGTTGGCAGAGTAGATGCAATAGGCCTCAAACACACACCTGTAGGCAGGCAACTGATATTCAATCGATTACAGTCAAAAAAGGGTTGTTTTATGTCACTGTACACAACGGTTGCACTATATATGAGTGTCACTGTGCACTGGCAAAAGTTGGCAGAGTAGATGCAATAGGCATCACACACACGCCTGTAGGCAGCAACTGATATTCAATCGATTACAGTCAAAAAAGGGTTATTTTATGTCACTGTACACTAGGTTGCACCAGATATGGGTGTCACTGTGCACTGGCAAAAGTTGGCAGTGTAGGCGCTGTAGGCCTAACACACACACCTGTAGGCATTCAACTGATATTCAATCGATTACAGTCAAAAAAGGGTTCTTTTATTTCAGTGTACACTATGGTTGCACTAGATATGAGTGTCACTGTGCACTGGCAAAAGTTGGCAGAGTAGATGCAATAGGCCTCACACACACGCCTGTAGGCAGGCAACTGATATTCCATCGATTACAGTCAAAAAAGGGTTGTTTTATGTCACTGTACACGACGGTTGCTCTAGATATGAGTGTCACTGTGCACTGGCAAAAGTTGGCAGTGTAGGCGCTGTAGGCCTCACACACACACCTGTAGGCAGGCAACTGATATTCAATCGATTACAGTCAACAAAGGGTTATTTTATTTCAGTGTACACTATGGTTGCACTAGATATGAGTGTCACTGTGCACTGGCAAAAGTTGGCAGAGTAGATGCAATAGGCTTCACACACATGCCTGTAGGCAGGCAACTGATATTTAATCGATTACAGTCAAAAAAGAGTTGTTTTATGTCACTGTACATGACGGTTGCACTAGATATGAGTGTCACTGTGAACTGGCAAAAGTTGGCAGAGTAGATGCAATAGGCCTCACACACACGCCTGTAGGCAGGCAACTGATATTCAATCGATTACAGTCAAAAAAGGGTTCTTTTATTTCACTGTACAATACGGTTGCACTAGATATGAGTGTCACTGTGCACTGGCAAAAGTTGGCAGATTAGATGCAATAGGCCTCACACACACGCCTGTAGGCAGGCAACTGATATTTAATCGATTACAGTCAAAAAAGAGTTGTTTTATGTCACTGTACACGACGGTTGCACTAGATATGAGTGTAACTGTGAACTGGCAAAAGTTGGCAGAGTAGATGCAATAGGCCTCACACACACACCTGTAGGCAGGCAACTGATATTCAATCGATTACAGTCAAAAAAGGGTTGTTTTCTTTCACTGTACACAACGGTTGCACTAGATATGAGTGTCACTGTGCACTGGCAAAAGTTGGCAGAGTAGATGCAATAGGCATCACACACGCCTGTAGGCAGCAACTGATATTCAATCGATTACAGTCAAAAAAGGGTTATTTTATGTCACTGTACACTAGGTTGCACCAGATATGAGTGTCACTGTGCACTGGCAAAAGTTGACAGTGTAGGCGCTGTAGGCCTCACACACACACCTGTAGGCAGGCAACTGATATTCAATCGATTACAGTCAAAAAAGGGTTCTTTTATTTCAGTGTACACTATGGTTGCACTAGATATGAGTTTCACTGTGCACTGGCAAAAGTTGGCAGAGTAGATGCAATAGGCCTCACACACACGCCTGTAGGCAGGCAACAGATATTCCGTCGATTACAGTCAAAAAAGGGTTGTTTTATGTCACTGTACACGACGGTTGCTCTAGATATGAGTGTCACTGTGCACTGGCAAAAGTTGGCAGAGTAGATGCAATAGGCCTCACACACAAGCCTGTAGGCAGGCAACTGATATTCAATCGATTACAGTCAAAAAAGGGTTCTTTTATTTCACTGTACAATACGGTTGCACTAGATATGAGTGTCACTGTGCACTGGCAAAAGTTGGCAGATTAGATGCAATAGGCCTCACACACACGCCTGTAGGCAGGCAACTGATATTCAATCGATTACAGTCAAAAAAGGGTTGTTTTATGTCACTGTACACAACGGTTGCACTAGATATGAGTGTCACTGTGCACTGGCAAAAGTTGGCACAGTAGATGCAATAGGCATCACACACACGCCTGTAGACAGGCAACTGATATTCAATCGATTACAGTCAAAAAAGGGTTATTTTATGTCACTGTACACTAGGTTGCACCAGATATGAGTGTCACTGTGCACTGGCAAAAGTTGGCAGAGTAGGCGCTATAGGCCTCACACACACACCTGTAGGCAGGCAACTGATATTCAATCGATTACAGTCAACAAAGGGTTGTTTTATGTCACTGTACACTACAGTTGCACCAGATATGAGTGTCACTGGCAAAAGTTGGCAGAGTAGATGCAATAAGCTTCACACACACGCCTGTAGGCAGGCAACTGATATTCAATCGATTACAGTCAAAAAAGGGTTGTTTTATGTCACTGTACACTACGGTTGCACCAGATATGAGTGTCACTGTGCACTGGCAAAAGTTGGCAGAGTAGATGCAATAGGCTTCACACACACGCCTGTAGGCAGACTACTGATATTCAATCGATTATAGTCAAAAAAGGGTTGTTTTATGTCACTGTACACTACGGTTGCACCAGATATTAGTGTCACTGTGCACTGGCAAAAGTTGGCAGAGTAGATGCAATAGGCCTCACACACACGCCTGTAGGCAGGCAAATGATATTCCATCGATTACAGTCAAAAAAGTGTTTTTTTATGTCACTGTTCACTACGGTTGCACTAGATATGAGTGTCACTGTGCACTGGCAAAAGTTGGCAGAGTAGATGCAATAGGCCTCACACACACGCTGTCAGGCAGGCATATGCAATTAGTTTACACAGAAAAAAAAAAATGATGTTCTAGCACTAAAAAGGGCTTTTTGGGTTGCTGTCCTTGCAGCAGATATCAAATGAGTCCTTCAGGTCTTTAGTGAAAGCTAAACACACAGCCTGGCTACCTATTTCCCTATTAAATCAGCAGAAAAAAATAATAAAATAAAATAAATGATGTTTAACAGGCATTTAAATTATACAGACAAGAGGGGACAGAGACTGCTTTACAGGAATACAAGGAAATCAACAAGGCTTGCAAAAGGGTGATTAGACTGGCTAAAATAGAAAATGAAAAATTAATTGCAAAAGAGAGTAAGACTAACCCTAAAACATTTTTAAGTATTTTAATGGGAAGAAGGCGAGGAAGGAAGCTATAGGAACATTACAATGTGACACAGGCCATCTGATAATTAGTGACCAAGAAAAGGCAGATGAGCTAAATAGGTTATTTTCTTCGGTATACACAAGGGAGGTACAAGTGGTTGGGACACAGCAACATAATGGGGCTACACTACCTTTGCCAAATAATTGATTAACACAGGAAGTAATCCAAAAGAGGTTGGAAAAAATTAATGTTAATAAAGCCCCGGGTCCTGATGGAATACATCCAAGGGTACTAAGGAAACTGGGTTCTGTAATAGCCAAACCATTATATTTAATTTTTCAAGATTCACTCAACACAGGGTCTCTACCAGATGACTGGAGAAAAGCTGATGTGATACCTATATTTAAAAAGGGAGCAAGAGCAAATCCGGGGAATTATAGACCAGTGAGCCTCACTTCTGTAGTGGGGAAGCTTTTAGAAGGGTTAATAAGGGATAATATACAAGAATATGTCTATTAGAACAGGATTATAAGTAGGAGTCAACATGGATTTATGAGGGATAGGTCATGTCAAATAAATATAATTAGGTTCTATGAGGAGGTTAGTAGGAACCAGGATCAAGGCAACTCAGTGGATGTAGTCTTTTTGGATTTTGCAAAGGCTTTTGATACAGTGCCACATGGGAGACTATTGAGCAAACTAAGAGATACAGGAGTTGCAGTAAATATCATGGATTGAGAGCTGGCTAAAAGACAGGAAGCAAAGGGTTGTTGTAAATGGAACATACTCCGATTGGACCAATGTGGTAAGTGGGGTTCCTCAGGGTTCAGTATTAGGTCCTCTCCTTTTTAACATATTTATTAATGACTTAGAGGTAGGATTGGAGTGTGGTGTCTCTATTTTCGCTGATGACACAAAGTTGTGCAAGGTAATTAAATCAGATAGTGATGTACTTTCCCTCCAAAGGGATTTACATAAAATTGAGGAATGGGCATGTAAATGGCAGATGAGATTTAATACGAATAAATGTAAAGTTATGCATCTGGGAAGGAAAAATAGCCATGCAATTTATAATCTTAATGGAGCAAATCTAGGTGTATCGGATATTGAAAGGGATTTGGGAGTGTTTGTGGACAACCACCTAGGTAACAGTGCTCAAAGCCAAGCAGCAGCTGCAAAGGCAAATAAAATATTAGCATGTATTAAGAAGGGTATAGAAGCCAGGGAAGCAAATATAATTCTGCCACTATACAAATCTCTAGTACGCCCTCATTTGGAATATGGAGTACAATTTTGGGCACTACTTCATAAAAAGGACATTTTAGAGCTGGAAAAGGTACAGAGGAGGGGAATAAAACTAATAAGGGGAATGGAGGGGCTAAGTTATGAAGATAGACTAACCAAATTAAACTTATTTTCTCTAGAAAAAAGGCGTCTAAGTGGAGATATGATTACCTTATATGAATATATCCAGGGTCAGTATAAAGATTTGTCAAGGGAGCTTTTTGTGCCAAGAGGTTTTCAACTGACAAGAGGACATCCCTTGAGGTTAGAAGTAAAAAGATTCCACCTTAAAGAAAGAAATGGGTTCTTCACAGTAAGGGTGGTTAATCTGTGGAATTCTCTACCAGAGGAGGTGGTGACAGCGGATTTGATAGATAACTTTAAAAGGGGACTGGATTTATTTCTAATTAAAAAGGGAATTCAGGGTTATCATGGATAATTAGAGAGGCATAATTGATCCAGGGAGAAGTCCGGTCGCCGGTGTCTGGGATCAGGAGGGAATTGATTATTTATTTATTTTTTATTTTGTATACAACTAATTAATAGTTAATGGGAAATATTGCAGATCAGAGGAAATCTTAAAAGGTTGAACTTGATGGACTGAAAGTCTTTTTTCAACCTTAAATAATGTGTAACTATGAGTTTATACAATCTTTGCCACTTTTTAAATTATGCTCGTAATGTGCATCATTCAATTTTAAAGATCTTAATGTATACTTGCTTTTCCAGTTCAGAATATTTACATAGAATCATGACTCTGACTAGTAAAGAATCTTTGAACAGGTTGCCAATGAAGATTACAGCCTTCTTTCTCTTTCAAACACGTCTGTTTAACTCTCAACCATCATACATGCAAAGCACTAAGATGTTCTGCATCAAGGAAAAATATTAAATAATTACAAAGGAAAGAACAAGCCTGGTTTCATATAAGACTCAAAAAAACCTGCAAAGAGGTATGAACACTGGATGCAAAGGTTTGTCTACTTGAAAAATAGTATTTAGAAAATACCAGAATGTTTATGTCTGCTAGAACAGAAAGTCTTAAGATGTTTGAAAAAACTAATTACAGAAAAGCTTTTTTTTTCAGGGATTGATACTATTTTTAACAGCATAAAAATTCTTAATTCGTTATATAATATAAATAGAATGTATTGAAACTGTGTACAATTTCAGTAATTAACTCCTTCAAATATCTTTAGAATACTGCTAGGAGAAGTGCAGGTGTTTTCCATACACCAAAGGTGAATTTGATTAATTTATAGTTTGTTGAAACTGTTTTTTGTGCTTTTAAATAGTAGAACAAGTTGACTGGCAAATGCTTTTTCTACAGCTTGTGGGGATATTTTGTGTCTCATACAACAGAGCATATTTATTCCACGTACAATAATAAAAAAAATATACTGAGCTTGCAGTCTGGATCTATTTCATGCAGACTGCATTACAAGGTTGCAATCTCTTTTATCTAACTCAGACTAGGAACGTTAACTGTTTATATATGCAAACAGAGCTCAGAGATTGCAGTCTATGTTGTTTAATTCAGACTAGACTTTGAGATTGTAATGTTTAATGCTGACTACAGCTCTGTATATTAAATCTGGATATATATATATATATATATATATATATATATATATATATATATATTAATATATATATATAGCACATATACATTTGATTTAATGCAGACAGCCATAAAGGTTTATCTGATTAAACTGTTTTGTCTGAGGCTGACTATCCTTAGAGTTTATATTGTGATTTTATTTATTGCTGGCTGTACTAATATCTTGCAATCGGCTTTGATACAATACAGAGGTGCCTGAGTGCTTAAGCTGTGATTTTCTTAATGAATGATAATAGTTATGTTTTACTGGTAAAAGAACTTGCAATCTGTTCATTTTAGAAATTATGATATGTATTAATAATATTAAAGAATATATGGAGAATTAGAGTAATTGCTCATCATAAATGACGGTATGAGTCAATTTCAATGTAAAGTTAGCTGCACATCACAATTTATTAATTGAAAAATAGAAATTTTAATTGATAGAACATTAATTGGAAAGGGTTAACATAACTCAAAACAATCTTTCTTTTATTTATTTTCTTCCGTTTTTTCTTTTTTTGTCTTTTTGCATTCATTATTTTTTCTTCATTTTATTGTTTCATGTTTTCTTTTCTCTTATTTATTATTTGTTCTTCTTTTTCTTTTTCCTGTTATTCTTGTTATTTTTATTTATTCTTTTTTTCCTGACTGGTCTAAGGTTGGTCTAAGTCTGTGATAGAACACTAGTGAGTGTGAGTAGACTGCTTTGTGATACATAGCTTGTGAGTGTAAGCAAAGCATTGTAAAATGTGATAGAGCAATGGTGAGTGTGAGAAGCCTTCCTCCTTCTACTGGGCACAAGGCTGACGACACCTAGGGCCATATTCAATTAGAAGCCTGCAACTCAATCGCAGATAGACGAATGTCTGCGAGTATGTTGCCGGTTCCGTTCGTCTCCCATTGCGATGCAATTCAATTGCTCAAGCCCGCAAGACAAAACCGTAAACCATGCACTAGTTCAGAGCAGTTCAGGGCAGGAACATGATCAATTCAGCAAGCTCATAACCTCCCATTTTGAATCAGCCAATAGAAAATTAGACTGTCATAATTACAGCAGTAAAACATGGAGGTTACATGTCAATCAATTAGGTTTGGGGGTCAGATATGCGATCAGACTCGCAAATCCCCAAAAATAAAGAAAATGAATGCCAATACTGTTCTAGTCCATATGTGTGGACTGATATGTATTAACTCATTGATACCCAAGATCGTTTTAACTCCAAAATGACACATACAAATAATTTATATTTCCTGTTGATGTGTGGTCTTGAAACTGTTTTGCAATTATTTATAATATCTTTCATCGCTTTTCCCATTATTTACAGTGCAATAGTGATTTTTTGTTTGCATTTACAGTGCTACAAATAGGTGTTTAACCCCCTTGCGGGTCCTCTTTAGCACTCATAGGATTTTCTCCTTCATTTGCAGGTTTATGGGTATATTGAGCAATTGAATAGTGATTTGCGACTTTAGTCTTGCAAAAGTAAAAGAGCAAAGGCTTGTGGAGGCTGTGAGGTACGAGTTTAACCATCGCCATTTTTTCAAGCTTGTAACTCAGAAGCTGTTCCAAGCCCGCACAACAATCCCATTTGAATAGCAAAATAGTTTGCGACCTCACTTCTGGTCTACCGGATCTCCCGAAACCTCAATTGAATGGGGGCCCTAGTATATGTGCAGCTGCCCCTCCACACCTACAAATGCCTGCCTGGGGGTAATCAAGAGTGCATGTTCAGAGTCCTTACTCACTCAAGGCAGCTAAAGACACCTGCTATTGTATTGACATTTTTGCCTCATCATTGAAATTGGTTGCCTAATCTTTAGGGTGCCTACACTTGTGACCTCTGGGATAATGTAACATACACTAGCATTGCAGTACACTATTAGGCTTCCAGCCAGTGTGTGGATGTGAGGATGTGTGGCACTAGGTAGGTACATGTCTTACAAACCCTAACTAAAGTTTATTGATTCTAGTTAATATGTAACTATATATAGAATGTCCTATGCTGTTTTATCAGAGTTATAAAATTATGTAAAATTTTAAAAATTAGATGTGGCTGCATGAGCATTTCTGAAATAGCTCTGTGATGGTGTGTTATTAAAAGTGTGTTGTTAAAAGTCATGACACCCTACCTCTGCTTAAAACAGAAATATCCCTTTGAGATTAATAGCACTTTACTCACATGCCCCATTTTTTTAAAACCAAGATGGTAGCAAGAACCCTTTATATTGATGATAGCAAAACAAGGTGTTTCAAAGTATTCATGAAACTATTTAGTAGCCGCTCCTCCGCGTTACGTCATTAGCATATGCTAATAAAATAAAATAATTGATGTTCTAGCCCTAAAAGGGCTTTTTGGGTTGCTGTCCTTGCAGCAGATATCAAATGAGTCCTTCAGGTGTGTAGTGAAAGCTAAATACACAGCCTGGCTATCTATTTCCCTATTAAATCAGCATCAGGTAGAATATATGTCCTCTCTCAACGAATGTAGCTACAGAATGATTCTAAAATGGAGGCTGTCCTTCAGATGGAAGTCCCTGGAAGGGAGTGTATGCTGCTGATTGGCTGGAATGTGTCTGCTGACTGTAAGGTGCAGGGTCAAAGTTTCCTCAATGATAAAGAAAGAAGCGCATGTGTTTGCCGTTCGATGCGAACGCGAACATGCGAAAATCCCCGCGAATAGTTCTCCGGCAAACTGTTTGGGACATCACTGGTTATAACCTAGTTAGGAAAGATAGAGGCAATGGTAAATGAGGAGGAGGGATTTGTCTGTATGTTAAGCCTGAATTTAAGCCTATAGTCAGAGAAGATATTTATGGTGGACCTAGTGATAAAGCTGAATGTTTATGGGTAGAGTTAAATAGCGGAGCAGCAAATTCCAAAAGAATATTAGTAGGAGTATGCTATAAACCCCCAAATATAGCTGAAAGTGAGGAAATACAATTATTGTTACAGATTGAAAATGCAGCTAGGCATGGGCAAGTTCTAATAATGGGAGATTTTAATTACCCTGAAATAAACTGGATAAATGAGACCAGCAGTTCATCTAAGGGGAGAAGGTTTTTGAGTACACTCAGGGATCATTATCTGGCCCAGGTTGTACAAGAGCCTACTAGAAATTAAGCTATCTTAGATTTACTCATCACAAATAATATTGATATAGTATCTAATGTTGGAATAGGGCAACCTTTGGGAAACAGTGATCACAACACAGTCTCGTTTGTGATTGAATTAAAAAAACAAAATTTTAAGGGGCAACAAAAACTCTTAATTTTAAAAGGGAAGATTTTAACGGTCTAAGGGCAGCAATACAAAGTATAGACTGGGACAGAGAACTGGCAGGAAAAAACACTTACCACAAGTGGACAACATTTAAATCCTTACTAAATATACATACACATCGGAATATACCGTGTGGGAATAAAAGTAAAAGGAGTAAATCCCATCCAATGTGGCTTAACAATGATTTAAAGATCAAGATACGGAGTAAAAAACAGTCATTTAAATTATACAGACAAGAGGGGACAGAGACTGCTTTACAGGAATACAAGGAAATCAACAAGGCTTGCAAAAGGGTGATTAGACTGGCTAAAATAGAAAATGAAAAATTAATTGCAAAAGAGAGTAAGACTAACCCTAAAACATTTTTAAGTATTTTAATGGGAAGAAGGCGAGGAAGGAAGCTATAGGAACATTACAATGTGACACAGGCCATCTGATAATTAGTGACCAAGAAAAGGCAGATGAGCTAAATAGGTTATTTTCTTCGGTATACACAAGGGAGGTACAAGTGGTTGGGACACAGCAACATAATGGGGCTACACTACCTTTGCCAAATAATTGATTAACACAGGAAGTAATCCAAAAGAGGTTGGAAAAAATTAATGTTAATAAAGCCCCGGGTCCTGATGGAATACATCCAAGGGTACTAAGGAAACTGGGTTCTGTAATAGCCAAACCATTATATTTAATTTTTCAAGATTCACTCAACACAGGGTCTCTACCAGATGACTGGAGAAAAGCTGATGTGATACCTATATTTAAAAAGGGAGCAAGAGCAAATCCGGGGAATTATAGACCAGTGAGCCTCACTTCTGTAGTGGGGAAGCTTTTAGAAGGGTTAATAAGGGATAATATACAAGAATATGTCTATTAGAACAGGATTATAAGTAGGAGTCAACATGGATTTATGAGGGATAGGTCATGTCAAATAAATATAATTAGGTTCTATGAGGAGGTTAGTAGGAACCAGGATCAAGGCAACTCAGTGGATGTAGTCTTTTTGGATTTTGCAAAGGCTTTTGATACAGTGCCACATGGGAGACTATTGAGCAAACTAAGAGATACAGGAGTTGCAGTAAATATCATGGATTGAGAGCTGGCTAAAAGACAGGAAGCAAAGGGTTGTTGTAAATGGAACATACTCCGATTGGACCAATGTGGTAAGTGGGGTTCCTCAGGGTTCAGTATTAGGTCCTCTCCTTTTTAACATATTTATTAATGACTTAGAGGTAGGATTGGAGTGTGGTGTCTCTATTTTCGCTGATGACACAAAGTTGTGCAAGGTAATTAAATCAGATAGTGATGTACTTTCCCTCCAAAGGGATTTACATAAAATTGAGGAATGGGCATGTAAATGGCAGATGAGATTTAATACGAATAAATGTAAAGTTATGCATCTGGGAAGGAAAAATAGCCATGCAATTTATAATCTTAATGGAGCAAATCTAGGTGTATCGGATATTGAAAGGGATTTGGGAGTGTTTGTGGACAACCACCTAGGTAACAGTGCTCAAAGCCAAGCAGCAGCTGCAAAGGCAAATAAAATATAAGCATGTATTAAGAAGGGTATAGAAGCCAGGGAAGCAAATATAATTCTGCCACTATACAAATCTCTAGTACGCCCTCATTTGGAATATGGAGTACAATTTTGGGCACTACTTCATAAAAAGGACATTTTAGAGCTGGAAAAGGTACAGAGGAGGGGAATAAAACTAATAAGGGGAATGGAGGGGCTAAGTTATGAAGATAGACTAACCAAATTAAACTTATTTTCTCTAGAAAAAAGGCGTCTAAGTGGAGATATGATTACCTTATATGAATATATCCAGGGTCAGTATAAAGATTTGTCAAGGGAGCTTTTTGTGCCAAGAGGTTTTCAACTGACAAGAGGACATCCCTTGAGGTTAGAAGTAAAAAGATTCCACCTTAAAGAAAGAAATGGGTTCTTCACAGTAAGGGTGGTTAATCTGTGGAATTCTCTACCAGAGGAGGTGGTGACAGCGGATTTGATAGATAACTTTAAAAGGGGACTGGATTTATTTCTAATTAAAAAGGGAATTCAGGGTTATCATGGATAATTAGAGAGGCATAATTGATCCAGGGAGAAGTCCGGTCGCCGGTGTCTGGGATCAGGAGGGAATTGATTATTTATTTATTTTTTATTTTTTATACAACTAATTAATAGTTAATCCGCATATTGCAGATCAGAGGAAATCTTAAAAGGTTGAACTTGATGGACTGAAAGTCTTTTTTCAACCTTAAATAATGTGTAACTATGAGTTTATACAATCTTTGCCACTTTTTAAATTATGCTCGTAATGTGCATCATTCAATTTTAAAGATCTTAATGTATACTTGCTTTTCCAGTTCAGAATATTTACATAGAATCATGACTCTGACTAGTAAAGAATCTTTGAACAGGTTGCCAATGAAGATTACAGCCTTCTTTCTCTTTCAAACACGTCTGTTTAACTCTCAACCATCATACATGCAAAGCACTAAGATGTTCTGCATCAAGGAAAAATATTAAATAATTACAAAGGAAAGAACAAGCCTGGTTTCATATAAGACTCAAAAAAACCTGCAAAGAGGTATGAACACTGGATGCAAAGGTTTGTCTACTTGAAAAATAGTATTTAGAAAATACCAGAATGTTTATGTCTGCTAGAACAGAAAGTCTTAAGATGTTTGAAAAAACTAATTACAGAAAAGCTTTTTTTTTCAGGGATTGATACTATTTTTAACAGCATAAAAATTCTTAATTCGTTATATAATATAAATAGAATGTATTGAAACTGTGTACAATTTCAGTAATTAACTCCTTCAAATATCTTTAGAATACTGCTAGGAGAAGTGCAGGTGTTTTCCATACACCAAAGGTGAATTTGATTAATTTATAGTTTGTTGAAACTGTTTTTTGTGCTTTTAAATAGTAGAACAAGTTGACTGGCAAATGCTTTTTCTACAGCTTGTGGGGATATTTTGTGTCTCATACAACAGAGCATATTTATTCCACGTACAATAATAAAAAAAATATACTGAGCTTGCAGTCTGGATCTATTTCATGCAGACTGCATTACAAGGTTGCAATCTCTTTTATCTAACTCAGACTAGGAACGTTAACTGTTTATATATGCAAACAGAGCTCAGAGATTGCAGTCTATGTTGTTTAATTCAGACTAGACTTTGAGATTGTAATGTTTAATGCTGACTACAGCTCTGTATATTAAATCTGGATATATATATATATATATATATATATATATATATATATATATATATATATATATATATATATATATTAATATATATATATAGCACATATACATTTGATTTAATGCAGACAGCCATAAAGGTTTATCTGATTAAACTGTTTTGTCTGAGGCTGACTATCCTTAGAGTTTATATTGTGATTTTATTTATTGCTGGCTGTACTAATATCTTGCAATCGGCTTTGATACAATACAGAGGTGCCTGAGTGCTTAAGCTGTGATTTTCTTAATGAATGATAATAGTTATGTTTTACTGGTAAAAGAACTTGCAATCTGTTCATTTTAGAAATTATGATATGTATTAATAATATTAAAGAATATATGGAGAATTAGAGTAATTGCTCATCATAAATGACGGTATGAGTCAATTTCAATGTAAAGTTAGCTGCACATCACAATTTATTAATTGAAAAATAGAAATTTTAATTGATAGAACATTAATTGGAAAGGGTTAACATAACTCAAAACAATCTTTCTTTTATTTATTTTCTTCCGTTTTTTCTTTTTTTGTCTTTTTGCATTCATTATTTTTTCTTCATTTTATTGTTTCATGTTTTCTTTTCTCTTATTTATTATTTGTTCTTCTTTTTCTTTTTCCTGTTATTCTTGTTATTTTTATTTATTCTTTTTTTCCTGACTGGTCTAAGTTTGGTCTAAGTCTGTGATAGAACACTAGTGAGTGTGAGTAGACTGCTTTGTGATACATAGCTTGTGAGTGTAAGCAAAGCATTGTAAAATGTGATAGAGCAATGGTGAGTGTGAGAAGCCTTCCTCCTTCTACTGGGCACAAGGCTGACGACACCTAGGGCCATATTCAATTAGAAGCCTGCAACTCAATCGCAGATAGACGAATGTCTGCGAGTATGTTGCCGGTTCCGTTCGTCTCCCATTGCGATGCAATTCAATTGCTCAAGCCCGCAAGACAAAACCGTAAACCATGCACTAGTTCAGAGCAGTTCAGGGCAGGAACATGATCAATTCAGCAAGCTCATAACCTCCCATTTTGAATCAGCCAATAGAAAATTAGACTGTCATAATTACAGCAGTAAAACATGGAGGTTACATGTCAATCAATTAGGTTTGGGGGTCAGATATGCGATCAGACTCGCAAATCCCAAAAAATAAAGAAAATGAATGCCAATACTGTTCTAGTCCATATGTGTGGACTGATATGTATTAACTCATTGATACCCAAGATCGTTTTAACTCCAAAATGACACATACAAATAATTTATATTTCCTGTTGATGTGTGGTCTTGAAACTGTTTTGCAATTATTTATAATATCTTTCATCGCTTTTCCCATTATTTACAGTGCAATAGTGATTTTTTGTTTGCATTTACAGTGCTACAAATAGGTGTTTAACCCCCTTGCGGGTCCTCTTTAGCACTCATAGGATTTTCTCCTTCATTTGCAGGTTTATGGGTATATTGAGCAATTGAATAGTGATTTGCGACTTTAGTCTTGCAAAAGTAAAAGAGCAAAGGCTTGTGGAGGCTGTGAGGTACGAGTTTAACCATCGCCATTTTTTCAAGCTTGTAACTCAGAAGCTGTTCCAAGCCCGCACAACAATCCCATTTGAATAGCAAAATAGTTTGCGACCTCACTTCTGGTCTACCGGATCTCCCGAAACCTCAATTGAATGGGGGCCCTAGTATATGTGCAGCTGCCCCTCCACACCTACAAATGCCTGCCTGGGGGTAATCAAGAGTGCATGTTCAGAGTCCTTACTCACTCAAGGCAGCTAAAGACACCTGCTATTGTATTGACATTTTTGCCTCATCATTGAAATTGGTTGCCTAATCTTTAGGGTGCCTACACTTGTGACCTCTGGGATAATGTAACATACACTAGCATTGCAGTACACTATTAGGCTTCCAGCCAGTGTGTGGATGTGAGGATGTGTGGCACTAGGTAGGTACATGTCTTACAAACCCTAACTAAAGTTTATTGATTCTAGTTAATATGTAACTATATATAGAATGTCCTATGCTGTTTTATCAGAGTTATAAAATTATGTAAAATTTTAAAAATTAGATGTGGCTGCATGAGCATTTCTGAAATAGCTCTGTGATGGTGTGTTATTAAAAGTGTGTTGTTAAAAGTCATGACACCCTACCTCTGCTTAAAACAGAAATATCCCTTTGAGATTAATAGCACTTTACTCACATGCCCCATTTTTTTAAAACCAAGATGGTAGCAAGAACCCTTTATATTGATGATAGCAAAACAAGGTGTTTCAAAGTATTCATGAAACTATTTAGTAGCCGCTCCTCCGCGTTACGTCATTAGCATATGCCGGGTCCCGACACAGCCGAGGAGCAGCCAATGGAAGGTAAGAGAGGGGAAAGGGAGAGAAGTAGGTAATTAGAGAGGGGTAAAGTGATGAGGAGGGAGGATGAGGAGGGGGGTTGAGGAGGGAGAATGAGGAGGGCGGTTGAGGATGAGAAGGGAGGATGAGGAGGGGGGTTGAGGAGGGAGGATGGGGAGGGGGGTTGAGGAGAGAGGATGAGGAGGGAGGATGGGGATGGGGTTGAGGAGAGAGGATGAGGAGGGAGGATGAGGAGGGGGGTTGAGGATGAGAAGGGAGGATGAGGAGGGTGATAAGGGAGGGGGAGGGAAAGAAACACGAGGGAGAAGGGGCAAAGACACACAGGGGAGGGAGGGAGGGGGAAGAGACACAGGGTAAGAAGAGAGGGAGGAAGAGACAGAGGGGAGGGAGGGGAAAGAGACACAGGTGAGGGAGAGGAGAGGAAGAGACACAGGGGAGGTAGATAAAGCACATTTCCCACCCTCGGCTTATACTTGAGTCACTAAGTTTTCCCAGTATTTTGTGGTAAAGGCTCATTGTCGGCCGCAAATGCGGCCCCTCACAAAGTGAGAGGTCGCATTTGCGGAGGTGGAGACTCTACGGCGCCTCACAATCGGTTACAAACAGCCACAGAAGCGGGACTTTGATTTTCGAGTGTTTGGACACTCGAAAATCCTCTAAGTGAAAGAAAAAATGGCCACCGAACAAAACGAAAACGAGGCTACACGACCCCTAAAGACGCAAAACACCACCAAGCACAAACGACTTTTACAAAAAGCCGTACGAGGTACACGATACACGATACACTATTAACAAGGACGCTAAATCATCCACACTCGCGTACCACATACACATTCCATTTTACAACACTAACTTACAGAATGCGGAAGTACACAGCTACACTAATGGTTTCCCCTCGCACACGCAGCCTATTTACACTACACACTGCACACATTGCTGAGACTTACACATCAGCTCAACAACAGTGCAAATCTACATCGGATGCTACAGGAACGCCAAACAGATTGTTAGTTCTTCAGTACATTACTTGCTGCATATATTAATTACAAATAGGTAAATTATATTAATTTATGATTTTATTAATTCAACGATGCTCATAGCACACAAACTACATCAGGGAAAAGGCTTCCAATAAGCGCAAAAAGGAGATCAGCACGGACCTTACAATGACAGCAAAAGCGCCTCTGATCACAAAAAATTCACCAACCAAGAGGCGCTCAGTGCGAGGCTCGCATGACCACCAAAACACTTACTGTCGGTGGCAAACAGCATTACCTGTCTTACAATTTTATTGCCCCATCATTTTTGACGGGCAAGTTGCTAGTATATATATACTGTATGCCTTGAAGTTTCACTTTCCCTTGTAATTATTATTTTATTTGGGACAGGCATTGCTTTGTTTGAGTTATGTGATTGAACTGATTCTTCTTATTCTTAACATGGCTGTCCCTTGTAAAATGATAGAATTTTCAATAATCCTGTTAACAACAATAACACTAATAAATGCAATTTTCTAACAGGCCTCCTCTGCATTACATGTTTCCACCCACCTTTAGCAAAAATCACACTTACCTTTGCTTCACAGACTATTCTAAATCCACTTACAATGAAGATTTTTTTTTTCTTTATGGTGAAATATTTTTACTTCTAACCTCAATGGATGTCCTCTTGTCAGTTGTAAACAATTTTGGCCCAAAAAGTTTACTTGTCAGAGCACTATATTGACCCTGGATATATTTATGTAAGGCAATCATATCCCCACGTAGGCATCTTTTTTCTAAAGAAAATAAGCATAATATGGTTAGTCTTTCTTCTTAGCTTAGTGTCTTTATTCCCCTTATTAATTTTTTGCTCTTCTCTGTATCCTTTCAAGCTCTCTATTTCCCTTTTTATGAAGTGGTGCCAACAATTGTACTCCATATTCCATATGAGGGTGTAGTAGAGATTTGTCTAGTGACAGAATTATATTTGCTTCCCTTGCTGCTATACCCCTTGTAATGCATTATAATATTTACTTACATTTGTAGATGCTGCTTAGCATTAAGTTATGTAGATGGTTGTCCACAATACCTCATAAATTCCTTTCTATTTCTGATACACCAAGATTTTTTTCCATTAAGATTATAAATGGCTTGCTTATACTTCCTTCCAAATGCATAACATTTATTTGTATTAAATTTAATTTGCAATTTTGCTACCATTTTTCTAATTTATGCGAGTGGCTTTGGAGTGAAACTACATAATTTTCTGATTTAACTACCTTGTACAACTTAGTGTCATCAGCAAAATGAATAGATTAGTTTCCAGTCGTGCTTCTAAGTCATTAATAAATATGTTAAAATGGATAGGACATAACACTGAACCCTGAGGAACCCCACTTATCATTTTAGTCCGATCTGAAAATGTTATTTTTATAGTAAGTGCTTCCTGTCTTTTAGCCAATACAATACATTTACTGCAATTCCTGTATCCCTTATTTTGCACAATAGACTTGAATGTGGCACTGTATACAAGCCTTTGCAAAATCCAAAAGCCCTGATCCAAGTTCCTAATAACCTCCTCATAGAACATATTTAAATTTGTTTAGCATGTCCTAGCCCTCATAAATCTTTCTTGACTCCTACTTATTATCTTTTTTTCAAATAGATATATTCCTGTATACTATCCCATGTTAACCCTTCATAAAACGTATGCACTACAGAAGTAAGTCTTGCAGGTGTGTAGTTCCTTAGCTTTGCACTTGCTCTATTTGTAACTATGTTATCGAAGATTCCCTGCCCTGAGAGAACACGTGCCAGCAGGGGAGGCAGCATTGTGGAGCTAGAGACAGATAGAACCCAGGGGGCTAGCAGGGATCAGGAGGTGCCAAGCTGGGGTTTCCAAGAGGGCACAAGGGGGGATGAGGAGGTGCCAGGCTGGAGGGTCCAGGTGGGCTTGGGTGGGGGAATCAGGAGTATCTCAGCTGGGGGCAAATTATAAAAGAAAAACACTAGAACTATATATACATAAATAATATCTATATATAGATCTATAGTTGGCACCATAGAGGAGCCAAAGCATTTATTTTTCGTGGCCCTCCATTCACTAGTTCCACCACTGCCATTTCTAGTAGGTTCTTGTATAACCTGTGCCAGATAGTAGGCTCTGAGTGTACACAGGAACCTGCTCCTCTTAGCTGAACTGCTGGTCCCATTCATCCAATTTATTTCAGGGTGGTTAAAATTTCCTATTATAAAAACTTCACCATGTTTATCTGCATTTTCAACCAGTAGTAACATTAATTGCAATTTCCACTTTCAGTTATATTTGAGGATTTATAGCATATTTCTAATAACATGCTTTAGCATTTGTTCCTTCCCTATTTAATTTAACCCACAATGTTTCAACACTATCAGTAGTTCCATCATAACTATCCTCTCTGGCTATAGGCTTTAAATTAGGCTTGACTCACAGAGAAATTCCTCCTCCTCTTCTAACATTGCCTATATATTTCCTAAAGAGGCTATACGTTTCCAAATTAACAGTCCAGTCATGAGTCACCCACCATGTTTCAATGATGCTTATTAAAATACATTCTTCATTTAGTGTTAATAATTCTAGCTCTCCTGTTTTCCCTGGTAAGCTCTTTGCATAAGCAAGATATGTCTCTGCAGATCTGAAGGAGTTATGTACCATGATCTCCCTATTGACTATACTAACCCTCCCCCATCTTCTCCCCCATGAGTACTAAATTAATCCCACACCCCCTCTACACTTTCTATCCCATTGCTTCTACATAATCTGTTCTGCCACCTACTAGCTTAAAAGCTCCCAGCCTTACAACCACAAGCTCTCTCCTAATTAAGGTGCAATTGATCCCTGTTATAGAGATTGTACCCAAGATCGAAGTCAGCCCAGTGTTCTAAAAACTAAAACCCTGCTTCCTGCACCACTTTTTAAGCCACACATTAACCTCCCTAAGCTCCTTCTGTCTCCATTGGCTAGCACGTGGCACACGTGTGCTCTGGTAGAATCATGGTAAATACTACCTTGCAGGTTCTTGGCCTAAGCTTTTTTCCTAGAATTATAAAATTATTTTTCAGGAAAGTCCATCTTCCACTTACTTTGTCATTGGTACCAATATGTACAAATATGTACCAAGACTGCTTAGCCATTTCCAGCCTCTCTCAATAGTTTATCTACCCGATCCACAACATGCCGACTCTGAGCACCTGGGAGACAGAAAACTGTTTCGTTGCTGGGATCTGGGTAACAAATCACTCTTACTACCTTCCTAATAACAGAGTCCCCTGCATATAATATGTCATGCTCATTTGTTTGGAGAGATAAACATGTTCTTCAGTTGTATTACTAAATGGTGTGAATTTTTCAAGAATTATAAATTTAGGACAGAATTATGCAAATCTATCTTTTAGAACACAAAAACACCATGTGTAATATATACTTAATGGTAACTTAAACACTACAACAGATTGATATAAGGCAACTGTATATTTACAGTTACACTCTCTGCAGTGCAAGTGATGGAAAGAGTGAAACTCTGAATGTAGTAAGTGAATGAGTGCCAATGCACTACTTTTTTTATCCACTACTTATAGCTTAAACCTGTTTTCTCTTTGATCTATCCTTCAAACTAAATCAAGTTATTATTATAATGTTAATGATAACAAAACTGATAATTAAACTTAAAATTGATCCTATTAGAGGCAGTTACTCTAACTCTGAGTCATTTCTCCACAATATTGACACTGGATGCACAAATTAAAGTTAAATAAGTGTGACAAGCACAGTCTGAAAATCGAATCTGGGAGGGATTCAAGAGTTGTAAAACAATATCGAAAAGAACCTATAACTAAGTGCATTTTTGATAAATATTGAAATGTGAATAGCTTCCCCATATCATATTCAAGCCTCTATTATAGGTTTGTAAAATGGTTTAATATATAAAACATATGGTGTCTTTGGTCTGTATTTAAAAAGGTGTCTGTTTAAGTGATGCCCTTCCAAGACCAATGGAAACATTCTTCATAGATGACTAAAACTATTGTTTTTATTATGCTTCTATAAGGTAATTTCTGGAATATTGTGAGCTCCATAGATCAACTGTAAATAATTTTAGCTGCTCTTTAAAATGAAATCACCTACTACAATCAAATTGTACTTTGCTGTGACCAACATGTGGCTAATAATTATGGTCGGTAATTATATGACTTTCTTGTCTATTTTAGGTTGTGAATAATATATCATTACTCCTCCTGCCATGAAGCACAGGAACTTGTTTGCTGCTTTTTTATTATTCATAACTCTGCTGAGCTTTCTTTTACATCGGAAGATTGTCAAGGTATTAATCATTAAAATTTAAGGAATAAGTAAAAATAGGACTATATAGAATTGTTTACATAATGCAAAACATTGATTCTTCAGTTCATTTTTTTAGTTTGAAAAAAAAGTAAAATGTCGATTTAAAATATTTGCCTCTGGGGCTGCGCTTTAGCCTAGTACCCAAAATGCAGCCCTGGTCACATATGGGAAAGATGGTAGCAAGGAGAGAAGTATAATCAAAGAGGGTTTTTTCCAAGAAGCTGACAGGCTGTTAGTTTGCTGGATCTCTAAAAGTAAGTGAAATGTATATATTATATGATATTATAATGATGAGGATACACAAATACAGCTAGTTTAAAACATTTATGCAAAATAAAATGTTTTGTTCAAAAAGTATTTATAATCTGTTTATTGTTTATTGTTTCACTATAATTTGACTGCTTTTCCATCTTACAATTGTTTTATTCCATTTTTTTATAACAATACATTTACAAAAAGCAGTGAAGCAAAGCAAAACTACAAATACTGATGAATTTTGTTAGTTCAAACTAGGCAAATTGAGGTTTTCAGTGTAATCTAAGGGAATATTTCATGTAGTTTAATGGAATAGAAATTAAAATAAACATTATTCTGCTGTTTACTTTTCTTTATCTTTCGAGGGACATGAAACCCAACATATTCCAATCATATGATTAAAATAGCTTGTTTTAAGCATTACAAAAGTTGTTTTTTGTTGGACAAAAATATTAAATAAAACGTTTATAAACCTTCTTGAAAGTATCAGGAAATACCTTTCAGTCCACAATATTTATACTGTAATTAGTATGGAGATCTAGTTGGCAAACAAATATTACAGCTCCATTCCTTTCCATTGGCTAACAGGCACAAGTCCCCAAAGTCAATTATACATTCAAAGCACTTTATTATGCTTTTGTATTTTCAAAGTAAAAAGAAGAAACACACTGTGAAACACTATGAAATATCTAATTTCACTAGCCTTTTAATATGGTATTCAGTGCAGTTTTTTTTTTAATTTGCTTTACTTTATTCTGCATGATCATAGGAATATGTTCCTTAGTTAATCTTCTCATAGTCTAAAAGACAAACTTTATAAGGAAATAATTTATTACCTTAAGGGTCACTGTAGTCCAAAACGGGTTTTAGATGTAAAATAAATTATGTTAATTAAATAAAATTAGTCTCACAAAGAGCTTGTTAACAGAGTTCTTTTTTCTGATAATATTAATTTGAATGGCAATACAAGCACAATGAGTTGCTGTCCAGACCTCAATAAGATTATCTGTTACTTTGTTATCTGTAACATATCAGGACAGATGCTGATAAAACTTTCATTGTTGCTCAGTTTAATGAAGATTATCTCCACTATAAGCCACGTCATGCAACATACTTTTTTCTAATGTTTATAATATGATCCTTTAAATGCAATATTGACATTTTTGGATTACCCTTTATTATTTACAGTTTTCAGAAGAAATTAAAACAGTCTCACTTCTTAGAGACCTATACAAATATTTTATATGCATTAAATAAAGGTTAGGAAGGAAGCATGTTTCAGAAAAAGACAGATACAAGAACATGAGATCGTTTGAATTTATAGGGTAAAAAATAATGGATAATGTGATGCAGCATGAGTTTAGAGAAAAGGTGATAGATAACTGGATAGTAAAGTAAATTAAAGGCCATAATTTGGTCATATTTTTATATTTCCTATTTTGAAAAAATGAACTTAAAAATATACAACATGTAAAAAAATAACACAGCCTCAAATGTGTTATCTTTTATGTGCAGTTATGTGGCTGTGGCATCATCCATTTTTGCTTCACCAGCTCAAGTTTCTGAGGTGGGAGGAGACTTTGAGTACAAAGGAATTCTCTACACAGTTGAAAAAGTGGCAGTTGCATCTATACAGTGATCTCAGCAGATGTTTATTAGTCTACAAGGACAAACTTACCTGAGTAAATAACAGGCAGCGATGCAGTAAACAATAAATTCATATTAAAGTAGCAAAATATAAAGGTTGTGTTTTTTTTTGTTTCTTTTTTTCCCTTTTGCCAGTAATCTTGGTTAGTTACTCAAAATAGCGTATAGAAAAATCTGACCACAGATTAATATGAACACAGCAAGGTGTTGTGAGATGTATTGAATGGAGCTGAACCAAATTGTTAGAGGTTCTTGCTCATCTTGTCTCAAAAGCACCTTAATGAATCTAGGCCCAAATCTCACAGAAGTCTCCTTTATTTCTGACATAACTCCTGTCACACCTTCTTTAGTGACAAATGTAGGACGTTAGAGTAACAATTAGATATAAAAAAAAGTCACTGACCTTTCTCTTACCCATTCTTTATTTTTTTAAGATGCCCAGCTTTGTATATTTTCAAACAAAATGTGATCCAGTAACAATGGATGAATCTGATCTACAGAGGGACATCAATAACATCTACAAGAGAATAGATAGCAGGATCCCCAAGATCAGTTTCCAGCACTTTGATAACACAACCAGTGCCAAGAAGAGCAGCACTGTCATCATAAACCAAAAAGATGTATATTGTGTTGGAGATTCGCTGATTGTTCAAGTTGATGCTTCTGATTACTTGGGAAAGGCAAAGACCTATGGAGGTGACTTCTTAATGGCAAGAATATACTCTCCTGATGTTAAAGGTAGTGCCTCTGGGAGGATTGAGGATTTTGGAAATGGAACATACCATGTGCATTTTACACTTTTTTGGCAGGGTACAGTGAGAGTTTCTGTCCTTCTAATCCACCCCAGTGAAGGAGTCTCAGCCTTATGGCAAGCAAGGAATAAAGGACATGGTTATGTGGCTTATACTGGTCAGTTCCTCATGGGAGAAACCAAAGCGGAGATGAAATGTGGGTTTGATCTTAACAGAACTCAAGAGTTGTGTGAATATTCTGATCTTAAAGAAGAGGAGTATTTTTACTGTGTCAAACCTGAGAACATGTCTTGCGCATCTCTGATAAACATGATGAGTGTCTTCATAGATTCACACTCCTATTTAAGTGACCTGGAAAAGACGCTCTTTAATCGGTAAGATGCAGATTTTATATATTTTTGTTCACATAAAACACTTGTGATCTATTTATATGTTTTTGTCTGCAAGAAAATTATTATTATATTTCTCAACTCCAGTTCTCAAATAAAATATTAGCATGGTTGTCATGGCTTTCCCATTTTGCATACAGGTAGGTCAATGGCTATGCTACTGTAATTAACTTACCTGTGTAAAAAATGTAATAGCCCTAGAATATGGCCCACTTTTGATCTCTATTAAAAAACAGTGATTTTCAAAGCACACAAACAGTCCATTATATTGTGATATTCATGTATGAGTACAGATTTAATAATAAATTGTATATTGTTAAGACATTACTACCTTATATTGTTAAGCCATCTGTACTTTTGCAACCATGATTGGGAACCATTTATCTATGTTAACAGGATGAAAGAACTAAACTGAATTGTTGGGTGTCTGTACACAATTGTATTTCTGGTAGTAATGCATACTTTGCTGCCTTGGGAATGTTCTATGTGCCAGTATGTTCTGGATGCTATAAGGGCAATAAAGGAAGTCACTGTTACCTTGTCTGAGCATGTTAATCGGAATCTGCTGATAACTCATAGCCTAAAACTCAGCCATCAATTTTACCTTCTTATGAGAAAGGTCAGTGATTTAAGGTGTTCCTTCAGGACAACAGTGTGAGCAAGTAATAAGGTACTTATAAATGAGATATGTAAATAAGAAATGTTAAATATATGGATTGCCTATTAAACCTGTTGCTGTGAGCCAAATTACATAGTACTTTCTGGGTCTGGTAGTAAAACGTTCTAAGCTTATAAATTAGCAGACTTGGTAAATTAGTGTTTTTAAATCTTCTTTTTGTTTCATTTTAACCCCTTCCATCTGTCAGTGAGTGCGAGTATGTAATATGTTCTGCATTAGCAGCAACATTACATTCGGGCTACATGTTAAAACAAAGCCCGTAACATAGATCTTAGTGCTTTTTGCTATTAAATTAGCCCTGTTACGCAGGCCACAGACAACTTGCGGGTTAAGACGCTACAAGGCTGAGAATAGTCTACTTGTTGAGCAACATTGAACTTCTCGCCCATAAATCCTTTGATCTGTCAAGCCTGTAAACGCTACTTGTTCAATTTAGCTATGAAATTGAAAAGAAGTCATTTGCGAGCAAGCCCATAACAAGCAAATGGAGCCCAAAGCCCAACATGTGCTTGAGAGGACCAGCAAGGGGGGTAAAGTCCAATACGTAGCACTTGTAATGCAAATAAAACACACTACTGTACTATTATTAAAAGGGAAAGTGATGTTAGGTCTTAGAATTAATAGCACAACATTCTCAAGCCTCAGAATCGGCTGAGAAAAATACTTAATTTCTTGTATATTTTTTGTGTTATAGCAACCCCGGCAATCAATGTGTTTATTCATATACTGTAACTATTTAGATGTATTCTACTGACTCTAGCTCCCAAATTCCCACCTCAAGGCTGAACTCGTAAACCCTCCTATTTAAGTATGATTTCAGTTGACATGATCATATGATGTGACAATATGTATGCAAGCCCATAATTTACTCAGACACAACCAATAGTAAATAAGACAGTCATCTTGATGTCAGTAAAACTTGGAAGTTACACATAATCTGCAATAAGAGGCTACAAATGAATTAGTGCCATTAATTAATATTTGCCAATCGGGCTCACAATCATGCAATCTAGCACTCCATAAAATCCATTAGATCTTCTGTTCCAGTCCATGTGCTTTTAATGGTATGTATTAACCCCTTGAGTCCCGGGATCGATATAACTCAGAAAGGACAGGTACATTTTTTTTATTGCATGTTTGTGGGTTTGAGGCTGTTGTGCAATTAATTTTGTTTCCATGCTTTCCAGTGCTTTTAAAGTACAGTGCATGTTTAATAGCTTTAAAAAGTGTTTGAAAATTTGTTTGACTGAAAGTTGATACTTTTTTCAGTAGCGAGGCAGACTTTATTTGCGAGCTAGAGCTACGGGTCTAACAGAATATCAATGTAACTATAATTATTTAGCGCTCTCAATGTTTGAGCTTTGTTAAAACCAATAGAGTTCTAAGCTAAAATTTGCAGGGTTGGCTGGCCCATAGTGATTGTGCGCGGGCAACTTGTAATCAGATTGCAAGTAGCTAATAGAATATGTGGCAATATTAAGAGCAGTTTTAGGTGTGTATAATTTGATGAATTTGGCAATAGAATAGGGTCCTTATATGGCAGCTTTTTAAAATGGTCAAATGAGTTTCACATGAAAATCATTTTTCTCATAATTGTAATTATTATACATAGTGGTGCAGGTCAGTTATAATGACTTCAGTGACCCTGTAATATCAATCACATACTCTCATGCACTTCAGCAAATAGGAGGGGTTAACATAAAACATACTGAAGATTTAAAACCATTTGTTATATAATAACAGGTGAGTATGCTAGTTTATTATGTACGTTATCATTAGAGTGAGTTGTCAGCAGGAACTACAATTCTGGTTAAAATAATTGCTCCTCTCAGAATTCATTATAATAAGACATTTAGTATATAAAGTGGAATTCCCTACATTGATGGTCAGTTATCAGTAATCAGTGAGTCTCACACTCTGAACACTTGGTAGTTAGGTGACTTTATCCCATTCACTATGGTGAGAGCTGCCATCTTGTACAGCTCTGAACTATATTTACGCACACAGATTAGGAAGGGCTTCATACTACCAGAGTATAATACTGCTAACAATCGTACAGTGATATACTGTGTGTCTAAGCATTACAAGATACTGGCAGTGTGAAGCCTGTCACCTGTCTATGTGGCTTTTGGTCAAAGTTGTTAAAGATGGCAGCTCTCATGAGAGAGTACAAGAAGAAAGGGGAGGCTTCAGAAGGTAATAAACTGTTACTCTGGGGGCTTCTTAGAAGTAAGTGAAGTGTACATTTCATATTAGAATTACATTGAAGTGGATACCATTAATTAAATAATCTAGTTAAAACATTCATATAAAAGCAAATAAAATCCTTTTAGGCTGATATTTTTTTCCAAAATATATAACAATAGGTTGCTTTAGGATAGATGTTTTTTTTTCACGGAATGTAATCCTTTATAGTGAAGGTCTGGTCACTTTTATTTAGAGTACTTTGTCTCCACAAAAGTGGCATAGCTGCAGAGGGAGGATTGGGCGATCTGCACCAAGGGGCACTTTTTTTGGAGTGACATTTGTTTCGTCTCCACCATTGGTGGTGTGCAGCAAACACTAGATGGTGCAATGCTGGTCCTCCATTAGTGTTTAGCATTAGGATTCAGGGTTGGGGTAGTTGCAGATGATACTCTAACCCTGATCCCTACCCCTAACCTTAACCCCTAACCATAAACTCTAAGTTTAAGCCTAAATCTAACGCTGACCCTAACAACAAATTGAACAAAGTCTAGGAGCATCATCAATATGCCACCGACTGGCTGCTGCATGCTCTGCTGATGGAAATAAAACAGGAAAGGTCCCAATAATATTGAGAGGGACGGCTAACTCAGGAGCAGGCCCGGGAAGTGAAAGCTCTAGCTACGGCATTTTCCAGACAGCATTTCATTTGCATAAATATAGATTATTTATAAATAAATAAAATTATGTTCTTTGTTTCTCTTAAGCACAAATATCCGTGTCCAAATCCCAAACAGCTTTGGGATGATTTCTGTCTCCAGTTGCAGAGGTGAGTATTCAAACTCATGCCATGTGTTATAGTTCCCCAAAATGTTCTACTGGACACTAAAGCACATTAGTAAACATGTATTGGGATAGTACATTCTCTGACATGCAATACTTGGACTGTGCTGTCCTCGAAAAACTTGAGGTCCAGTACAGATGTAACCAGAGGCCTGAATCAAATAATTCAAGTTTTCCCCAAGTTTCCAGGTATTTATTTATATATATTCGACCTGGAAATAGAAATACATTAGCACATTTGGATGCATAGTCACAATTTAACTTGCAGATGCATCAAACACGCACAAACCTTAAATGGTACACAGTGAAACAAACCCACCATAGTCAGAATTCACTAAACCATAAATATTAGCTGAGTAACATTAATTACTGAGGAGCCAGTATCACATAAGGATATCATGGAATATAGAACTTAAAGGTTCATGGAAGGTCCCCTGTTTTTAATATTAAAATAACTACTGTTTGCATATTAATACATAATTATATTAACAAGTGCTTAAAAGCTCTGTTTTAACCTGACTATATATATATATATATATATATATATATATGTTAGTGACTTGCCCGTCAAAAATGACGGCAATAAAATGGTAAGGCTGGGAATGCTGTTTGACACACAATGTGAGTCTCTGACGCTCTTAACCTTTTTGTTATGTAGAAAGAAGTACAACAGTTATAATAACTTTTTTTATTTTTTTGAACTTTCAACTTGTATTTCAACAACTGTTAAACGATTATTTTTTAACCATAGTAACCTTTTTAATTGTCATGTATGCAGTAATAATGTAACATTGGATGACGTTTGTATGAAAAAATATTTGTAAACCATTACACAAATGCTTTGCAACATGCAACTTATATTTGAAAAATTAGTGAAACATTTTTCTAACAATACTAAAAAAAATTCAGCTGTTGTATAGATGAGTAACAAAACAGTAGGTCAACTTTGTATCATTGAGTATATTAAACCATCACATAATGCTTTGTAGCATGCAACTTTTATTTTAAGTATTGAATCCAGAGGAAGGCAAACAGTAAAAAACCCCATTAAAACTTTGTATCGAAGGAGGAAAAAAAAAAAATTCCTTCCTGACCCCAATAACTGGTGGTCTGACTACTCCCTGGATCAATACTATGTATTTCATTATACATTTAATTTTTACAACAAATGATCATCCTGCTATTAACATGAAACCTTAATTACATACAATGAAACAACTTTTCAAACATTGGAAAAAACAATTTTAACATTACAAACATGAAGTTAATGTATTAAAATTTAAACAGTAAAAGTAAGAAAATGCAACGTAACTGTTTTGTGGGGCCAATCCTGGCAAAAGGCCACTTCCAAGACATTCCAATATTGTATTTTTGTTTGTCCAAGTGGTTCCATTAAAAAGAGCCCAGCAGACTTTTAATTTTGTCTATGGGATATAACCACTGTTTATTCTTGTTATTGTTTTTTTCAGTTTTTGTTGTTATTTTTTGTAGCTTTCTAAAATTGGACATAGAGTTTCCTATGTGAAATAGTGGTCCTCTAAAAAGAGCCCAAGTGAAATAAAATTTCGTCCTCAAGATAAAACCACTGTTCTATATGTATACAAAACCTCATAGTACGCAATAATTTTGGTAAAAATGCATCCATCCTGTTATAGATCACCCTGACTTGGGTTGTCTTCAACTGAAACTTTAATTGCATCTGGATTTGTGTACCTTGAAAAAGCAACATAGAGTTGTCCATGTGCAAAAACAGGTTCCTGTAAAAAAATACCCACAGGCTTAAAATTTTGTCCTTGGGATTTTTTTATGGTCATGGCAAATGCCATGATAACTGGAAATTGTCTGCTTTGAAGGACAAAAGGCAAACCACTCGCTCTTGGAGCCAAATACATTCTTGGTACAAAAACTTGTTCACCTTTATGGGTACCAGTCATAATATCTGCATGTATGACATGATCTTTTATATCCTGCACAATTAATCTGGTCCCATTACAAAGTCCTTTTTTGGGATTCATATTACTCAAAAGCATGACAATTGCCCCTTGTTTCACTTGCATTCCAGATGGTGTTAAAGAATTGATAAATTATATACTAAAGTTAGATTCACTGACTTTATCATCAGCTAGAACTGAATCTGCACTGTAATATTTTTTTTGGGGTGCGTTGATGATTTTTTAAATTTTGTTATTTAGATTTAAGGCATCAATATTTTTTGATGTTAATATCAATTTGTTTGCAATGTCTGAGTAATTGTCGTTATTGATAATGTTTAGAAAGATTACCGATATGAGTGATTCCTTGCAAACGATTTGTGATGGAATTTCTACGGTATCATCTGGTAAATTATTTACTTGTGGATGTTTTCCTTCTCCAATTTGAATTAGCCAATCATTGAATTCATTTTGGCCTTCAGATTTAAGATTTAATTCAAATTTCAGGTGTGTAAATATTTTCCACAGTTTACTTATCTTGATACATGTTTCAAGGATGTCAGTCTTATTTCCATGTGGCACAACAGGTAATGTTTGCCTAAAATCTCCTCCTAACAACATCAACTTTCCACCAAATGGCAAATTATTATCCATCAGTTCTTTTAATAATCTATCACTACATTGCAAGGCATGACATGACATAATTGTTGCCTCATCTATGATAATTCATTAACTTTTTTTTTTTTGCTTGTAAAGAATTCAGTCGAATATCTGACACTGATGTTTCTAAAATGGGAACTGGCAGTTTAAATCCTCCTTCTGACAAAAGTGCTGCAATTCCAGTTGTTGCAAATGGCATTGCTATCTGACCCTGTGCTCGAATGTAACTCATCAAACAATTGTACAGATTAGTTTTTCCTGATCCACGAGGGCCATCTAGATAGAAATAATGGTCTTTACCCATTTCATCATCTGTAGCATTTGTGATATAATTAAATGCTTTCAAATTGCAAGTTTTTCTTTTTTTTGTGTTTTTTGTTTTTGAAGCTCAGTGTCATATTCATCAAAGTTTATTTCATCTATAAGTCCTTCATCAGGCAAATTAAAACTTGCACAATTTAATCCATGAGCAAGAAATATTTCTATTCAAACATGATTTTAAGTTGGAGCCAACATGGATTTATGAGGCATAGGTCATGTCAAACAGATCTAATTAGTTTCTATTAGTAGGTTAGTAGGAACTTGAATCAAGGCAACTCAGTGGATATAGTCGTTTTATATTTTGCAAAGGCTTTTGATACAGTGCCACATGGGAGACTATTGAGCAAACTAAGGGATACAGGAATTGCAGTAAATATATGCACATATATTGAGAGCTGGCTAAAAGACAGGAAGCAAAGGGTTGTTGTACATGAAACATACTCAGATTGGACTAATGTGGTAAGTGGGGTTCCACATGGCTCATTATTAGCTCCTCTTCTTTTTAACGTATTTATTAACGACTTAGAAGTAGGACTGGAAGGTATTGTCTCCATTTTTGTTGATGACACAAAGTTGTGCAAGGTTTAAATCAGAAAATGATGTACTTTCCCTCCAAAGGGATTTGCATAAATTAGAGAAATGGGCAATTAAATGGCAGATGAGATTTAATATGAATACATGTAAGGTTATGCATCTGGGAAGGAAAGATAACCATGCAAGTTATAAACTTAATGAAAAAAATCTAGGGGAATCAGATATTGAAAAGGATTTGGGAGTGCTTGTGGACAACCACCTACATAACAGTTCTCAATGACAAGCAGTAGCTGCAATGGCAAATAAACTATTAGCATGTATAAAGAAGGTTATAGAAGAAAGGAAAGGAAATATAATTCTACCACAATACAAATCCCTAGTACACCCTCATTTGGAATATGGAGTACAGTTTTATGCACCACTTCATATAAATGACATTTTAGAACTGGAAAAAGTACAACAAAAAAAAAAAGGACATAACAGTAATAAGGAGGGGCTAAATTATGAAGAACTAACCAAAATAAACTTATTTTCTCTGGAAAGGAGGCGTCTTATATGATTACCATATATAGATAAATCCAGGGTCAGTATAAAGATTTGTCAAGGGAGCTTTTTGTGCCAAGAGGTTTTCAAATAACACAAGATCATCCTTTGAGGTTAGAAGTAAAAAGATTCCACCTTAAAGAAAGAAAACGGTTCTTCACAGTAAGGGTAGTTAAAGTAGTATGTGTAATTCTCTACCAATGGAGGTGGTGACTTTAAAAATGGATTGGATATATTTTTATATAAAAAGGGTATTAAGGGATATCCTGGATATTTAGAGAGGGAGTTTTGATCCAGGGAGCAATCCGATTGCCAGTATCCGGGGTCAGAAAGGAATTCCTTTTTTTCCCCTTTTGAGACAATTGGCAAAGTTTAACTTTTTTTCTGTTTGCCTTCCTCTGGATCAATTAACAACAAATCTGCATATTGCACATCAGAGGAGATCTTAAAAGGTTGAACTTGATGGGCTAAAATTATTTTTTTCAACCTCAATTACTATGTAACTATGTAACTATGTTAAAGGGCCACTAAACTCTGGCATGTTTTTTAGCGACATATATGACATAATTTGGGTTTATTTGCTTTATATTGCTACTCATATTGAGCAGTATATGAGCAGCCATGTTGCCCCTTACTTTCTTAATGAGAACCCCTCCATCTTTCAGCTGCCAAAATGATGTCACATAATCCACACAGATGGCAGATTCCACTTACAACATGACAGAGGGAGCCTTCAAACAGCTGTTAGTGTTAATTATTAATCTACAGCTAGAAATGAGTTCTTATTAAACAAATAAAGACCAATATAAACAAAACTGTTCTATTAATAAAAACGAATTATGCTTGCATAATCTATATGTATATATATAAATAACAAGTACATATAATGTGTATATATCATATACAGTTTTGATCCGAGCCATCTATGTTTATTTGAATTATGTAAGTATACAGTGTTTTTATTAATGGGAGAGTTTTGTGTGATAAACAACATGTTTTTAATAAACCATGACATCAACTTTGCATATTCTATTGCAAGCAGCAGCTAAAAAAAGATGGAGATGAATCTCAGTGAGGGAGAATGTGGCTGCAATTAAACTGAGCGATATGAATGGCAAAATAATGTAAGAGTTCAGTAATAAGAGCACTTTAAATTGACTATATGTTGCAGTAGCCTTTTTTTCTCTACAGTAAATCATTGCTGAGATAGTCACCATTGTGTTTGCTAATATTCAATTCAGTGTGTAGGTGTGTGACTCAATGGTCTTCATTCAATTGCAAGTCCGTAATTTCAATGTCTGTAAGTCTGTGGGTTAGAAATTTGCTACAATTCCGGTTTTATTCAATTGTCTCAAGGCCACAATTACAGGGCTAAAGCCTAAAACCATGAATCCTTACCACCACCGCAAGTTGTTGGTAAAGTCCACTGTTACAATCCAATCCCGTATTTCCAGTGTGCTCCACAGCCCTGCAAGCTAATAGAAAGTGGGCTAAAGCAGAATGATTGACAGGGAGAAATAAAAAAGCTATGCTCCACCCTCCCGAGCGTTATGTGTGTTTTATTTTCTCATGAAGTATTACACAGGTCCCGGAGTTGGTGGTTAGAGCATTGAGAGAGAGAGAGTAGGAGTTTTTACAGAGCAGGTTCTCATGGTTTAAATATCTATCTTACACTGACAATTTGAAAACACATATTAACTGATAACACATAATATAAATACACATAGAGTAAATATCACACATAGATAAACATATAGATAGGTCACTACATACACACACTCCCACCTCCACTCTATACCCCAACAATTACAAGTTACACATAAAACATACAATTTGTTCCCCCTCATAAATATTTATACACATATACTTTTGTTGCTTTACCCTTATATTCTTTTGGGGATTGAGATGGAGGGTGGAGAGAGGAGGGAAATAGAAGGGAGATGTGGGGAGAAGAAGAGGAGGAGAGTAGAGAAAGACAGAGAGGAGAGAGAGTTGGCCCTGGTGAGAGAAGGAGAGAGGAGTGGAGGAGAGAGGAGTGGAGGAGAGGGGGTGTGCAGTTGCCCATTATAATAGGCACATCAAGCTCAGGTTCAGAGGTGGAGGGGCCTGATCATAGGGGAATTGGTAGTGTGGAGGAGGAACAGACCTCAGGGTCAGACAAGGGAGATCATGATCCTCACAGTAAGGAGGGCAAGGGGCTCGGGGCAGATGCAGGGAAGACGCAGGGCACAGGCCTGGAAGTAGGTAGCAGCCTCAATAACAGCAGTGGGCTCAGAAAAAAGGGATGTGAGTCCTGTGAAGTACCACTTTAATGATGTCCGGGCCAAGATGAGGAGGATGGCCAAGGAGGACCATGAAGCCGCAGCACCAAGTGGTGGCCCCCAAGTGACTGAGAGATACAACAAGTGGGAGAGGGTTCTCATGGAGTTACTGAGCCAGGTGCCCATTGATGGTGCTCCAGACCTGGTGGCCCAGCAGGATCCAGCCTTCATGTCAGGTGAATATCAGAAACACAAACATGCCACCATATGTACATCACACACACATACTAAGACACAACACTTGTAGGTGAGGGGGAGGGACTAAATAGAAGTAATGGGGTAAAAAGTGTAGACGAGGTAATAAATAAATTAATCAAAGGGGGAGATGGGGCAGGGTTAGTATAGTCAATAGGGAGGTATTGTTAAGTAACTTAAGTACAGTGGCAGGCACTTCAGAACTACAGACTCATAACATAAAGTGTATGCTTGCTAATATCAGAAGCTTGCCAGGAAAAATGGGAGAAATAGACTTATTAGCAATTAATGAGAAATGGGATTCAATAGGCATTACTGAACCATGGTGGGACGAATCTCATGACTGGACTATTAATCTGGATGGTTATAACCTATTTAGGAAAGATAGGGGCAATGGTAAAAGAGGAGGAGGGATTTGTCTGTATGTTAACCCTGAATTTAAGCCTATAGTCAGAGAAACTAGTGATAATGTTGAATGTTTGTGGGTAGAGTTAAATAGCTGAGGAGCAATTTCTAAAAGAATATTGGTAGGAGTATGCTATAAACCCCCATATATAATTGAAAGTGAGGAAATACAATTATTGTTACACAGTGGTGTAGCCGTCACCCTCCCCCCTCTTTCTCTCTTCTTCTGCGCTTTTTCTCTATCTCTCCCATTTCCTATAGCTCCCCTCCAACTCTCGATCTACCTGTTTCTCTGTGTCTCTCACATCCATTCTCTTTCTCTCTCCCCCTCTCTGTCTCTCTCTCCTCCTCTAACTCTCACTCTCTCCCCATCTCTCTCTCTCCTATATTTGCCTCCATCTCCCTCTCTTTCTCTCCCTTTCTCTCGCTCCCCTCATTCTTTCTCTCCCCCTCTATCCTTTTCTCTCTGTCTCTCCCTCTTTTCCCTCTTTCTCTCTCCCTCACCTTCTTTCTGTCTCTCCCCACTCTTTGTTTCCCTCTCTATAACTCTCTCTCCATCCATGTTTGCTTTCTCACCCTTTCTCTCCCCTCTCTCTCCCACTCTCCCTCTTTCTCTATCCCTTTCTTCCCCCTTTTTTATCTCTCCCCTCTCTTTGTCTCCCTCTACCTGTCTTTCCCTCTTTTCTCTCTTTTCCCCTCTACACCTCTCTCTATCCTCTCTTCATCTCCCTCTTTCTTTCTCTGCTCACCTCCTCTCTCCCTTTCCAGCTCTCCCCCTCTCCCTCTTCCTTTCTCTCCCTCTCTCTGCTCCTCTCTTTCTTTCTCTCCCCCTCTTCCTGTTTCTCTTCCTTTCTGCCTCTACATGTCTCTCTGTTCCTTTCTTTATCTCCCCCCCCCACTTCCCTTACCTGTGTGCCCGCGTAGTTCAGAAGCTCCTCCCAATGGTAACTCTTCACACCAGTGGCTCCTCCTCTACTCCATCAGACTGAGAGCATAGGTTGTGAAGGAGGCGGGAGCCAGGGGGAGGTGCAGGTGGAAGGAGGAAGGAGAAGGTGAATCTAGGTGGGTGCCACCCAGAGCAGTCCACCCCTGGCGCAACCCCCTTGCTATGCTACTGTTGTTACAGATGGGAAATGCAGCTAAGCATGGACAAGTTTTAATAATGGGAAATTTTAACTACCCTGAAATAAACTGAATAAATGAGACCAGCAGTTCGGCTAAGGAGAGCAGGTTCTTGAGTACACTCAGAGATCATTATCTGGCCCAGGTTATACAAGAGCCTACTAGATCTTTGAGTTAGTCATCACAAATAATATTGATATAGTATCAAATATTTAAATAGGGCAACCTTTGGGAAACAGTGATCACAACACAGTCTCATTTGAGATTGAATTAAAAAAACAAAACTGTAAGGGGTCAACAAAAACTCAGAATTTTAACAGTCTAAGAGCAGCAATACAACGTATAGACTGTGACAGAGAACTGACAGGTACAAATACTGAACATGGACAACGTTCAAATCCTTACTAACTATACATACTTATCACCAAATACCATGTGAAGATAAAAGTAGAAGAAGTAAATCCCAGCCCATGTGGCTTAACAATGACTTAAAGATGAAGATGAGGAGTAAAAAACAGGCATTTAAATTATACAAAAAGAGGGGACAAAGACTGCTTTAGGTGAGTACAAGGATATCAACAAGGCTTGCAAAAGCGCTATTAGACTGGCTAAAATAAAAAATGAAAAGTTAGTTGCAAAGAAAAGTAACGCTAAAATATTAAAAAAATATATTAATGGAAAGAAGGGCAGGAAGGAAGCTATAGAAACATTACAATGTGAAACAGGCTGTCTGATAATTAGTGACCAGGAAAAGGCAGATGAGCTAAATAGGTACTTTTCTTTGGTATACACAAGGGAGGTACCATTGGTTGGGACACTGCAACAAAATGGGGCTACACTACCTTCACCAAATAATTGGTTAACACAGGAAGAAATCCAAAAGAGGTTTGAAAAAATAATTGTTAATAAAGCCCCCGGTCCTGATGGAATAAATCCAAGGGTACTGAGGAAACTGGGCTCTGTAATAGCCAAACTATTATATCTAATTTTTCAAGATTCACTAAACACAGGGGGCCTCATTCTATTATCGGCCGTAAAACGGCCGCAAAGCCGCGATTCCTTGCGGCCGTCTTCCAGCCCCATGTAGAGCTACCTTTACCTTGCAATTCAAATAGACGGCGCCGCAAGGATATCCCCCTTACGGCCGGCCGCATATCATGCAACCGGCCGCAAGGTCAGAAAACTTTAAATGCAAATATAAATTCAAGATGGCACAGTAAAGCTCTGTAAATGCTAGGGATCATAATGGGGGCATGAGGATTAATAGCAACCCCCTCTCAAGCTTGCACATCAGCCCAAATCCGATATTTCATTAACGGTTTATTTTCCGTCCCCCAGCCTGGGCAGGTCTGAGGTGCTCCAAGCCCTCGGGACTTTGTCAACGGATATTTGACATGAATTAAAATAACAATTATTTTCGGATTTGAGTGTAGGGGAATGTTGTGCTATGAATGCTAACACCCCCAATCACTTTATCGTCTCATAAGAGTGCAGGATGGCTTTATTATGTGCCTAATTGTGTGCTTGCGGGACCTTTTTAGTGCAAATAAGATGCGGCTCGGTTTTAGCCTTGCCGAGAGGGTTCCCAGAGCAATAGAATAGCAACCGGGCTTTTCTTGCGGCTGAAACTCTTGCAGCCGGTTAAGATCAAAGGCTTTCCTGCGGCGTGCGGCCGCAAGGGATAACAAGGCGCCGGCCGCAAGCCTGCCGGAGCCCCGGCCGGAAGGGAATAGAATAGGCAAATAGCCTGCGGCCGGTCCTTGCGGCCCCGCATCTCCTACGGCCAATAATAGAATGAGGCCCAGGGTCTCTATCAGATGACTGGAGAAAAGCAGAGGTAATACCTATATTTAAAAGGGAGCACGAACAAATCCAGGTAATGATCGACCTGTAAGCCTCACTTCTGTAGTGAGAAAGCTTTTTGAAGGGTTAATAAAATATTGTAAACAAGAACATGTCTATTTAAACAAGATTATAAGTAGGAATCAACACATATTTATGAGGAATAGGTCATGTCAAACGAACCAACCTAAATAGTTTCTATGAAGAGGTAAGTAGGAACTTGGATCAAAGTAACTCAGTGGATGTTGTGTTTCTGGATTTTGCAAAGGCTCTTGATTTAGTGCTATATGGGTGACTATTGTGCAAACTAAGAGATACAGGAATTGCAGTAAATATCTGCACAAGGATAGAGAGCTAGGTAAATGACAGGAAGCAAAGGATCGTTGTAAATGGAATATAATCAGATTGGACAAATGTGGCAAGTGGGGTTCCTCAGGGTTCAATATTGGGTCCTCTCCTTTTTAACATATTTATTATTGAGTTAGAAGTAGGATTGGAAAGTATAGTCTCCATTTTTGCTGATGACACTAAGTTGTGCAAGGTAATTAAATCAGATAATGATGTACTTTCCCTCCAAAGGGATTTGCATAAATTAGAGAAATGGGCGACTAATTGGCAGATAAGATTTTATACCAATAAATGTAAAGTTATGCATCTGGGAAGGAAAAATAGCCATGCAATTTATAATCTTAATGGAGCAAATCTAGGGGTATCAGATATAGAAAGGAATTTGGGAGTGCTTGTGGAGAGCCACCTAGGTAACAATGCTCAATGCCAAGCAGAATCTGCTAAGGCAAGTAAAATATTAGCATGTATTAAAAAGAGTATAGAAGCAAGGGAAGGAAATATAATTCTGCCACTATACAAATCCCTAGTACACCCTTATTTGGAATATGGATTACTACATAAAAAGCACATTTTAGAGCTGGAATAGAAGAGCAACAAAACTAATAAAGGGAATGGAGGGGTTAAGTTATGAAGAAAGACTAACCAAATTAAACTTATTTTCTCTAGAAAAAAGGCAACTAAGAGGGGATATGATTACCATATGTAAGATATGGCTTATACAGTGACCATTTTTTAAACATATGTCTTTAATAAGTGTATCTCATAAAAATATGTAGTTGTATAGATCTTTATTTATAATATATAGATTGTGTTCATCTAACCCCCATCCCTGAGAAACCGGAGTTGTGGCTATCTATTCATACTGTAACAAAGGCTTATGCCTGGGGTTGTTTATGGGTAAACAAAAGAACAGTTGGGTGTGGTGGACGCTCTATCATATAGACAACATAATAACATGGTCTCTTGGCCCAGGGTGTTTATATGTAAACAAGGGGACATCTGTGTGTGTGAGATTCCCATCTATGGAATTTTTATGGAGTTTGGGGGAAGGTGAGATGATTTTAGTGAGATGTACAGTCACATATGAAGGGGGAGTGTCCAAGAAAGATATACAAATACCCAGAGAGTTTAGTCAGTCTAGGTCTGGAAGTCTGGAGGTCTGGAAGTCTAGTAGGAGTCTTGTAGGAGTCCAGTCTGAAAGTCTGGAAGTCCAGAGGAGGGCCCAGCTGAGCAGAAGCCATGCCGTGCTGTGACTTGAAGCCTAAAGATATGGACTCTGAAGATATTGCTGACCTGTGGTGTAGTATTTAATAATAATGTAGTTATTCAAGTATCTTTTTGTAAATATCGTTTTATCCCTACTGTCTATCTGTTTGTCTAAAACCCATTGTGTAACCGTATATTGATTTATGCAAAATATATCTTTTAATTATAAACTTATTCATATGTTCGTTTATTGATTTGTCCAAAATAACTTATTATTTGAAGAAATTATACATTAATTATTTAATTATTAGTTAATTTCTTACACCTATATAAATATATCCAAGGTCAAGTAAACTTTTTGTGCCAAGAGGTTTTCAACTGACAAGAGGACATTCTTTGATATTAGAAATAAAAATATTTCACCTTAAAGAAAGAAAAGGGTTCATCATAGTAAGGGTAGCGACAAGAGGACTTTTTTTGATATTAGAAATAAAAATATTTCACCTTAAAGAAAGAAAAGGGTTCATCATAGTAAGGGTAGTGACAAGAGGACATTCTTTGATATTAGAAATAAAAATATTTCACCTTAAAGAAAGAAAAGGGTTCATCATAGTAAGGATAGAGGAATTCTCTACCAAAGAAGGTGGTGATAGTGGATTCTCTACCAAAGCAGGTGGTGATAGTGGATTCGATGGATAACTTGGGAAAGGGACTGGATATATTATTTTAATAAAAAGGGCATTTAGGGTTATCCTGGATAATTAGAGAGGGAGTATTGATCCAGGGAAGAGTCTGATAGCCAGTATCTGTGGTCAGGAAGGAATTGTATACTTTTTACCCTTTTTGAGACAATTGGCAAAGTTTCACTGGAGGAGATATAAAAAGGTTGAACTTAATGGACAAAAAGTATTTTTTTCAACCTCAATTTCTATGTAACTATGCAATACATGTAACTGTTCACCAACAATGACACTGACATTTCAGCTCCCTGGGTTTAACCATGAATAGATGGATCAGTCATGCATCATTAAATCCATGAAGCTGGTGGGAATCAACATAACGTCATGACCCAATAACAATCAAGCTCATGATCCAAAAAATAGATCACATCTAGCAAATGATAGCCACTCATAGTGGAAAATAAGTGAAACATCCAGGTTCAAGACAAGAGGATATAATGAACTAGAATAGTTAGGAATGAACAGAATTTAATGTATCCTTAAACATAATTAACACACATGCCCTTATTTTCTCTCTGTCAGCTGGCAGGAGGACTAGATGTCATGGATCGTGCCCCTGCCCAATGTGAGCTGGCGCAAGAGGTGGAGGCAATAAGCAGGCTCATAACCTGGCTTACGCCACCACCACCAGGCCCTGAACTACACTCACCACAAGAGAGCCATGCTCCAGCTGGGCCACAGCCCCTCCCCACTGGGCCGCAACTTATTTTCCCTTCTCACCTCAGACCTCCATCCCATGGACCACGACTGGAGGCTGCCCAGGGACAGATGCTGGCTATTATGCATGAGCTGGTGGTGATCAATAAGGGGATCCAGGCCAGTATCTCCTCCAACCATGCAGAGTTAGCGGAGGCAGCATAGGGAGGTGAGGAAACATCAACTCATGATGGAGTCATACCAGGCCAGGCTGCTCCAGAAATCTGGTTCCAAGAAGCGCCTCCTCCACCCCAGAGATGTCACCACCCATCTGCAGCCTGGCCACTCCTTACTTCCTGCAATACCTCTGCTGCCTCTGGTGCCGATGCCTCCTCGGGAAAAGCCTCCCCACAACCCCCCTCTACTAGGGGGAAAGTGGGCACCCACAGGGGGTTTCAGCCATGTGCCACGGTAGTGGAGGATGGAGGGGCTGCACATATATTGGACCTTCTCAACAGCATTACTCAGTGACAATATATTGGTCCAAATGTTAACGTAATCTAGCCTGGCTTCAGAGTATTGGATCATGGCCTATGTGATGGTGAAATATTGTATGCAGATGGCAACCTCCCATCACATGGTCCATGATCCTCTTCTCTGTGGATACATAGGGTTCTGTTTAACATTTCACCAATTGATGGTCACTGAGGAATGCAATTGAGAAGAGATGTTGCAGTCCCTATCTTTTTTAAGACCCTTATTCCGTACTGAATTTTGTTTTATTTTGATTTCTTGGCACAATTCAGGTCCCTGAAGGCATCATCTTCATCTGCAAGCATAGTTCAAAATATGAAGTAAATGCAGTTGCTCTGAGATAGGAATTTCTTCAATGAAAGCCCCTCCTAAACATGTTGTTGATTTGTGTAAATCAATCATCTATCCCGATTTATAAGACAAGATTGTTGTTAGATTATATTTAGACAAATACAGCTATGGTGGTGGACCTGCTAAGTCTCACAATGTCATGTTAATCAAAGCCAGAATTAATACATGCACTAGTGAAGGATGCCGTCCTCCCTGCAATATCGGCATGATAACAGATACTTGGGTCTGATGTAAGTAACAATGAATATGGCTGCTGACCTTTGTGTCCTCTCCATATGAATGGGTAGGTTTTCTGAACTTATGATATCATGAGTATCCTTTAAAATGTGCTAACACATATATAGCAGATGAATGTGATGTCATTGTTGCTAAATTATATCAGTTGGAGAAGGTGATAGTACACCTGGACCACTTACTGTGGTCAAAGCTAAATATTTTTTGTGAGATGACACATCATTATTAATGGTCATGGCTAGTGATATATCATTACAACTACCTAATGGTCAGTAATGCTCTCAGATGAAAATGAGGTAAGTTGGTATATTATTACAGTTACAGTATTAAGCACTGTACTGTACAAGAAGATTGATTTCGTTTTTTTATCCTCCTCTGTCTTTTTTAAGATTGGTCCACTTTTTTTTCAGATTTCTGTTTTGGGAACACACTGTATGCATGTAACTGGATTGGATTACTTAGTACAGATGTTTATGCCTCTGTTTAATTGAGTAGATGAAGACAAGTTGTAAGTGCAATGTGCATTATGTTTACTGTGGTGTAGTGACCACACGTGACCCTAGTAGATGCTATGCATCATCATCATTATCCTGCAGTTTTATATATCCCCTTTTTCCCAAACAGCCTCTTGCCCTGCTCTGTGTATAAAACAACGTTTTACCATTATCACCATTTCTGTGTGGTCACATGTATTAGTCATCACTACTTTAGGTTTGATTCTCAGCATTAGGATATCATGATTGCAGAACATTCTTGGTGATTTTTGTGAGTTAATAGACATGTGCACTATAAATTGTTATACTGTTGAGTATCAACATTCCCTGAAAAGTTGATAACAAAATGACAGGTGATATTATGAATTAATTGATACAAGAACACTTGATATGATTTCACAAAATGATAATGAGTATACATCTTGAAACATGGCAAACAGCAATAGTGTAGGCCTTTATAGTATGTGTGTCGCCGAGATTGGCTCTGATGGAGGTGAGTTAGCTGCTGCTCCACGTGCCTCTGCACAACCTCCATGTGTGTTTGCGGTCCTTCCTGATGGGTTGGACAACATTAGTGTGGTGTATGTTCCCCTGGTACTTGACATGTCATGTGGCGGTGTAACTTTGTGGTGTAGCTTTGCCACTGGTTATTTTTCCAATATAGATCTGATGAATGACATAGACATATATAAATTAATATATTATAAATTTTAGGGTCCACATTTGAGTCTCTGTAAGTGTAAGGGATCATTTGTCAGGCAGTTTCATGCTTTTGTGTTGCAATGTAGTCATGTAATGTGTCTTTAATTGCTTTATGCATCTTGCAGCAACACTTTTCATATTGACATAGGCATGACCATTTCAAAATATTAAAATAAATTAATATTTCTTTATGCCTATTTGTTCCTTGGAAATTGCTGTGCAATTAATAATAACGCATTTCATTGCTTTCCCAGTATTTAAAAGTACAGTAGCGTGTTTATATTTGCTTTTACAGTGCTGCGAACAGGTGTTTAACCCACTTGCGGGTCCTATTCGGAAGCCGTAATATATTTAGTTACTTTGCCTTTTACAGATTTTAAAGCAATTGCGGCCATGTGGAATTGTAGCAATTGAATCACGATTTGTGATTTTAGCGATTGTAACATTTGCAGCCTTGAAAGATCAAAGGTGGAGATGGGTTGTAGTGACGCTTTTGACAATCCACAGGAATTATGAGCCTGTAACCCGCAAATCAAGTGCGGGTAGCTAGAGGAGGCCAATTGAATATCAAGACATTTTACGGATTACATTGCGGCCGCCTGTAATTACAATTTGGCCAATTGAATGTGGGCTAAGGTACTTGATGAGAGTGTGGATATAAATAAATGACAGTTCTGATTTACATATTTTTAGATAACAAACAGACTGAATTTACTCAGCACATTAAATTAGCGAAGTGGTATTCCTGAGCACCTCATTTGTATAAAAATGCAGAACGCATTTTGCGGAATTCTCAGGAATAATTCACTTTAAATAAAAATAGCTAATACATGATAAAATGTGTTCTTTATGAGTCCCGTTAAAACAAGTACATTTTAAAAACAGCTTTTTATGACATAAAATGATCATATAAATCAAGACTTAATTAAATATTAAATGAAAATGTCCAAATTTGTGAAATATGAATGCAATTCAGATAATGTGATTATTCATGTGCTCAACACATTGTGAATTTTCAGGGCCTGTTCTTTATGGGGCCTTATACATAACAACCTCCAGTAAACCGCTGGATGCCCGTTAATACATTTTATAAAGATTTATTTTCTATTCTCTCACCCTACCTGCTTAGATGTCTCTTTTTTTACCTGCCACATCCCTATGAGGAGTTATCCTCTCAGATTTTGCTCTTTCCTCATTGCATTTCTTCTTTCCCCATTTATCATCTCTATCTTGTTCTCCCATGACTCTGGCCCTCACAAAAAAAAAATCTCTTTTCTACTCTTGCCAAATCCCCAGAGCTTTTATTTGCCATCTGTATTATTATTGATGGTAGACTTAAAATTGTTGCTATTTCATGTCTCTTTAATATCATATGTTTAAATTCAGATAATTAATTTTTCATTTAAAAAATATTGTTGCAGTACTTAGAAAGGCTGTTTAAAAAAATCAAAACTGAACATTTTGAAATAATTCCAAACATGAAAACTTAAATAAAATAAAGGTTAAAATATAACTTTTATGAATACCCCAAAAATGTATGTATAAGCAAAGCAAACCTATATTTGATTAAAAACATAAACTCAACACATTCACATTTCAAAACAGGTATAAGGACAACAACATAGAAGTATGATCCCAGAAAGTACCCAAATTAATAATGTTCTATAAAAGCTATGATTGTAAATATTATTATGATACACCCACACGCTAATATATTAGATTTGTAATAGGCAAAGGCCTATAATCCTACAATGCTCACAAAAAGTAGAATTTCATATAATCATTTGTACTGGTTTAGAGATTATATAGTGTTGCCAAGGAAGTAGGAAAGTAATTCTAAAGTTATACATGCAAAAATGATTTGGAGATTAAATACATGCCTCTCAATTTTTCATCTTTTGAAAGGACATTACCTATTTTAAAAGATAATTGGTCTCTTATTGTTCACAGTAAACTTTTTTATTTCAGAGATTAACCACAAACAGAAGAAATGCAGCCCAGGGATGAAGCATCAATTCCCAAGTGGATATTTTTATCAGAATATGTGGCATCATCTATCATGTAACATGTCACATTACCGCAGCACGGAGGCTATGAACGAATGTATTAAAGGCAAGATTTTACACTTCACAGGAGATTCCACCATGCTTCAGTGGGTGACGTATATTACCAACACTGTCAAAAGTACGTAATAGGGTTCAGGTAAAATTAATATATTCACTCTCTTTAAAGGGACATGGAATTTACCAGTGCTGTTCAAAATCACCAAACAGAGCATTGAAAATCAAGTAAATAATTGATGTCCCCTTAGGATTTATGGACTTAAAGGGACACATAATTTGCTAGTGCTTCTCTACATCATCAAACAAAGCAATTAAAAACAAGGTAATAATGTGTAATCCCTTTAGGATATGAGAACTTGTGCCCATACATTTAATATATCAGCCAGTGCAACTGAACTCCACATAACATACAAGGTAATTAAACAATTTGATGGTGTTAAAAACTAACTCTGGATAATTGAATAACAAGTACAAAGCAATGAAAAGAGGTTCAAATTAAAGTGTTTTTATAGCTTCTCATCTTTATTTTGACTGCTCTACATGAGGATGCAGAGTAGTATTCATGAGACTCATTCTACTGGTGATAACATTGTTCTGTGTAAAAATCATATGCTATCCCATATAATAATTGTGGTAAGTTACAAATGCTGATCATGCAATGTTAAATGTTACGGGCTTGCGCATGCACAATAAGTGCCGAAGGTGCTCATTGTGGGCTCTGGGATGAGTGTCAGAGACGCTCATCGCGAGGCACGCACAACTTTGCTGCAATGAGCACAGAAGGCTCTCATTGCAGGGCTCGCAATGAGGTGTTCAGGCGCTCATCTCGAGGCCCGCATGAATATGCTGCAATGCCGCCTATCACGAGGACCATAAAGCAGACGGTTGGAAACGGCTCGCAATGAGCGCCAAAGGCGCTCATCGTGAGGCCCACAATTTAGAGGTGGGAGAGCCTTGCATTGTGTGGCAAACAGCATTGCCAGCCTTCAAATTAATTGCCAGCCTTCAAGTGGCTAGTGGTACAATAAAGAGTTGTTGCTGTAGCAGGATACACACTGTGTAATGTAATTCTCATCCAGGAGTGGGTATAATTATTTTTAAATTCTTTTGTTATTTTGTTTCTTGCACAAAGGGCTTTCATCACTCCTGCTGGTGAGGTGTATAAAGCTCACATGGTGTGAGTTTTAATTGAGGTGGTATCATTGTTTAGATTCACGCACTATATATTCTCAAAAGTGTAACAGCAGTCAGATCCACCTCATTAGACCCTTCTACATATAAGTCTGACCAGCAGTAAGGAATAATGCTGTGTTGTGAGCCTCCAAATGTGTTGAGAAATCGAATACAAGCTCTACTGGTGTGGAAAAGATTGAAAATCAGCAATGATTCAGCAACATTACTAGAAGAGGATTTTGTTTGAGGACACTGAGATTGAAAATCAGTATTCCTACCCAATAACCCAGAATGCGTCCCAGCTATAGAGGCAACTTTCCAACTTGATGACCCGGACAGTTGGGGTGGTTCTTCTAGTGTTCTCCAGACTTAGTAATTTATACAATGAGTTGATTTTGGATGCTTATGAATTAGCAAAGTTTGGAACTAGAATGAAGGGTTCACTGCCTTTGTGGAGTTGAGAGTGCTAGTGGATAATCTTGGCTGGTCTTATTGAAATCTTCATAAAGAGGCATGATCCATTTGAACTGGATCCTTAAGACTTCTATATCTTTTCCCTCAGGATTGGTTCGGGATCAGTCTCAGTTCTGGGTGTCAGGCAAATAGAGAATGTGAAGCGAGTGTGGGCAGTAGCATAGCTGGCAAAGACTGGCCTCAGCTGCAGAGCCAGGAGCAAGGAGATGAAGCAAATAGTATCTACCCTCTCCAGTTGCAGAGAGAGTGAGGAGTTGGCTAACCTTCCTTCCAGCAAAAGATTGTTTGGTGTGGGAAGTTTCCTTTGTGTTGCCATTTGAACTGCTCCATGCATCAATGGGAGGTAACCTAGACAATAGTGGTATTCTCCAGTAGCAGTTCATCTAACAGGGTGGTGGCAAGGCAACACAAGCCCTCAAATAAGGAAGCACAATCACCTCCAGCATCACTTAGATGAGGGTTACAGTTGACAGTAATTTAAATGGAATGTTATTGTATACTATATTATATTTTATTTGCCCTAAAATATTTATATACTAACCTAAGCAGGCAGACTTATATGTAAACATTGACATGGTTCTGAATGCTATATTGGTTGTGTGGTGTGGTACAATAAAGAGCAATTGTTGTATAAGGACACATGCATTATGCAGCAGTTCTTTTCATTTCATTTGGTGTTTTTAGTTCTGTTTAGTACTCTTTACTATTCTGGTTTGTGTACCAAGACCTTTCATCCCAACTACAGGTGGGGTGGATTAGGATCTTGCGGCAAAATCTGTGATTTAGTTGAAGATGATTATCCTGTATTTTCACAGTATTGACAATGTTACAATTTTATATTGAAAATATTATAGATGTGTATTAATTTATGAAGTGCTAGCATCTTTATACCTACAGTGATATTACTAACCGTATGTTAAATGATGAAGTACTAGTTGAGAGGACGTCCCACTGTGGATGTGTCTGGAGGCGAAAGGTAAGTCTGCTGAAAAGAACAATTCACCATAGGAACCTAGAAAGTTAGAACTGTGAACCAAAGTAAACTGGATCTGGTCAAGCATGAGATGTCATGATTAAACATTGATATCCTGTGAGTTAGTGAACACAAATTGACTGGAATGAGAAATGTCATCTCAGACAACCACCAGATATTTTACTGTGGTCAGGAATCCTGCAGTGTAAATGATGTACCCCTCATAATTGAAGGGTGGGCGAAGCTGTGCTCAGTTACAATTCAAGAAATGACAGAATTATTTAAATTCAAATTCAAGGCAAGCCATTTATCATCATAGTATTCCAAGCCTATACTTCAACCATGGATAAGGAAGAGGATGAAGTTGTCTAATTCTACAAAGATGTGCTTCCACTTACACCAAGAAAATATGTTACTCTCATCATAGGAGATTGGAATGCTAAAGTAGGGAACTAAAATATACCTGAAATAACTGGCAAGTTATGAAGCAGGTCAGAGATTAGTAGAATTTGTTCTAAATAATTCAATGGTTAGGGCAAACACCCTCTTCTAACAGCCTCAGAGATGATTTTATATAGTCCGTAAACATCTGGAGCTGACTACAGCTCAGATGATGTGCTTGTTAATGAGAAGTTCAGAATGAAATTGATGAAAAGAGGGGAAATCATCAGACCAAGCAGGTACAAAACATATACTATCCCCTGTAAATATGCAGTGGATGTAAAGTAAATTTAAGGAACTAAACATGGTAGATAGAATGCCTGAAGAACTTTGGGCAGATGTTTGTGACGTCCAGAAAACGACAACAAAGAATATTCCCAAAAGAAAACTAAAAGGGCAAACTAGTTACCTGATCAGACTTTGAAAGTAGCTCAGGAAAGAATGAAATTGAAAGGAATTTGTGATAGGATTTGTCTTACTATATGCAGAATCCCAGAGGTTAGCAAGAAGAGACAAGGAGGCATTCTATATTGTGGAATGTAAAGAGACAGAAGACGATAACATAATGGGAAAATCAAGAGATCTCTTCAAGAAAATTGGTGATCAGATAAAGAAGATGTGGCAGGAATACACAGCCTATCTATAGATGAAACCCTGGAAAGCATTGCTGATAACAAGGTTTCATGAGTTGCTGGAATCCCCAATGACATGGATCAACGGAACGGTTCAAGGTGCAACAAGGTTTTACATTGCCACCTCATTTACTCAACGTATACACAGAATACATCATGGGTAAGGCTGGGCTGGATAAATCAAAATCCAAAATGAATACTGCTGAGAAATATCAATTACTTCAAATACGTCAATGACACTACTCTGATTGCTAAAAATGAGGAGTAACTAAAGGACCTATTGATGAAGGTGAAAGAATATAGTGCAAAAGTTTGCATATTGCTCAACTTTAAAAAGACAAATATCATTGCAAACAGCAATCTCTATTCCTGGCAAACAGATGGGGAAAAAGTGAAGACAGTGACAGATTTTGTTTTCCTGAGCTCCAAGATCACTGTTGACAATGCCATAATCACTCCATACTCTCAGGTCCATTAACAAAATCGTGTAATTTTTCCGTAAAAATATCTCCAACTTACTTCATTATTGTACACAAGACATAACTAAAATTCTAAACCATCTCTCATCATATCTCACCTCGACTACTGTAAATTGCTCTTTGCTGGCCTCTCTGTCATGACTGATTTTGGGACTCCCCTGAACCTACAAGCAACCCTGCTATTTGGAACTCTGGCACACTGGGTTGCTAATATCCAAGACTATTAAAAAGGACATGAAACTTGTTGTGGGGACCATGACATGATTATTTTTGTGTGTAGTGTGGATCACAATGATTAATGTTGGGGTTACTATTTTATGTTATATGCACTGTAATAATGTAACTAGCGGAGATACAGTTTCTGCCATGATTGTTAGTGGGGCAACAAAGAGTTAACTCTGCAGGAATTGAGTGTGTATATGACCTATTGGAATGTGGGTTCTGTCACAGTCGGCATTGGGGGTGGGGGGAGATTATTTAATACATTAACCAGAAAAAAAGATCTGGCTGCTTTGCAGACTTCCATGGATGATAAAAGGGCAGTCGTAAAGTGGGAAGTTAGCTTATGGCCCTCTGTAAAATAAGATCTAGAAACTAGTGATGGATGTTGGTAACCTTGGTGACGCAGTGTGGAGGAAGTATTTTGGTGTTTGTGATATACTTCTATGCAAGCAAAAAAATAAACTGGTCAGTCTCACTCTGGCTGCTCAAATCTGGATCGTAACACTCTCCATCACTTGTCTGTCTCCACACCAATTCTGCTAGACTAACTCTAACTCTGCTAGACTCATCTATCATGCTCTACTCTCAGTGTTTGTAACATCTTTCTGTCAGTCATTTTAATGGCTTCTCCTCCAGAATAACATTTTAAATCATTGCATAACATATAAAGCCCTTTACAACAGTGCACTCCATTTATATATCTGCCCTCATCTTAATATACACCCCAACTGCACTCTACACTCTACTAACAACTTTCTTTCTTCCTCACTTGTCACGTCCTCTCAGCCGTGCCTTACACTCTTACTGAACTGTGCAACAAAATCTAGTGAAAGAAAATTTGCTTATACAAATGAAATAGGAGTTTAAATATTATTAAAAATACAAAATGGATAATGTTTTTAGCTAGACATAATTAATTAGGAAATTATTCAAAGTAACTTGAAAATCTCTCATATTTCTGACAACAGTGTTTAAGTTAGCACCTGCTTCCCAATGATTCTGACAGATTACCACTAATGAAAACTATTTAAGAGTAGTCTAAGTTGAAAAACATCATGTCTGAATACCCAAAATATGTGCAAATTATAGGCCTCATTCAATTGAGCTTTCTCTCGATCCAGTAGCCCGTAATGAAGGCCGCAAGTTAATTTGCTATTCAATTGATATCTTTTTGCAGGCTCCAAATTGCTTACGAGTTGCTGCCTTGAAAAAATGGCGATGCTTAAACCGTAACTTACAGCCTCCAGAAGCCTTTGATCTTTCAAGGCCGGAAGACTTCCAATCGCGAAAAACACAAATCACTCTTCAATGGCAAAAATCTCTGGCTGCTCTGGTGACTCCAGTGGGAGGACCCTGGCGATAGCCTCAGTCTCTGAAGGAGGGGGATAGTGGGATCGAATCCTGTTGGTTTGGCCAGTGGTCCTGGTGGTGACCCCACTAGCCAGATGATATCCTCCTCCAAACCAGGGCCCTCGGGTTCTCTTGTTTCTTCCTTCCCCTGTGCTGGTTCCTGCTGGGTGGGTCTTGCTCCTGCACTTCCTGCTCTGATGGAGCCAATGCCCCCACCTCTAGCTCGTCAATGGACCCAGACCTCCTTGATGCTGAAGGATAGAAAAGAAAGGGTATATGTCATCAGTATGATGAATAATACATTCCTAAGTATCTGATATCTTGACTTGAACCTGAATGATTCTCCTAATTGAAACTCAGATTAGCTATTATTTGCTAGATATGATCTATTCTTTGGTTCTTGGTCTTGATTGTTCTTGGCTCCTAACAATATCTTGATTCCGGCTGCATTCTGTAACTGCATAGGCTGCAGTGGGCACACCAATACCAATGTCAGCAAAACGGTGCTTGATGGACCTCACATCCCTTTGCACTGTGCCCACTTCTGTAACCTCTTCCGCTACCTCCTTCCATGCCTAAGCCATAGGCCCTGGCCTAACTTCCTCCCCCCTGCAAGGATCACGGGCGGTCACATATAGCACCAAGGAGGACCACATTCTCAAAGTGCGTGTAATTGTGGGCCCTGTGCTTGTCCTTAGCCTGTCCCTCTTCTAAGTGTGCCTGGTGCTGGGGCCACCCTGCCATCACCCACTTCCTCCTCTCCACTCTCCTCTGCCACTTCCACCACCTCCTGCTCCTCCTCCTCCTCCAGCTCCTCTGCCTTCTGCTCCTACTCCAGCTCTTCTTTCTCCACCACCTCACCCTCCTCCTCCTATGCCACCTCCTCTCCTCCACCACTCCCAACCTCCTCCTCCTCTCCTCCACTCCTCTCATCCACTCCTCTCCTCCTCCACCACCACTCCTCTCCTCCACTTCGCCACTCCTCTCCTTCTTTCCACCACTCCTCTCCTCCTCTCCACCGCTCCTTTCCTCCACTCCTCACCAGGGCCACCTCTCTCTCTCCTCTCTTTCCTCCTCGCCTCTCCTTTTCTCCTCTCCACTCCTCTCCCCTCCTCTGTCCTCCGTCCATTATAATCTCAAAAATAATATAACGATAAATTAATCAAAGTTTGGCTGTATATGTATGACAAAAAAAATGTGTGTATTATGTGTATTTAATAATTGTTAGGGGATGAGGTGTGGGGAATTGGATGGGGGTGTGTGTATGGAGTGACCTAGATCTATGTGTCTCTATGTGTGTTTTTCAAATTATGTGTATTGCAATTATGTGTAATCTGTAAATATGTGTCAGCAGGGATTAAGTGTAAAATTGTAAATAGTATAATAGAAATAAACAAAACCGCAAATTACTGCTTTCAAAATACACCTACTCTCTCTCTCACTGAAAAACCTCCAACTCTGGTACCTGCATGCTACTTATAAATACCCCACAGTCAATGCATGGGATGGGGGAACACAATTTATAATCTCCCTCTGTGAATCATCTGCGGCTAGACTGCTTTCTATTGGCTGAGAGGCCTGTGTGGCACTACGTTATACCTCAATTGGATCATAACGGCCGATCGCATCTCAGCCAGTCCCTTAACAGTTTGCAGTGCAGTGGATTTACGGGCTTGAGGCTTTGGCTCGTAACTCGCACCCTTGCTTAATTGAATAGCATCACAATCGGAGGTGAACGGGAGCCTGCAGCACACCCACAGACATTCCGCCTACTACGATAGAGTTGCGGGCTTACAATTGAATCAAGCTCTATATTTCCCAGTCGCTCCACAACTAAGCTAATTCCAATACTGTTTGTAGCCCTTAATAACTCCACCCACTCATTTAGAAAATCCTAGCTTCATACTGGTAGCACCCAGTTATATACTAGCCTGTACAGGATAAGTCATAACTGTAGCACAGTCAGTATTGCAACAAAACACACCAAGGCACAAACTTAAAATAGGAATTGGACATTGAAATACTCAGTACTCTGGCATTAATCCCTACAAAAAAAACAGTAGGATCTCTGATTAGTACTGATATGTACAACTTAGTTCTGCCTATTGAATAATAATTGTGACTAGATTAAAGTTAGTATATACATATGCAGGTACATTACCAAAAGGGTCATAGCTAGGGCATGGGCATAATAGCAATATCATAATCCTAACTAGGTTAAAACTAGCATATAAACATGTAGAGGCAATACTAATCAGGTCAGCCAGGGCAGAAACAAATGGCAATATACACAGTACTACAATATACAAAGTAGTACTTACAATGTGGAGGTTAGATTAGTAATGAGGTCAATCAGCATGCCAACTAGCATTATAACAGCAGAAGCAAGATGATCCCGGCTACACATTGGTAAATTGGCAGGTAAACAAACAGAGATCAATGTAGGATACACAAGGAAAACCTTGAGACATGCTGTCCTCAGACACAGGACCCCAACTCGCTTTTTGTCAGTGTCGTGCTGACATCATCAGTGGGAGGCATTAATTATCTTGCCAGCCTGCCATATAAAATGATTGAAATTTAGTTAATGCTGATTGGTCACAAGGTATATAAAGACGCTCTTGTCATAATGAATCAAAGGAGATGGCAGGGGAGTGCTTATTACCATTTATAAGGCACTGTAAGTTCAAACAAAAGTTGAATCAGTAACTGTACATTATAATAATAAACACTAATAAACCATATAAGGACAAGCTCAGAGCCTCTACATGTTTATAAGCTCAATTTAACCTAGTTAGGATTATGATATTGCCATTTTGTTCATGTCCTAGCTATGACCCAATTGGAAATGCCCCTGCATGATTATATGCTAATCAGAGATCTTGAGTTCTGAGTACTTCTATGTCCAATTCTGCTTTAAGTTTATGCCTTGGTATGTTTTGTTGCAATGCTGACCAGGCTATCATATGACTGGGTGATACCAGTATTAAGCTAGGATTGCTAAATGAGTGGGAGGAATTATATGGGGCTACAGACAGTATTGGTACTAACTTAGTTATAGAGAAACTGGGATATGCAATTTGCACATACTTTTGAGTATCTTGATATTATGTTTTTCATCTTAGACTACTGTTAAATAGTTTTCATTACCACTCCGAGGCATTATATACCAGGCATTTATCCTCTTTTTCTTTTGATTGAGTCACTTTATACAAAATGTATTGTTCATTTTTAAATATTATAAATAAAGGTTATATTTTAACTCTGTGTCTAAGTGACTCAATCAAAAGAAAAATAGGATAAATGCCAGGTTTATAATGCCTCTGAGTGGTACAAAAATAAAGTTAGTCACAGAGTTAAAATATAACCTTTAATTATTATATTTAAAAATGAACAATCTATTGTGTATAAACTTTATTTCTGCTAGCCAATATTTATGTTTGGTCTTTGCTTAGAAGGTCAGCTAAACACTGATAAGAATTACCAACTCTTCAGGAGCACAACTATGCCTGTGTTTAAAACTGGAATATTTACATTAATGATCAAATTTAGTTTCTATTTAGTTATAATAAAAAAAAAAAAGCAATCAAGATAAAGCAATATCATGTATATTTGCCCTTTTTTATTTAAATATTTTAAAAAATGTAACACATATTATCTAATTCTAACCATGCCTGTGTTTTATTTTCAGGCTTAAAGCCGTTTAACCTTTATGGAGTTAACTGGCCAATGACCCGTCTATTCATGGACATGGAGAGAAATGTTAAAGTACTGTGGAGGAAACATGCCAACCCTTTCATAATGCTAGTTTTCCATACTTACAAAGAGGAATTCACAGTTTCCCACCAAATTGATGAGATTGGGGGCAACCAGAATACCATTATAACATTTACTCTTGGCATGCACTTCCGACTATTTCCAATAGAACATTTTATCCGCAGGGCGATTAATATCCAACGTGCCACTAAAAGGTTACTTCTGCGAAGCCCAGACACTAAAATCATTATTAAAACTGAGAATACCACTGAAATGGACATAAGAATAGAAATGCTCAGTGACTTCCATGGATACTTACAGTACTTGATCATCAATGAAATATTTCAAGATCTCAATGTTGGACTAGTGGATGCTTGGGACATGACAAATGCTTTTGCTAGCAACAACATACACCCTCCAGTTCAAGTGGTATCAAATGAAGTAGACTTGTTTCTAAACTACATATGTTGAATGGATTAGGGACTGTAAAATGTGCTATACTTTGAAATTGTGGATACAAATCACACTGTGACTTGAAAGCTGTAATCAACATTTACATTTTTCCAAATGTTTTGCTGTGTGATATATAAATATGAATAGACATATTTGTCTTGGAAAAACTCAAGTAATAGCTTATACCATTTACAGCAGTGACAGACAACCTCTTTCATTTGAAGGACTAAATACAAGGTCCCAGAGTCCATAAAATGGTCACACAAGACTTTTTGTTTTACGTGTAATAAAATTGGAAAAATAACTGTGGGAATGAGGTAGAGATGAAATAATTAGTAAAAGTGGTATAGATAATGAGTTTGGGTGTTTTGGAGTCGAAGAGAAAGTGAACTGCTAATTGTTGGGAGTTAAAATAGGTTTTGTATTTTTGAAGAGGGACATGCTCTTCCACGCCACATGAGGGGCCACATGGGAAGTTTATGAGGGCTACATGATGCCCTTCTGTTGCCTATCGATCATAACAGATTTCGAGGAACATATAATACATTTTAGCAGATGATTAACAGAACTTCTTAAACACTAATGGTCTGTTTGTCAAGTGCTGTTGATAAGTAAATGATAAGTAGATAGCAAGACAGTATGAGCCAAATTCAATTGAGCTTTCGGGTGATCCGGGTGCCCATAAGTGAGGTCGCAAGCAAATTTGCTATACAATTGGCGTCTTTTTGGGGGCTCCGACCGGCTTCAGAGTTATGAGCTTGAGAAAAGAAGCCTTTGATCTGTTACTTTCGCAAAGATAAAATCGCAAGTCGCTATTCAGTTGCTCTATTTCCCCAAGCTCACAAATGTTTTCGCACCTGTAAACAGCAAATGAAGGAGAAAATCCTACAGGTGCTAGAGAGGACCCGCAAGGGAGTTAAACACCTATTTGTAGCACTGTAAATGCAAATAAAAAATCAATACTGCACTGTAAATAATGGGAAAAGCGATGACTGGCATTCAAATCAATTGCACAACAGTCTACAGCCCTCCATTCGGCAGTATATATGATTCAGTGAGTTAATACATATCAGGCCACCCATATGGACTAGAACAGCATTGGCATTCCTTTTCACAATTCTTTATTTTTGAGTTTTGCGAGTCTAATCTCATATCGGATCCCCGAACCTAATTGTTTGACACGTAACCTCCATGTTTTACTGCCATAATAATGTCAATCTCATTTTCTATTGACTGATTCAAAATGGGCAGTTAAAGGCTTGCTGAATTGATCATGTTCCCGCCCTGTAGTGATCCGAACCAGTGCATGGTTTGCGGTTTTGGCTTTGGGCACAAATTGAATATGGCCCTACATTTTTTGTCTCCAAAAATGTACAGACTACTCATATGCAATTATAATTGTAAGATTATACTTGCCTATATCAGGGTTGGCATTTTCGAGAAACAGAGAATTACTGTAGGTCTAGGGCATGAAATCTTTTATAGGTTTTTGTGGAAAGTGTCAGGAGTTGGTGGTCTATCACTGTAGATACTATCACAATGTAAGAGGTGAGAGGAAGGCATGAGTTAGATATTAATTCAGTTAACTTATATTAAACTTCACTACTATTTTAATTATTAATTGTATATTCTATTTTCTTATATTCATTAGTATATTGTTTTGAATTCCTTCTTCTGATTTTACTACTGTCCTACAGAATAAATGTAATATATTTTGTATATCTTTGTATGAAACCTTTTATTGCCTATTTTTCTAATTAATGTATATTTTATGTTCATTTGCTATCAGCTACCAATATTGATTACTAACAGACACAGGCCCCCCTTTTTAATTCCAAGCCCATAGTTACATGTAACCCGATATTTTGCCTGCAGGTTACTATTTTTTTACATATCTAGATGTAAAAAATCTAGGTATGGACTCGTTTCAGGGCATGATCCTGATCAATTAAACAAGCCCGTAAGTTACATTTTAGACAGAGCCAATAGTAAATGAGACAATCATCATGACGTCAGTAAAACATTGAGATTATACTACAATCAATCAATGTTTAGAAGTACAATTTGCAATTTGACTCCCAATCCAGAAATGTAGAAATTAATAAAAATCAATAAAGCAACTGTTCTAGTCCATGCAAGTTCCATGATATGTAATAACCCATTGATTCTCGAGATCGAAAAAACACGGAATAAAACGTAAAAAAAAAAATATTGCAGTTTTGAGAGCTTGTAACTGTTCTGCAACTAATTATAATGCCTTCCATTGCTTTCCCAGTATTTTTAAGTATGGTATTGTGTGTTTTGCAGTGTTATGAACAGGTGTTTAACCCACTTGCGAGTCCTATCTAGTACTCGTAAAAAAAATTGAAAAATTCGCCATTTACAGGTTTGAAGGCAATTGCAGGCCTGTTGAATTGTTGTAATTGATTATGGATTTTGCATCTTTAGCACTTTACTGTCTTGAAACAACAAAGGAGGAGATAGGACGGAGATACGTTTTTGACAACTGCAGTGAGTTTGAGCCTGTAACTCGCAATTGGAATGCGAGTTGCTAAATGTAGCCAATTGAATTTCAGTAACAATTACTTGCTCCATTACAGGCTCATGTAATTGCGATTTGGACAATTAAATAGGGGTCTTAGTTTGCATTATAATTGAACAGAGTTTTCAAAATGTGATATTTTATAATCAATGTTGAATATACTGTTTTTATTTTTTAGGTATAAGACCATTTAACCTTTATGGAAGTAATTGGCTAATGACTTGACTGTTTCTGGACATGGATAAAAATGTTAAAATTCACTGGAGGAAACATGCAATTCCTTTTAAAATGCTAGGTTTCCACAAGTTCAAAGAGGACTTTACAGTACCCCATCAAACTGACCAGATTGGGGGCAACCAGAACGCTGTTAACACATTTACTCTTGGTCTACACTTTAGACTTTTCCCAATTAAACATTTTATATACAGAGTGATTAACATCCAGCGAGCCACTGAAAGATTACTTCTGCGAAGTCCAGACACCAAAATTATTATTAAAACTGAGAATACAACTGAAATGCACATAAGAGCAGAAATACTCAGCGACTTCCATGGCTACCTACAGTACTTGATCATCAATTAAATCTTTGAAAGTATTAATGTTGGATTAGCGGATGCTTGGGACATGACAAACGCTTTTGACTGTAATAACATACACCCTCCACCTAACGTTGTATCAAATCAAATAGACATGTTTCTAAGCTACATATGCTGACTTGGATCTGGGATTCCAAAACACTTTATTATGTTTATTGAGAAAAATTCCAAAGAGATTTGGAAGGTGTAAATAACTATTTATATAATCTGCCAAATATGGGTAGCATTCCATCTGCTCAGTTAGCAGCAAGAAAATGCACCCTTGTAACTGTGGAAGTTTCATTCCTGCTCATTATTGAATCACTCACTGGCTCAAGTAAAAAAAACTGTAAAACGAGCTGCCTTACACAAGAACTGTTTGTCATTGCTCTCTAGCCCTCTTTAGAGTCTGAAGCTCAATAGTCTACAAAGCAATGTGGCAGAATGTTAACCACTAAGACACTACTCTAGCCCTAACATCCTCCCTCACCTCTTTCTATCCATCTAAACTCTTTTTCATGGCAGGGAAGGGGTTAAATAACAATAGAAATAATTTGGGGGATTTATGACCTGTCTGCCTATAACTCGACATCCCCATGAGCCTGCTTATGTGCCATGAGCAGAGGAATGCCATGGAATTCCTCCTACCCACACTCTAGCCACTTTTATAACCATTGGGCCACTTGTGGAACTATATGGCACTTAACATTAACTCCAATACCATGGAGGATTCCTCAGACCACCATTGTATATTTAACCACTATAATTCCTATAACTTTGAAGACTTATATGGCACCTCAAATTACCCCTATACCACGGGGGTCCTTATTGGAGCGTGGGTAGCCAGAATCCTAGCGATCTCCCAGCTCATGGTAGCTGTTAGTTTGATGATAGCATCAAATTTGACCCATGAAGGGTTCATAAAGGCATTTTTTTGTGCCTCTGCAAGTGGGTGAATGTGCACATAAGATTTTGAAAAGATCTCAGCACTACTTGGACAATATGATGGTCTTTTAGAAAATATAAATGGACAGGTAGTCTTGGGTTATGATTTTAGAAGAGTCAGAAGGCATTTTTAGTAGGTTTTTATGGCGTGCGTTGTGATTGCTGGAATTATTTTCCAATGTGAGCCATGTGAGTGGAGGCCTGTTTCCCATCGTTAAGTGTAGTATATAATTACATATCATGGTATGGCTCCTGTAGAAAAAAAACATTATATTACAATGTTTTGTCAACAAATGGAATCTCTGGAATTGCAGAAATTTCCAGATTCTAAAGTTTCCCCTTTCAAATGTTACAGTGTAGCCCCATATTTGTATCATGTTTTTTACAATAAAAGGCAAAAAGTTTTGTAAAAGTTAGAAACTAAATATAACATTTATATAACATTGTGTAACTATTATATGCAGCAATATCAGCTTCTAAGTCTTCTTCCTGCCTAAGCCTTAATAAAAAAGTAGTCAAATGTAAAGAAGCATTTTAATCAGTTGGTCTTGTTAATTTAGGTTCCCACCTATTAAACAAGAAATATAACCTCATAGATTGGGGTGCCCTTTTACGATCAAAGAGGAGATGGCCATGCCTGTATACAAGAAGATATATTAAATAATAAATTAAAGTATTTGTTTTTTTTAACATTTTACCTTTCATTTCAAGATCTTTAAAACATTATTTTGTTACCATAGGCATACAAAATGGAGTGACAGGTAGGTCATAGAGGAAAGAGGCACATCACCTGTTAGACCTGCATGGATTTTTACATGACATTATGCTAAGGGAACATGATGTCCATTGACTGCAGAGCTTTTAGTAAATGTGAACGAGAGCAAATAGAGGTTGACATGTAATGTACAACATGTTTCAATGTCACTGTGATGAACAGTTGGTACCATGATTTTTTCCAGACAAACATTTAATTCATATTGAAGTTCTTTCAAGAGATCCAAATCTCTTTTTAAGAAATTGATCTTACAACTTTATTCAGAATGCACCCTTACCCAACCTCTCCTGTCTAGCACAAGCCTTTTTATCTATGACTTACGCACATTTGTAAAAATAATTTTGGGCCCCCCTTCAGTGTCGATATATATATATATCACATATATAGTTGTGAGCATACGAGCAGAAGGTGCTCCTTGCCAGCAACTGTGACCCTTGCAAAATTTACGTTGTAACGCAAACAAAATACGAAACATGTTACGACCCATAACGACCTCGCAAAAATTGGCCGCAACACGCGCACATCAAAACATGACAAATACAACAAATCCACACAACAAATACATAAAAAGCTTACTTACAGGAAGAGGCAGCATCCAGGACCTCGAAAATTAAAGTTACACCTCAATTTAAGTCAAATGAAAAGAGTTTAGACACTAAAAAATTCTCTAAGCAAAAGAAAAAAATGGCCGCCGAAAAAAACGAAAATGAGGCTACAGCAATCTAAAGACGCAAAACACCACCAAACACCTACGTATTTGCCAAAAAACACCTACGAGATTAGAAAACAAGGACGCAACCTGCGCAACCCCAAAAACATTACAAACACAACAAATACAAACAACAAACACATAAAAAGGTTACTCACAGCAAGAGGGGGCACCGAGGACTTCTGCAAGTGAAGTTACACCTCCATTTAACCACAAATTTTGGAGTTTAGAGACCCGAAAATCACCTAAGCGAGAGAAAAAATGGCCACCAAACAAAACGAAAACGAGGCTAAAGGTCCCTAAACACGCAAAACACTACCATAAACACGCAAAACACAACCAAACAGCTACGGATATTCCCCAAAAACCCACCAAACAGCTACGGATTTTCCCAAAAACTCGCACGACATAGATAACCAATATTCCGAAAAACTTGCACGACATAGAAAACGAACGACGCTACATCAGCCACATTATATACACCAAACACCCTTAGCTCACTTACAATTTCATTGCCGTAATTTTTTGACGGGCAATTCGCTAGTATATATATAATATATATATATATATATATATATATATATATTTTTTTTTTTTGTTAAATGAAAAAAAAAAAATATATATATATATATATCACATATTATAATTGTCAAACTGCAATTTGTCGTCACGCTTGCGAGCCTTGCAAAGGCAAGGCGAGAAGTGATGCGAGCCGTTGAGGCATTGAAGCCTTCTCAGCTCACAGGACTTAGGCAATAAGCTCCAATGGCACTCATTGCCCTGCAAGCCTTGCAAAGCAGAAGATGGGAACGTGGGACTTCGCAAAAATACAAATTTAACAGCCGAACCACAGAAATCAAAAAACACAAAAAAACACAAAAAAATTTAAAAAGTAAATTAAAACACACTCACACACAGCACAGGGGGAGAGTCAGGAAGAATGGGAGTGAGGGAGCAAGCGATTTGGAGCCTTATTTGCTGTGTTTTATAACTCGAAAATCTGCTAAGCGAGAAGAAAAATGGCGGATGAAAAACGGAAAAACATCTAAAACTGGATGAAAACAAGGCTGAGCAAAGCCAGGCACGCGGGACGTAGAAAATACACGGTGGCAAAGACAGTGACACTTACACGAACAATGACAGGCACGCGGAACTTAGAAAATATGCAAAGCCAAAGACACTAACACTTACACCAACAACGCCAGACACGCAGGACTTTGAAAATAAAACAAACGGCAGTCCGCGCGCATTACACAAACATTCAGCAGACAAATAGAGGAGAAACACACAGGGAAGGGACAGGGGGGAGATGCTGGAAAGAGACACATGCCATTCCCAAGCACAAATGAACGCTGCAATGAGCGGACTGTACAATAGGCGGGAGGAAAGGTTCGCAATGAGCACCAAAGGCACTCATTGCGGGGCTTGCGATGAGCGCCAAAACTGCTCAGATAAGCAAAAGCCTCCATTGTGTAGCAAACGGAATTGTCTGGCTTACAATTTTACTGCCGCCATTTTTTGACGGGTAATTCGCTAGTATATATATAAGAGCTCCTGAACCCCCTGCCCCTCTAGTTCCCCCTACCCCTTTAGTTCCCCCTGCCCCGCTTGATCCTCCCCTCTTCCTCTATTGATCATCCCTTGGCCCCTCTTGATCTCACCCCATCTCCCATCAGTGCTTCCTGCCTCACCAGCACTCCACCCGCACTGCAGCCTTCACTTGCAACGTGTGTGTGACGTCACTGGGATGCACGGCAGGTGAGATGCAGTTCGGGGGAATGCTGCGGGTGCGGTAGGAAGTGCCAATGGGGAGGACAGGCGTGAGGGGATCTAAAGGAGGATAAGGGGAGTATCAGAGTGGCCGGAAGGAGGGGAATCAGGAGGGGGGACCATGAGGGGGAGAGAATCAAGAGGGGCAGAGAGGGGGATCAGTAGGGGTTTCAAGGGCCCCTTCCAGGAGCAAGGTCTGAGTGCATTGCACCGAGTGCCCCAGCGGTAGCTCCGCCACTGCTCTGAGATGCAAAAAATCGGCAGATCTGACACTATTATCAACCAAACAGCTTAATCCGCATTCTGGTTCAATACCTTGTTGTGGTGAAGGGGCTTGTGTACCTCAGTAAAGTTATGAGCTATAATATGTAGGGTCACCTAAGATGGGCAGGTCATAGCAGAGAGGTCAGACAAATCCTGGTCCACTGGAGAAGGAGGTGGCAACCCACATTAATATATTTACCATTAAAACCTTACAGATTTGCACATCCAAAAACAAGAGGTTCCTGTCTTGCTGAGGTCCATAAGGCCACGGAGAGTCATAAACGACTAAACAACTTAGCAGAAGTAGGATATGAGGCTTGACTACTCAATTCAGACACAATTAAGGGGTTAATAACACCCTCATGAGTCTCCCAAATACCCACTAAATAAAATGAACCTGGTGATCCCTAGAATTGCCCCAATACCTACTCAAAACCTGGGAAACATCTTGAATTTCATTTTTTCACCTGCTGATGGGAACACTTATTACAGCCTTATTAAATTGTGATTCGGCAAATTGAATAAAGCTCTATTTAAGCACAGAGCATATTTTTTTACAGAAGTTTTAGTTAGTGAACCTCTATCCAAAAGCAAGGTCTTCACTAACTAAAAACTTCTGTAAAAGAAATATGCTATGTGCTTAAATAGAGCCCTTTTAAATTTGCAGAATCTCAATTTAATAAAAGCTGTAAGGATGCTCTTTTTCTACGAGCTGTGAGCAGGGGAACGCCTGGGATTCTCTCTTTCCATGCTCTAATCCTAGGGTCCCCCATCAATCTATAATGATTAGAGTCCCTATAGAACCCCATGACACCTAAAATCTTACCCACTGTCACAGAGGACTTTAAAGGATCTTAGTGGCAGCTAAAAATGAACCACCATCTAAAGTTAACAGACCCCCATGGCACCTAACAAGATCCCCTTATGCCATGGTTATCCATATGGACTCCCATGACATCTAACATTATCCTAACATTTTTTTTTATATTTTTAATATAGTCACAGTTTTTTTCCAACAGGTTGGAGTCCCTTTTTAATGGGCCATAAGATTCGGTTACATAGGCCTCAGTCATTCGTTTTAATTAATGTTTACTCATTTTTAATCCCAATCCCTGCCATGTATGTATCTTAACTGATATCAATAATGATGTTAATATTAAGTTATTAAATATAAACTTTTAGTGCCTTTTAATAAGCAAATAAAAGAGATCATTTTCACATTGGCAAAGAAGGTACTGAAGAAAGAGTTGTTATGCCATATTCTATTATATATTCTGTGTCACTGCTCTTTATTAAAGTTTGTGATATTCAATGGTGTCACAAACTGTGTTATAGTCTTTTAACACATTATCAGGCAGAAGATAATGCAATTGACAAGAGATAAACTGCAAAATTGTCAAATTTATGATAACTTACTATTTTTTCTCTGCAGTAAGCTATTTTCTTATATGTTACAGCAAGACTTGTTGACAGGATATGTAGGATATGCCCTTGGTCAGCTCGTCATTAACATTATTATTATTGCCTTGCTATTTGCAATTATTTTGACTGCTTTATAGTGTGAGAACATACATATATAATCATTGTAGGTATATAATGCTCTGTCAGCAAATTATATCTATCTATATCTATCACAAGTCTCAGTGTACACAGTGCAATAAACAACTCTTCTTCCTCATGCAATCAGATTGTGTTCTTCATTATTGGATTTCCAAAACCAGGTGGATAGAATTGTTTTCAATTGCATAACTACACAGCTGATTAAAGTTTTAAGTGGCACTAATTATTATATCTTCTAGTCATTTGGACGTCAATAATGCTGGTATAATATTTTATGTGCTCTGTCTCTCTCTCTCTCTGCACCCCTCTCTTTCTCCCTGAGTACCTTCTCCCTCTCTCTCTGTGCGTACTCTCCTTCACTCTTTGTGCGCTCTCCCTCTCTTTCTCTGTGCCATCTCTCTGTCTTCATGCCCTCTCTCTCTGTGCCAGATCTCTCTATTCCTCTTTCTCTCTCTCTCCCACTTCTCTCCCCCCTCTGTGTCTCTCTCCCACCCTTTCCCTCCCCTGTCTCTCCCACACTCTTCCACTGCTCCCTCCTTCTGTCTCACCCACCTCCTTCTCTCTCTTTCCCTCCTTCCTTCTCTCTCTCCTTCTCTCTCCCCCCTCCCCTCCTTCTTCTCCCTTCCCCTCTTTCTTCTCTCTCCCCCTCCCCTCCTTCTCTCGCCCTCATGTCTCTCTCCCCCAATGTCTCTCCCCTATATCTCTCGCCCATGTGTCTCACCCACAATATCCCCTTTCTCCCCCCTCCCGTCTCTTTACTCCCTGTCTCTCCCACCCTCTTCCACTGCTCCCCCATGTCTCTGCCCATGTGTCTCTCTCCCACCCTCTCCCTCCCCTGTCTCTCTTTCCCACCCTCTCCCACTGCTCCCCCTGTGTCCCACCCTGTGTCTCACTCCCACCTTTTCCCTCCCCTGTCCCTCTCCCACTGCTCCCCTCATATGTCCCTCCCCCATGTGTCTATCTCCCACCCTCTCCCACTGCTCCTTCGTGTCTCTACCCCCCGTGTCTCTCTCTTACCCTTTCTCTCCCCTGTCTCTCTCCAACCCCCTCCCACTAATGCTACACCATGCTAAACCACACTAGTGACCATTTCTCTTATTTACTGTAGTTGCTTAACGCTTGGCTCATCTGTGCAGCTGAAAGTCATCGCGCCTTCACCAAAAATATATACAAAACCAGCTATCCCTTCCTAAACTTTTCTAATATTATTGATAAAAGTATAATTACAAAGGAGAAGCCTGACCGAACTTTAAGTTCTTCTTACATGAAAAAGTATCTTTATATAAATTCAGATATATAAGTGAAGTTATTGAATGTCAAAGGTTTATCATTTACTGTTCCATGTTTACGGAGAAGGGAGGGAATGCATTCTAAAGGATAAATAGCTGGAGACCTCATGGAAATGTTACATCTTTTGATCTGCAGGTTAACATGAATTAATGTAGTAAAATTATGAAGTAATATAAAATTCATAAACACTTGTTTCCCAGATGTACCTTGTTAGAGCTTATTAAACAATATACATACTAAGGGATAGATTCTACTTAAAATGTATGAGCCACATTAAATTCCAAGCCAAGCAAGTCGATCGCTGTAGGCCGTATGTCTGCAGGTGTGTTGCAGGCTCCTGTTGGTCTCCGATTACGATGCTATTTAATTGCTCAAGCCCGCAAGTTACTGTCCCAAAGCCGACTCCATACACCATGGTCTAGCTCATAGCAGTTCAGAGCGGGAACATGATCAATTAAGCAAGACTGTAATCTCCCATTTCTAATCAGCAAATAGAAAATGAGTCAATATTACTGCAGTAAAACATGGAGGTTACATGTCAATAAATTAGGTTCGGGGTCCGATATGCGATCAGACTCGCAAACCCGCAAAATATAGAATTTTGAAAATAAATGCAAATACTGTTCTAGTCCATAGGGATAGTCTGATATGCATTAACTCATTGATTCCCAAGATTGAAATAACCCCAAAATGAAACATGAAAATAAATGTAATTTACGGCCGATTTGCGAGCTTGAGGCTGTTGTGCAATTAATTCTAATGTCTTTCATCGCTTTCCCTGTTATTTACAGTGCAGTATTGATTTTTTTATTTGCATTTATTTGAATAGGTGTTTAACCCCCCTGTGGGTCCTCTCTAGCACTCAAATGATTTTCTCCTACATTTGCCATTTACGAATGTGAAACCATTTGCGGGCTTGGGGAATTGCAGCAATTGAATACCGATTTGCGATTTTAGCCATCGTAACATTTGCGGAATTGAGAAATCAAAGGCTTTGGGAAGCTGTAAGTTCCGAGTTTAACCATCGCAAAGTTTTCAAGTTCATAACCCCTAACCTGTTTGGAGTCCACAAATTAATTTGTGGCCTCACTTATGGGATACAGTAACCCGCGATAGCTCAATTTCTTTGCACTATAAGCCTTATTCAATTTGAAGCCCATGTTAAACAGGCCGTATGTCTGCAGGCCCGCAAGTTACAGGCTAAAAGCCGAAACCATAAACCATGCACTTGTACGTAGCATTTCAGGGCGGGAACATGATCAATTAAGCAAGATCATAGCTACCCATTTAGAAACAGCCAATAGAAAATGAGAGCGTCATGATTAGGTCAGTAATACATGGAAGTTACATGTCAATCAATAAGCGTTTGGAGGTCCAATGTGCGATCAGACTTGCAAAACCGCGAATAACAAAATAATAAAAAAGAATGTCGATACTGTTCTAGTCCGTATGGGTGGCCTGATATTTATTAACTCATTGATTCCCGAGATCAATATAACCCTGAAATGAAACATAAAATAAAATGATTTTTGATTGCCGATTTGTGAGCTTGAGACTGTTGTGAATCATTTACAGTGCAGTATTAATTTTTTGGTTGCTTTTACAGTCCTACGGATAGGTCTTTAACCCCTTTGCGGGTCCTCTCTAGTACTTCTAGGATTTTCTTCTACATTTGACATTTACGGGTCTCAAAACATTTGGGGCTTGAGGAGTGGTAGCAATTGAATAGCGATTTGAGATTGTAACTCTTGCGGATGTGAAAGATCAAAGGCTTAGATGGGGTGTAAATTACAGTTGTAATAACAGCAAGGATTTCAAGGCCGTAACACGTAGACCATTTGCGGCTCGCAAAAAAACGCCAACTGAATAGCAAATTAACTTACAGCCTCCATTAAGGGGTGCTGTAACTTGCAATTGCTCAATTGAATGAGGCTATAAGTGTGGCATACGGTAATCATAACTATTTTGGGGGAATATGAACTGTAAGGTTACACTAGTGTTCAGCAATCAGTATTCTCAGAAAACCTGTGTTCCAGGGGTTTCAGTTGATTAAAAACACTGAAAACTATAATATTTTTTTGATCCTTACAAAAAACTGTATTAATTATATAGTAGCTCTGATGTACTATTCATAAAAAATAAGTATATTTTTAAAATGCTATAATAAGCTGGAATAAAGTAGTTACATTTTGCATGGGAGATAACCTGTTACATTTTAATTTAGTAAATCATTTTTTGTAAGTAATTCAAAGTAAAATCTGTCATCTTAGTGGACATATTATTTATTTATTTTACATTCTAGAAACATTGTATTATTATTATACTAGCGACTTGTCCGTCAAAAAATGATGGCAATTAAATGTTTGAATTATGTTTTGCATGTAATATGCGTAGCTGAGACTTTTAAACTTTTTCTTATCTATAAAGAAGTACAATTATTATATGAAACATGAATTTTTTAACATGCAACTTGTAGGTGACCAACTGTTAAATTATGTTTTTTGAAGAGTAGTAACATTTTAATGTAAGAACAGGTCAACATTGTATTAATGGGAATTGTAAACATGACATAATGTTTTGTAACATACAACTTGTAGATTAACAACTGGTAAACTAAATATGTATTGAATCCAGAGGAAGGCAAACAGTAAAAACCCCCATTGAAACTTAGCCAATTGTATCAAAGGGGGAAAAAATTAATTCCTTCCTGACCCCATTAACTGGCGATCGGATTACTCCCTGGATTAATATTTTGCATTGAATGATACATTTAAATTGTATAGCAAAAGATCCTCCTCCTGTTAACATGAACTTTGAAATATATGCAATGAAACAACTTTGCACACCTTTTCCCCAAAATAGTAACATTATAAACAGTAACTTAATGAAGTAACATTTAAAGTATAATTGTTATAAAATGAAAGCAAAGTGGTTTGTGGGGTTAATCATGCTAAAAGGCTATTTCCATAAAATTAGAATATCTTATTTTGTCGTTGTTGATTTTTTATGGTTGACATTTTGTTTTTGTTGTTGTAATTTGTGAAAATGGCACATAAAAGTTTGTCCGCGGGGTGTAACCACTGTTCTCTATGTTTGTTGCCACTTTATAGAGTTTCTTATTGAAATAGTGGTCCTCTAAAAAGAGCCCGAGTGACTTCAAAGTTTGTCCTCAAAATCAAACCACTGTGCTCTATCTTTGTTTTGTTATTTCGTTGGAATTTGTTGTTTACAAGTGGATTTACCTTAAAAAGTAAAGGCTGATAAACTGCAGAGTGCACTAATTGTGCCCAGGTGAGAGGGGTGTGGCTTGACTGTTAAACTTGTATAAAAGGTTTGTGAGCTGGTTTGGGGCCTGTTTACAAGTGGATTTACCTTACAAGTAAAGGCTGATAAATTGCAGAGTGCACTAAGTGTGCCCAGGTGAGAGGGGTGTGGCTTGACTGTTAAACTAGGATAAAGGATTTGTGAGCTGGTTTGGGGCCTGTTTACAAGTGGATTTACCTTACAAGTAAAGGCTGATAAATTGCAGAGTGCACTAATTGTGCCCAGGCGAGAAGGCAGAAGTTAATAGAAACCGGAGAAGGGGAACTTGTGAGCTTGCGAACATTTTCAGTATCAAGTGCAATTCTAGTAAAAGCCTAGGAGTTTAAATAAAAGGAGGGCCTTCAAAGAAAAGGGAGGGCAGATTTATAGTGCAAAGGAGGAAAACTTTATATAAATATATTATATTATATTCTTTATTTTTCCCACTGAAATTTCGTAGACAATAATAATAATTATGATTCAGTCCAGTGGCAACCTTATTCAGTGTACATCCTGTCAAATGTATGCACTACTGGAACAGATGATCCAGGGTCCATACCTCTGTGACAGGTGTGAGCATGTTGCCTCTTTGGAAGCTCAAATTGAAGATCTGGAGAGGAGAATTGCAGCACTTAGTGATATTGCTCCACTGGAAAGGGAGTTGGTGCTCACGGAGCACAGTTTAGCTGGGCCTAGTATGGAGGGAGGAGCTGGGGCTAGTGAGGATGGCCAGAGAGGTAGCTGGGTTACAGTTAGAAGGGGAATCAGAGGGTACAGGAGGAGGCAGGCCAGTTCTGAGTTGGCAAACAACAACAGATTTGCCAGATTGAGTGAAACTGTTGGCGATGTCCATTCAGGAATGGCAATGCCAGATAGAGCTGTTCCCTCTAACAGCCGGGCGAACAGCTCTACTGGAGAAGAGGGAGGGCAGAATAGGCAGAGCAACAGACATGTTTTGGTGGTAGGGGACTCTATTATTAGGAAGGTAGACAGGGTAATTTGTCACCCAGATCCCAGCAATCGAACAGTTTGCTGTCTCCCGGGTGCTCGGGTTCGGCATGTTGTGGATCGGGTGGATAAATTATTGGGAGGGGCTGGTAATGAACCGGCGGTCTTGGTACACATTGGTACCAATGACAAAGTTTGTGGAAGATGGAGCGTCCGAAAGAATGATTTTAGAGAATTAGGGAATAAGCTTAAAGCAAGGACCTCCAAGGTAGTATTTTCTGAGATACTACCAGTGCCACGTGCTAGCCCAGGGAGGCAGAAGGAGCTTAGGGAGGTTAATGCGTGGCTAAAAAAGTGGTGCAGTGCAGAGGGTTTTGGGTTTTTAGAGCACTGGGCTGACTTCTCACTTGGGTACAATCTCTATAGCAGGGATGGATTGCACCTTAATGATGAGGGCGCTTTTGTGCTAGGGAATAGGATGGTAGAACGGCTGGGGGAGTTTTTAAACTTGTAGGTGGGGGGGAGGGACTATATAGAAGTATTGGGGTAAATAGGGTAGAGAGGGAAAGGGATGAATTATTTACCCATGGGGGAGGAGAAGGGGGGAGGGTTACAATAGAAAGTAGGGAGATATTAATAGGGGCCTCAAATACAGTGGCAGGCACTTCACATCAGCAGAGCCATAGCAACATAAAGTGTATGATTGCAAACGCAAGAAGTTTGCCTGGGAAAATGGATGAGCTAGAAATATTAGCAGTACAAGAAAAATGGGGCTTAATAGGCATTACGGAAACATGGTGGGATGAATCTCATGACTGGACTGTTAATCTGGATGGTTATAACCTATTTAGGAAAGATAGGGGAAATGGTAAAAGAGGAGGAGGGATCTGTCTTTATGTTAAGCCTGAATTTAAGCCTATAGTTAGAGAAGATATTAATGCTGGCACTAACGGCATCATTGAATCCTTGTGGGTTGAGCTAAATAGTGGAGGAGCTAATTCTAAATGCATATTGGTGGGAGTATGCTATAAACCCCCAAATATAGCTGAAAGTGAGGAAATACAATTATTGTTACAGATTGGAAATGCAGCTAAGCATGGGCAAGTTCTAATAATGGGAGACTTTAATTACCCTGATATAAACTGGATAAACGAGACCAGCAGCTCAGCTAAGGGGAGCAGGTTCTTGAGTACACTCAGGGATCATTATCTAGCCCAGGTAATACAAGAACCTACTAGAAATGGGGCCATCTTGGATTTAGTCATCACAAGTAATATTGATATAATATCAAATGTAAAAATAGGGGAACCCTTGGGGAACAGTGATCACAACACAGTCTCATTTGAGATTGAATACAAAAAACAGAGTTGTAAGGGGCCAACAAAAACTCTAAATTTTAAAAGGGCTAACTTTAATGGTCTACGGGCAGCAATACAACATATAGACTGGGACAAAGAACTTACAGGGAAGAATACTGAAAATAAATGGACAACATTCAAATCCTTACTAAATAAAATAAACATACTCATCAGCATGTACCATGTGGAAATAAAATAAATAGGAGTAAATCACATCCCATGTGGCTTAACAATGACTTAAAGATCATGATGAGGAAAAAGAAATATGCATTTAAATTATACAAGAAGGAGGGAACAGAGGCATCTTTATGTGACTATAAGGAAATCAACAAGGCTTGCAAAAGGGCTATTAGACTGGCTAAAATAGAAAATGAGAAGTCAGTTGCAATGGAAAGTAAGACTAACCCTAAAATATTTTATAAATATATTAATGGAAAGAAGGCCAGGAAGGAATCGATAGGACCATTACAATGTGACACAGGCCATCTGATAATTAGTGACCAGGAAAAGGCAGATGAGCTAAATAGGTTCTTTTCGTCGGTTTACACAAGGGAGGTACCAGTGGTTGGGACACTGCAACATAATGGGGCTACACTACCTTCACTAAATAATTGGTTAACGCAGGAAGAAATACAAAAGAGGTTGGAGAAAATAAATGTTAATAAAGCCCCAGGTCCTGATGGAATACATCCAAGGGTACTGAGGGAGCTGGGTTCTGTAATAGCCAAACCATTATATCTAATCTTTAAAGACTCGCTCACTACAGGGTCTCTACCAGATGACTGGAGAAAAGCAGAGGTGATACCTATATTTAAGAAGGGATCTAGAGCAAATCCGGGGAATTATAGACCAGTGAGCCTCACTTCTGTAGTTGGGAAGCTTTTAGAAGGGTTAATAAGGGACAGAATACAAGAATATGTCTATTTGAACAGGATCATAGGTAGCAGTCAACATGGATTTATGAAGGAAAGGTCGTGTCAGACCAATCTAATTCGTTTTTATGAGGAGGTTAGTAGGAACTTGGATCAGGGCAACTCAGTGGATGTAGTCTTTTTAGATTTTTCAAAGGCATTTGATACAGTGCCACATGGAAGACTAGTGAGCAAACTAAGGGATACAGGAATTGCAGTAAATATCTGCTCATGGATCGAGAGCTGGCTAAAAGACAGGAAGCAAAGGGTTGTTGTAAATGGAACATACTCCGATTGGTCTAATGTGATAAGTGGGGTTCCTCAGGGCTCAGTATTGGGTCCTCTCCTTTTTAACATATTTATTAATGACATTGAAGTAGGACTCGAATGTAGTGTCTCCATTTTTGCTGATGACACTAAGTTGTGCAAGGTAATAAAATCAGATAATGATGTACTTTCCCTACAAAAGGATTTGCATAAATTAGAGAAATGGGCGGCTAAATGGCAGATGAGATTTAATACAAATAAATGTAAGGTTATGCATTTGGGAAGGAACAATAGCCAAGCAATCTATAATCTCAATGGAGCAAATCTAGGGGTATCAGATATTGAAAGGGATTTGGGAGTACTAGTGGACAACCACCTAGGTAACAGCGCTCAAAGCCAAGCAGCGGCTGCAAAGGCAAATAAAATATTAGCATGTATTAGGAAGGGTATAGAAGCCAGGGAAGAAGATATAATTCTGCCACTATACAAATCTCTAGTACGCCCTCATTTGGAATATGGAGTACAATTTTGGGCACCACCTCACAAAAAAGACATTTTAGAGCTGGAAAAAGTACAGAGAAGGGCTACAAAACTAATAAAGGGAATGGAGGGGCTAAGTTATGAAGTAAGACTAGCAAAATTAAACTTATTTTCGCTAGAAAAAAGGCGTCTAAGAGGAGATATGATTACGTTATTTAAATACATCCAGGGTCAATATAAGGCTTTGTCAAGCGAACTTTTTGTAGCAAGAGATTTTCAACTGACAAGAGGACATCCGTTGAGGTTAGAGGAAAAAAGATTTCACCTTAAACAAAGAAAAGGGTTCTTCACAGTTAGGGTGGTTAAACTGTGGACTTCTCTACCAAAGGAGGTGGTGACAGCGAATTCGATAGACAACTTCAAAAAGGGGTTAGATATATTTCTGAATAAAGAGGGCATTCAAGGCTATCCTAGATAACTAGCAAGGAATATTGATCCAGGGAGAAATTTGATCGCCAGTTTCTGGGGTCAGGAAGGAATTTTGCTTTTTTTTCCCCTTATGAGACAATTGGCAAAGTTTCAATGGTTTTTTTTTTTATGTTTGCCTTCCTCTGGATCAATCAACAATATTTAACAATTAACAATAATAATAAATAGTCCAAATTAAAAAGATCAATAGAGATCTAAAAAGGTTGAACTTGATGGACTAACTCTTTATTCATTCTCCAATACTATACTATTAATAATTATTTAATCAATAATTTAATTAATAACTAATCCGCATATTGCAGATCAGAGGAGATCTTAACAGGTTGAACTTGATGGACTGAAAGTCTTTTTTTCAACCTTAATTACTATGTAACTATGTAACTATGTAACTATGTGATTTTTATTTTTTTTGTTTTGTGCCATGTCTTGTATTGTTATATTTTATGTAATTAAAGTTATAGTACCTCATAGTAGACAATGTTTTTGTAAAAATGCGTCCATCACCTAAACTTTCATTGGTTCTTGTAAAAAGATAACAACAGATTTGAAAGTTTTTCCTTGTGATTTATTTATTAATGGTCATGGCAAATGCCATGATGATTGGAAATTGTCTCATTTGAAGTACAAAGGGGAGGCTACTTTCACTTGGTGCCAAATCTATTCTTGGTATGAAAATTCTCTCTCCTTTATGGGTACCAGTTAGAATTTCAGCATGTATGAAATGGTCCTTTATTTCTTGAACAATTAATCTGTTCCTATTACATAGGCCTTTTTTGGGGTTCATATTTCACAGTAACATGACAATTGCACCTTTCTTTAGCTGCAAAATATGTGGTGGCATTCCAGAGGGAGTTAATGAGTTAATGAATTCAGTTGAAAAGTTTGTCTGACTTTCTTTGTCATCACCAAGTACAGAATCAGCACTGTGATCATTTTTTTGTGCTGCGTTTATTTTTTTAAATATTTCATTATTGAGGAGTAATGCATCCTTATTTTTGCATGTTAGTATTACTTTGTTGGCAAGCTCTGCATAGTCGTCGTTATTTATTGTAGTTTGGAATATAGCTGATATGAGATCCTGTTTGCAAGTCATATGAGCTGGGATCTGGACAGTGTCATCAGGTAGATTTTGTATTCACTCTGTTTTTCCTTCTCCAATTTAATGAGCCAATCATTGAATTCACTTTGTCCTTCTGATCTCATATTTAGTTGTAATTGAAGATGGGTAAATAGTTTCCATAGTGTACTTGACTTTATACATGTTTCGACATTGTCGGTTCGATTTCCATGTACAACGACAGGTAATGTTTGTCTAAAATCTCCACCTAACAACATTACCTTTCCACCAAATGGCAAATTATTATCCATGACTTTACTTCGCAAACGGTCAATACATTGTAGGGCATGGCATGACATCATTGTAGCTTCATCTATTATAATTAATTTACTTTTTTTAATTTTTTTTGCTTGTAAAGAATTCATTCGAATATCTGACACAGATGTTTCCAAAATAGGAACTGGCAGTTTAAATCCACTAAGCACAGTTCTTCCACCTTCTAACAAAAGTGTGGCAATTCCAGTGGTTGCAAATGCCAGAGCTATTTGACCTTGTGCTCGAACAAAACTCATCAATAAATTATACAGATACGTTTTTCCTGATCCGCCAGGGCACATCCAGATAGAAATAATGCTCTTTGAGCATGTCATCATCTAGGGCATTTTTTATTGCATTAAATGCTTGCAATTGTAATGTATTTAAAGTTGCAAGTGTTTGTTCTGTTCTTTCTGTTTGGAGTTGAGTGTCATAGTCTTCAAAGTTTATGTCATCTATGAGACCTGGATCTGGCAGATTAAAACTTGCACAACTTAATCCATGAGTTAGAAAGACCAATTGGGTTTCAATTAATGCTTTCAATTGTGCAATAGGCTCATTGTATCGTTGCAAAAAGTCTTCAGCCATATTTGTTTTAAATTTGTCCTACAAAGCTAATGCATTTCGAGCATTTGAGAAAATACAAATTAATGCAAATTGTTCCCTCACCTGCCGTGGCATTTGACATAGTGCTGCTTCTTCAAGACATCTTTCCCATTCTGTATCATCAGCTAGGAAGTTTCTGTGTCGCGCAGCTAAATTAAATGATTCATAAAGTATGTAATTAACAGTTCTTAACTGTTCAAAACTTTGTGCACCAGGAACATTTAGAAGTAGTAATCGTAAGCAGAAACGTTCAAGGTCTCTTGGACTTACAGTGTAAATTCTTGGGATTATCTTATTTCCACGACTCATTTTCAACATAATCCATTAACGAAAACATAATGGTATGGAATTTCAATAGATAACAATTCCCTTGCCTCTAAGTCATTAGAATTTAATTGAAAGCATGCAGTTAGTGTAGTTTGGCGATGCTCACGTTGTGCCAAAGCATTAGTTTCATGTCCAAAATGGAAATACACTAAATGTCTTTGTGGCAAATGTACAGCTAATCGATATACTGCATGTGATCGATCGTGCATTTAAAATTTTAAAAGACACCACATTGTTTCTGGCACACTTACATAGCGAGCATCTACATGAGATGTAAGTTCATCATGTACTAACTCACTGTGTTCGTTATTTTCCGCACTTTTGACCACTACAGTAGCTGCATCATAGCCTTTGTAAATATATTTGTATGCATATTTAATGGATTTTATAGAAGTGCAAGCTTTCACAATCTGCATAGGTTTTGTCTCTATAATCTTTTGGAAATTCTTTAGTACATTTCTTATTTTCCATACATGGTGACTGTGGATTAATATTTCCACATGGTCCATGAATCATACGATGAGTTACAATCTCATATAGTCTACCATGTAGTTCTGGATCTGGTAGTTCAGCATTAATTACTGAATCCACTTTGCCACCAATATCCAATTTATGTTTCTCTTGAAGGATTATAAGAATATGTGCATGTGGAAGGCCTCTTTTTGAAATTCCATGGTATAAACATAAGCCAGACATTTGCCAAATAATGATTTATGGTTATGTCATGTATTAATTCAGTTAATTTGATTTTAAAGACTCTTGCCACTAAATCTGGTCTATCGGAAGCAGTTTGTCCAATTAGCAGATTGTGTGTAATTTCTGGCCATTGTAAATGTAATAAATAAATCTGGTTTTCCAAATTTAGTTACAATAGCCATGGCATCATTGTATCTTTCTCGCATATTGCGAGGAGATCCCTGGAAAGAAGATGGTAAAATGATGGCTTTGCCAGCTGGCAGCTCTCTGGTTGTAGCAACCTCAGCTACATAATCCATTAATCCACAATACTGTTCAACACATAGTTTATCTTGTTGATATTTGATGAAGTTTAATTATTTACCTCAACTTGCAAATAGGAATCAATGATCCATTGTTGTGTCAGTTTTCCACCACATAAATGGGATTGAATCCATCTCAAATGGCAATTTGAGAGACATTAAATTCAAGCATGGAAATATTGTTTCTCACACATACTTTTCAATTTGGGTAACTCTCAAGAGTTAATTTGGGTTGCCAACCTGCTTCCCCATGTGGAAAAAATATGGGATATGTCATTGTATCCAAATTGGTACTTAAGATACTTATATTAATGAAAGGTTGCTCCACATTTCTGGGATATATTCTAATATCTCTCTGAAATGGTGGTTCTCCTTCGTCATTTTGAAAGACCATTGCAACCTCATTTGATATTGGCAAGTTATAACGGCGTTTATCAGTATGGCAATCTCTTTTAAGCACCATATTGACCTTTGGGATTGGCAATTGATGTATTTCTGCATGAATTTGTTGTTCCTTTTCTACTTCTGCCAATGTTTTATACGCTTCAGAGTATGGGTTTTGAGCCATAATTTTATCAAGCTCTATAAAAACAATGGGTAAGTATTTTTTGTTTTCTTGAAGCTGCATACGTGGTCAACAGTTTCCATTGTTTCTAGGACATATAGTTGAGCACATTTTCTTTGCTCTCCTTCCTCTGGATGTAAATGAGAAGTACAATGGTAAATGTGTCCTTGTACTTTAAATCAGTAAGGTCCATGTCCTGGCACACTAGCAGCTAATGTTGCACACATAGATGCAAAGGATATGGCACTATAGGATCTTATGTTTGTTTTGAGATTTTGGTAGTTTAGGAAAGCAGGCTCAGTCATAATGCTTTGTAAATATGTTGGTAATTTTTGTCTTTCTGGAATTCTTACCTTGCCTTTTTGACAGCAACTAACAAACTCGCCATCTCTGGGTCTTTCCTGTTTGAAATGATAAGCCCCACAAAACTGACAGACAATATTCATATTACTACAATTATGAACCTCTATTGCTAAAGATTTAAGTAACGGACAATTGTGAGAACATATCTCAATGTGACTCTCTAAATCCTAATTAGAAATTGTATCTGATTGTTTATCAACACTTTCTAAATGCTTTTGTTTTTTAGTTGCCTTCTTAGGGATGGATATTAGTTTCTCAGCTGATAGTCTTTTGCTTGCAAGTCTTTCGCGTTCTTTTTGTCGTCGAATTTCCTTCTGCTCTGTCGTCTGATGCTCTGTCCATGTTTTTTGACGTTCTCTAGTTATTTTTTTAAACAGAATATTTTTATTTTCTACTATCCTGTTTTGTGTGCATCACAGTTTCCATTATTTGGTTTAGCTTGCGAAGATTGGAGTTATCAACCTAGGGCCTCATTCAATGTCAATGTTTGTAATTGCATAAGGATGTATATAAGCAGTGAGTACCGTATATATTTTGTGTTTTAGTTTTCAGCTAGTAAAGAGCTTATTTTTGGATAGAAGTTCATTTAGTACAAAGTTAAAGAAATATGCTATGTGCTTATATAAATCAATATTCAATTGGTTGATTTGCAATTGAATGAGAGTGTTAGGATGCAGTGTATTTTGTGAAAGTGGCACATGAAAGATGATAGTTCCTTCTATTTTCCATGTCTCTCATTCAATTGCGATTTTGTCAATTGAATTGGGCTCTATATAAGCACAGAGCATATTTTTTTATGGAAGTTTTTAGTTATTGAAGATCTTGCTTTTGGATAGAAGTTCAGTAATTGAAATGTTGATTTTGAAAATGATGTTCTGTACTTAAATAGAGGCCTATTTAATTGGGCAAACTGCAATAGAATGAGGCACCATGTGTTTTATCTTAATTTTTGTGCTCTACTGTTGTCATTACGAGTTTAGGGTATGGAGTTGTGCTTAAAGATTTGTGCAGTAAAAAGCATATATATCTTTAAAGTGTGTGTATTTTTTTTTTATTTTTTTTTTAATTTTGTGTACAATATAGTTGGCATTAGCTCTATTTTTTTTTGTTTGTTTCTCTCCTGTTGTGCATGTGGCAATGTTGTTATTATTTTTTTCCAGTTATGCGGTTAGACTTATATTGTTAGTTAGGTTGGTATACGTTTGAAGAAAGTCAAGCAAAAGACAGGATAGTTCCTTCTATTTGATATGTGTAAATATCAGTATTTTATTATTTGTTTAACATGTAATACTATACCTCTTGGCTTGAAATCTGTTGTGTGGAATTTTTTTTATATTTGCGGGTTAAATCGATCTTGGTATCAGTTAGTTAATACATATCAGGCCACCCATATGGACTAGAACAGCATTGGCATTCCTTTTCAGAATTCTTTATTTTTGAGTTTTGCGAGTCTGATCGCATATCGGATCCCCGAACCTAATTGATTGACATGTAACCTCCATGTTTTACTGCCATAATAATGTCTCATTTTCTATTGACTGATTCTAAATGAACAGTTACAGGCTTGCTGAATTGATCATGTTCCCGCCCTGAAGTGCTCCGAACCAGTGCATGGTTTACGGTTTTGGCTTTGGGCCCAAATTGAATATGGCCCTAAATTTTTTGTCTCCAAAAATGTACAGACTACTCATATGCAATTATATTTGTAAAATTATACTTGCCTATATCGGGGTTGGCATTTTCGAGAAACAGAGAATTACTGTAGGTCTAGGGCATGAAAACTTTTATAGGTTTTTGTGGAAAGTGTCAGGAGTTGGTGGTCTATCACTGTAGATACTATCAAAATGTAAGAGGTGAGAGGAAGGCATGAGTTAGATATTAATTCAGTTAACTTATATTAAACTTCACTACTATTTTAATTATTAATTGTATATTCTATTTTCTTATATTCATTAGTATATTGTTTTGAATTCCTTCTTCTGATTTTACTACTGTCCTACAGAATAAATGTAATATATTTTGTATATCTTTGTATGAAACCTTTTATTGCCTATTTTTCTAATGAATGTATTTTTTATGTTAATTTGCTATCAGCTACCAATATTAATTATTAACAGACACAGGCCCTCCTTTTTAATTCCAAGCCCATAATTACATGTAACCCGATATTTTGCCTGCAGGTTACAATTTTTTTTACATATCTAGATGTAAAAAATCTAGGTATGGACTCATACGTAGTATTTCAGGGCATGATCCTGATCAATTAAACAAGCCGTAAGTTACATTTTAGACAGAGCTAATAATAAATGAGACAATCATCATGACGTCAGTGAAACATGGAGATTATACTACAATCAATCAATGTTTAGAAGTACAATTTGCAATCTGACTCCCAATCCAGAAATGTAGAAATTAATAAAAATCAATAAAGCAACTGTTCTAGTCCATGCAAGTTCCGTGATATGTAATAACCCATTGATTCTCAAGATCGAAATAACAAGGCAACAAAACGTAAAAAACAAAAATATTGCAGTTTTGAGAGCTTTTGTGCAACTAATTATAATGCCTTCCATTGCTTTCCCAGCATTTTTAAGTACGGTAGTGTGTGTTTGGTTTTGCAGTGTTATGAACAGCTGTTTAATCCACTTGCGAGTCCTATCTAGTACTCGTAGAATTTTTAGAAAAATTCGCCATTTACAGGTTTGAAGGCAATTGCAGGCCTGTTGAATTGTTGTAATTGATTATGGATTTTGCATCTTTAGCACTTTACTGGCTTGAAACAACAAAGGAGGAGATAGGACGGAGATACGTTTTTGACAACTGCAGTGAGTTTGAGCCTGTAACTCGCAATTGGAATGCGAGTTGCTAAATGTAGCTAATTGAATATCAGTAACAATTACTTGCTCCATTACAGGCTCATGTAATTGCGATTTGGACAATTAAATAGGGGTCTTAGTTTGCATTATAATTGAACAGAGTTTTCAAAATGTGATATTTTATAATCAATGTTGAATATACTGTTTTTATTTTTTAGGTATAAGACCATTTAACCTTTATGGAAGTAATTGGCCAATGACTCGACTGTTTCTGGACATGGATAAAAATGTTAAAATTCACTGGAGGAAACATGCAATCAGTTGGTCTTGTTGAGTAAGGTTCCCACCTATTAAACAAGAAATATAATCTCATAGATCGGGGTGCCCTTTTACGATCAAAGAGGAGATGGCCATGCCTGTATACAAGAAGAAATATTAAGTAATAAATTAAAGTATTTGTTTTTTTTCACATTTTACCTTTCATTTCAAGATCTTTAAAACATTATTTTGTTACCATAGGCATACAAAATGGAGTGAAGAGGCACATCACTTGTTAGACCTGCATGTATATTTAGATGACATTATGCTAAGGAAACATGATGTCCATTGACTGCAGAGCTTTTAGTAAATGTGAATGAGAGCAAATAGAGGTTGACATGTAATGTACAATATGCTTCAATGTCACTGTGATGAACAGTTGGTACCATGATTTTTTCCAGACAAACATTTAATTCATATTGAAGTTCTTTCAAGAAATCCAAATCTCTTTTTAAGAAATTCATCTTACAACTTTATTCAGAATGCACCCATACCCAACTTCTCCTGTCTAGCACAAGCCTTTTTATCTATGACTTACGCACATTTGTAAAATTATCATTTGTATCATCTAATCAATATCTTTTTCAAAATAAAAAGGAGAGTTGAATATTTGTCCAACAAAAATATATAAATATATGCTGCAATAGCTATTTTTTTCATTTTATTTAAATAGAGAGATACATGCATTATTTATGTTGTCTAGCTTCTATTCATAAATCAATTTCCACATATACAGCACTAAACCTGAGAATGCACTTACGCATTCATGACCTCCTACATTGAATGTGAAGCTCGCAGAGGATACTGATCAAACTTGAACTCTGATCACTGTCCTTGAAATTTAAGTTTCAGATTACTTAATTAATGTCCTCAAAAGCTGTGAGCCTATCTATGTCGTATTTATAAAGTTTATTATTATTTATCAATTATTTATTATTGATTACACTGGGTGGGCAGAGCATGTTAATCCTTCCTTGCCAGTTATATACATTAACATAGGAACATAGGGTTCCATTTCATGCCTTAGATTTGCTGATTTACGAGTCATATAGGCTTGTAAATCACTACCAATCTATTCCAAAAGCCAACAAAAATTAGCGCTACCAGAAGTTCATGCTTAATTATATAAAATGTACAAAAGATGCATTCCATGTGTAGCTGTTCCTTTAAAACATTCCCAAACCCATAAAATTCTAAAAAAGTGCCCGCAAATTCTATGTGTACTGAGACCCGCCCGTAGAGGCATAAAAATTGCTTCTGAGACAGTGGTGGAGCTAGTCAATAGAGGGCCCCGGTGCAAAAATAATTTTGGGCCCCCCTCCAGTGTCGATGGGAAACATCTTGAATTTCATTTTTTCACCTGCTGATGGGAACACTTATTACAGCCTTATTAAATTGCGATTCGGCAAATTGAATAAGGCTCTATTTAAGCACAGAGCATATTTTTTTACAGAAGTTTTAGTTAGTGAACCTTTATCCAAAAGCAAGGTCTTCACTAACTAAAAGCTTCTGTAAAAGAAATATGCTATGTGCTTAAATAGAGCCCTTTTAAATTTGCAGAATCGCAATTTAATAAAGGCTGTAAGGATTCTCTTTTTCTACGAGCTGTGAGCAGGGGAACGCCTGGGATTCTCCCTTTCCATGCTCTAATCCTGGGGTCCCCCATCAATATAATGTTTAGAGTCCCTATAGAACCCCATGACACCTAAAATCTTACCCACTGTCAGGGAGGACTTTAAAGGCTCTTAGTGGCAGCTAAAAATGAACCACCATCTAAAGTTAACAGACCCCCATGGCACCTAACAAGAACCCCTTATGCCATGGTTATCCATATGGACTCCCATGACATCTAACATTATCCTAACATTTTTTTTTTATATTTTTAATACAGTCACAGTTTTTTTCCAAAAGGTTGGAGTCCCTTTTTAATGGGCCATAAGATTCTGTTACATAGGCCTCAGTCATTCGTTTTAATTAATGTTTACTCATTTTTATTCCCAATCCCTGCCATGTATGTATCTAACTGATATCAATAATGATTTTAATATTAAGTTATTAAATATAAACTTTTAGTACCTTTTAATGAGCAGATAAAATAAATCATTTTCACATTGGCAAAGAAGGTACTGAAGAAAGAGTTGTTATGCCATATTCTAAGTATTATATATTCTGTCACTGATCTCTATTAAAGTTTGTGATATTCAATAGTGTCACACACTGTGTTATAGTCTTTTAACACATTATCAGGCAGAAGATAATGCAATTGACAAGAGATAAACTGCAAAATTGCCAAATTTATGATCACTTACTATTTTTTCTCTGCAGTAAGCTATTTTCTTATCTGTTACAGCAAGACTTGTTGACAGGATATGTAGGATATGCCCTTGGCCAGCTCGTCATTAACATTATTGCCTTGCTATTTGCAATTATTTTGACTGCTTTATAGTGTGAGAACATACAGATCCTTTATCAGTATATATATACGTCATTGTAGGTATATAATGCTCTGTACGCAAATTATGCTATCACAAGTCTCAGTGTACACAGTGCAATAAACAACTCTTCTTTCTCATGCAACCAGATTGTGTTCTTCATTATTGGATTTCCAAAACCAGGTGGATAGAATTGTTTTCAATTGCATAACTACACAGCTGATTAAAGTTTTAAGTGGCACTATATATTATATCTACTAGTCATTTGCACTTCAATAATGGCGGTATAATATTTTATGTGCTCTGTCTCTGTCTCGCTCTCTGCACCCCCTCTCTCTCTCGCTCCCTGAGTGCCTTCTCCCTCTCTCTCTGTGCGTCCTCTCCTTCACTCTTTGTGTGCTCTCTCCCTCTCTTTCTCTGTGCCATCTCTCTGTCTTCATGCCCTCTCTCTATCTGTGCCCGATCTCTCTATTCCTCTTTCTCTCTCCCTCCCACTTCTCTCCCCCCTCTGTGTCTCTCTCCCACCCTTTCCCTCCCCTGTCTCTCCCACACTCTTCCACTGCTCCCTCCTTCTGTCTCACCCACCTCCTTCTCTCTCTTTCCCTCCTTCCTTCTCTCTCTCCTTCTCTCTCCCCCCTCCCCTCCTTCTTCTCCCTTCCCCTCTTTCTTCTCTCTCCCCCTCCCCTCCTTCTCTCGCCCTCATGTCTCTCTCCCCCAATGTCTCTCCCCTATATCTCTGCCCCATGTGTCTCGTCCACCCTCTCCCCTTTCTTTCCCCTCCCGGATCTCTACTCCCTTTATCTCCCACCATCTTCCACTGCTCCCCCATGTCTCTGCCCCTGTGTCTCTCTCCCACCCTTTCCCTCCCCTGTCTCTCTTTCCCACCCTCTCCCACTGCTCCCCCTGTGTCTCACCCTGTGTCTCACTCCCACCTTTTCCCTCCCCTGTCCCTCTCCCACTGCTCCCCTCCTATGTCCCTCCCCCATGTCTCTATCTCCCACCCTCTCCCACTGCTCCTTCGTGTCTCTTCCCCCGTGTCTCTCTCTTACCCTTTCTCTCTCCTGTCTCACTCCCACCCCCTCCCACTAATGCTACACTATGCTAAACCACACTAGTGACCATTTCTCTTATTTACTGTAGTTGCTTAACGCTTGGCTCATCTGTGCAGCTGAAAGTCATCTCGCCTTCAACAAAAATATATACAAAACCAGCTATCCCTTCCTAAACTTTTCTTATATTATTGATAAAAGTATAATTACAAAGGAGAATCCTGATCTAACTTTACGTTCTTCTTACATGAAAAAGTATCTTTACATAAATTTAGATATATAAGTGAAGTTATTGAATGTCAAAGGTTTATCATTTACTGTTCCATGTTTAAGGAGAAGGGAGGGAATGCATTCTAAAGGATAAATAGCTGGAGACCCCATGGAAATGTTAAATCTTATGATCTGCAGGTTAACATGAATTATTGTATAACAATGTCAAACCCTTAATTCTAGAGTAATATAAAAATCATAAACACTTGTTTCCCAGATTTACCTTGTTAGATCTTATTAAACAATATACATACTAAGGGGTAGATTCTACTTAAAATGTATGAGCCACATTAAATTCCAAGCCAAGCAAGTCGATCGTTGTAGGCCGTATGTCTGCAGGTGTGTTGCAGGCTCCTGTTGGTCTCTGATTACGGTGCTATTCAATTGCTCAAGCCCGCAAGTTACTGTCCCAAAGCCGACTCCATAAACCATGGACTAGCTCATAGCAGTTCAGCGTGGGAACATGATCAATTAAGCAAGACTGTAATCTCCCATTTCTAATCAGCCAATAGAAAATGATTATTACTGCAGTAAAACATGGAGGTTACATGTCAATAAATTAGGTTCGGGGTCCGATATGCGATCAGACTCGCAAACCCGCAAAATATAGAATTTTGAAAATAAATGCCAATACTGTTCTAGTCCATAGGGATGGTCTGATATGCATTAACTCATTGATTCCCAAGATTGAAATAACCCCAAAATGAAACATAAAAATAAATGTAATTTACGGCCGATTTGCGAGCTTGAGGCTGTTGTGCAATTAATTCTAATGTCTTTCATCGCTTTCCCCGTTATTTACAGTGCAGTATTGATTTTTTTATTTGCATTTACAGTGCTTCGAATAGGTGTTTAACCCCCCTGCGGGTCCTCTCTAGCACTCAAATAATTTTCTCCTACATTTGCCATTTACGGATGTGAAACCATTCGCGGCCTTGGGGAATTGGAGCAATTGAATACCGATTTGCGATTTTAGCCATCGTAACATTTGCAGAAATGAGAAATCAAAGGCTTTGGGAAGCTGTAAGTTCCGAGTTTAACCATCGCAAAGTTTTCAAGTTCATAACCCCTAACCTGTTTGGAGTCCACAAATTAATTTGTGGCCTCACTTATGGGATACAGTAACCTGCGATAGCTCAATTTCTTTACACTATGAGCCATATTCAATTTGAAGCCCATGTTAAACAGGCCGTATGTCTGCGGGCCTCCTACAGGCTTGTAGTCTGCTACAATTCTGATGCTATTCAATTGAACAACCCCGCAAGTTACAGGCTGAAAGCTGAAACCATAAACCATGCACTTGTACGTAGCATTTCAGGGCGGGAACATGATCAATTAAGCAAGATCGTAACTACCCATTTAGAAACAGCCAATAGAAAATGAGAGCGTCATGATTAGGTCAGTAATACATGGAAGTTGCATGTCAATCAATAAACGTTTGGTCCAATATGCAATCAGACGTGCAAAACCGCGAAAAACAAAATAATAAAAATGAATGTTGATACTGTTCTAGTCCTTATGGGTGGCCTGATATTTATTAACTCATTGATTCCTGAGATCAATATAACCCTGAAATGAAACATAAAATAAAATGATTTTTGATCGCCGATTTGTGAGCTTGAGACTGTAATACTGCATTTACAGTGCAGTATTACTTTTTTATTTGCTTTTACAGTCATACGGATAGGTCTTTAACCCCTTTGTGGGTCCTCTCTAGTACTTCTAGGATTTTCTTCTACATTTGACATTTACGGGTCTCAAAATATTTGGGGCTTGAGGAGCTGTAGCAATTGAATAGCGATTTACGATTGTAACTCTTGCGGATGTGAAAGATCAAAGGCTTAGATGCGGTGTAATTTACAGCAAGGATTTCAAGGCCGTAACACGTAGACCATTGCGGCTCTCAAAAAAACGCCAACTGAATAGCAAATTACCTTATAGCCTCCATTAAGGGGTACTGTAACTTGCAATTGCTCAATTGAATGAGGCTATAAGTGTGGCATACAGTAATCATAACTATTTTTGGGAATATGAACGGTAAGGTTACACTAGTGTTCAGCAATCAGTATTCTCAGAAAACCTGTGTTCCAGGGGTTTCAGTTGATTAAAAACACTGCAAACTATAATATTTTTTTGATCCTTACAAAAAACTGTAATAATTATATAGTAGCTCTGATGTACTATTCATAAAAAAATGGGTATATTTTTAAAATGCTATAATAAGCTGGGATAAAGTACTGTATATACTCGAGTATAAGCCGACCCGAGTATAAGCCGAGGCACCCATTTTACCACAAAATACTGGGTAAAATGAGTGATTTGAGTATAAGCCGAGGGTGGGAACTGTGCTGCCCCCTGTGTCCCTCTTGTGCCCTCGGTGTCCCCCCTCTCTCTCCCGTGTCTCTACTCCCCTCTCCCTTTCCTGTGTCTCTTCCCCCTCTCTTATCACCCTCCTCAACCCCCTCCTCATTCTCAACCTCCCTCCTCAACCCCACTCCTCATCCTCAACCTCCCTCCTCATCCTCAACCTCCCTCCTCATCCTCAACCTCCCTCCTCATCCTCAACCTTCCTCCTCATCCTCAACCTCCCACCTCAAACTCCCTCCTCATCCTCAACCTCCCTCCATATCCTCAACCTCCCTCCTCATCCTCAACCTCCCTCCTCAACCTCCCTCCTCATCCTCAACCTCCCTCCTCATTCTCAACCCCCTCCTGAACCTCCCTCCTCATCCTCAACCCCCTCCTCTACCTCCTTCCTCAACCTCCCATCCTCAATCCCCCTCCTCAACCCACCATCCTCATCCTCTCTCCTCAACCCCTATCCTCAATCCCCCTCCTCAACCCCCCATCCTCATCCTCTCTCCTCAACCCCCATCCTCAACCCCCCTCCTCAACCTCAACCCCCCTCCTCAATTTCCCTCCTCATCCTCAACCTCCCTCCTCAACCCCTTCCTCAACCTCCCTCCTCAACCCCCCATCATCAACCTCCTCCTCAACCCCCCATCCTCATCCTCAACCCCCTCCTCAACCCTCCTCAACCTCAACCCTCCTTAACCTCAACCCCCCCATCCTCAACCCCCCATCCTCTTTCCTCAACCCCTTATCTTCAACCCCCCTCTTCAACCCCTCTTTCTCATCCTCAACCTCTCCTCCTCATCCTCAACCCCCCTCCTCATCCTCAACCCCCCTCCTCAACCTAAACCCCCCTCAACCCAAACCCACCTCCTCAACCCCCCTCAACCTCCACCCTCAACCTCCTTCAACCTCCCCACTCAACCTCCCTCAACCCCAACCCCCCTCCTCAAACCCCTCCTCCACCTAAACCCCACTCCTCCACCTAAAGTCCCTAAATATCTCCCCTCCCTCTCACCTGACTTACCTGCTTGTGCTCCGGCCTCCGCTCCTTGACCCGGCACCGGCGCTCATGTGACGTCACATGTGCGCCGGCGCCAGGTCAAGGAGCTGAGGTCGGAGCACAAGCAGGTAAGTGAGGGGAGAGGGGGGAGGTATTTAGGGGGTTTTGGTGGAGGAGGGGGTTAAGGGGGGTTTATGCTGAGGACGGGGGAGGGAAAGAGACACGGGGGAGGGAAAGAGACACGGGGGAGGGAAAGAGACACGGGGGGTAGACAGACACACGGGGGGTTAGAGACACAGAGACACACACGGGGGGGTTAGAGACACACGGGGGTGTTAGAGACACACGGGGGGTTAGAGACACACGGGGGAGTTAGAGAGACACGGGGGTTTGAGTGACTCGAGTATAAGCCGAGGGATCCCTTTTTTGCCCTAAAAAAAGGGCTGAAAAACTTGGCTTATACTCGAGTATATACGGTAGTTACATTTTGCATGGGAGATAAACTGTTACATTTTAATTCAGTAAATTATTTTTTCTAAATAATTCAAAGTAAAATTTGTACTCTTAGTAGACATATTATTTATTTATTTTACATTCTAGAAACATTGTATTATTATTATACTAACGACTTGCCCGTCAAAAAATGATGGCAATTAAATGTGTATGTTTTGAATTCTGTTTTGCATGTAATATGCGTAGTTGAGACTTTTAACCTTTTTCTTATCTATAAAGAAGTACAATTATTATATGAAACATGTTTATTTTTTAACATGCAACTTGTAGGTGACCAACTGTTAAATTATGTTTTTTGAAGAGTAGTAACATTTTAATGTAAGAACAGGTCAACATTGTATTAATGAGAATTGTAAACATGACATAGTGTTTTGTAACAGGCAACTTGTAGATTAACAACTGGTAAACTAAATATGTATTGAATCCAGAGGAAGGCAAACAGCAAAAACCCCCATTGAAACTTAGCCAATTGTATCAAAGGGGAAAAATGAATTCCTTCCTGACCCTATATCGGATTTCTCCCTGGATTAATATTTTGCATTGAATGATTCATTTAAATTGTATACCAAAAGCTCCTCCTCCTGTTAACATGAACTTTGAAATATATGCAATGAAACAACTTTACACACTTTTTTTCCCAAAATAGTAACATTATAAACAGTAACTTAATGAAGTAACATTTAAAGTATAATTGTTCTAAAATGAAAGCAAAGTGTTTTGTGGGGGTAATCATGATAAAAGGCTACTTCCATAAAATTAGAATATCTTATTTTGTCATTGTTGATTTTTTATGGTTGACAATTTTGTTGTTGTTGTTGTAATTTGTGAAAATGGCACATAGAGTTTCCTATGTTAAATAGTGGTTCTCTAAAAAGAGAACGCCAGACATAAAAGTTCGTCCGTGGGGTGTTACCACTGTTCTCTATGGTTTTTGCCATTTTATAGAGTTTCTTATGTAAATAATGGTGCTCTAAAAATTCTATTCAAACCACTGTTCTCTATATATATATATATATATTTTTTTTGTACGTTTGTTCTTGAGATGAAAGTATTGTTGGCAAATGGCACATAGAGTTTCCTATGTGAAATAGTGGTCCTTGTAAAAGAGTCCCAGAGATTTTTTCCTGGATGTAAAACCACTGTTCTCTATGTTTGTTGCCATTTTATAGAGATTCTTATTGAAATAGTGGTTCTCTAAAAAGAGCCCCAGTGACTTCAAAGTTTGTCCTCGAAATCAAACCACTGTGCTCTATCTTTGTTTTGTTATTTCGTTGGAAATTGTTGTTGAGGTGATTTTTATTTTTTTTGTTTTGTGCCATGTCTTGTATTGTTATATTTTGTGTAATTAAAGTTATAGTACCTCATAGTAGACAATGTTTTTTTGGAAAAATGCGTCCATCATCTAATAAATCACCTAACTTTCATTGGTTCTTGTAAAAAGATACCAACAGATTTGAAAGTTTTTCCTTGTGATTTATTTATGCCATGTTGATTGGAAATTGTCTCCTTTGAAGTACAAAGGGGAGGCTACTTTCACTTGGTGCCATATCTATTCTTGGTATGAAAACTCTCTCTCCTTTATGGGTACCAGTTAGAATTTCAGCATGTATGAAATGGTCTTTTAATTCTTGAACAATTAATCTGGTCCCATTACATAGGCCTTTTTTTGGGTTCATATTTCACAGTAACATGACAATTGCACCTTTCTTTAGCTGCAAAATATGTGGTGGCATTACAGAGGGAGTTAATGAGTTAATGAATTCAGTTGAAAAGTTTGTCTGACTTTCTTTGTCATCACCAAGTACAGAATCAGCACTGTGATCATTTTTTTGTGCTGCATTTATTTATTTTTAATATTTCATTATTGAGGAGTAATGCATCCTTATTTTTGCATATTAGTATTACTTTGTTGGCAAGCTCTGCATAGTCATCGTTATTTATTGTAGTTTGGAATATAGTTGATATGAGATCCTGTTTGCAAATCATATGAGCTAGGATCTGGACAGTGTCATCAGGTAGATTTTGTATTCGCTCTGTTTTCCTTCTCCAATTTTAATGAGCCAATCATTGAATTCATTTTGTCCTTCTGATCTCAAATTTAGTTGTAATTGAAGATGGGTAAATAGTTTCCATAGGGTACTTGACTTTATACATGTATCGACATTGTCGGTTCGATATCCATGTACGACGACAGGTAATGTTTGTCTAAAATCTCCACCTAACAACATTACCTTTCCATCAAATGGCAAATTATTATCCATGACTTCACGTAGCAAACAGTCAATACATTGTAGGGCATGGCATGACATCATTGTAGCTTCATCTATTATAATTAATTTACTTTTTTTATTTTTGTTTGCTTGTAAAGATATCATTTGAATATCCAACACTGATGTTTCCAAAATAGGAACTGGCAGTTTAAATCCACTATGCACAGTTCTTCCACCTTCTAACAAAAGTGTGGCAATTCCAGTGGTTGCAAATTCCAGCGCTATTTTACCTTGTGCTCGAACAAAACTCATCAATAAATTATACAGATACGTTTTTCCTAATCCGCCAGGGCGCATCCAGATAGAAATAACGCTCTTTGAACATGTCATCATCTAGGGCACACAATATCCATGGCATCATTGTATCTTTCTCGCATATTGCGAGGAGATCCCTGGAAAGAAGGGTGTACGGACACTTAATCCCGCAACATTTAATCCCGCGACAGTTAATGCTTGACACTTAATCCCACAACAGATAATCCCATTGACAGTTAATCCCCCGATACTTTATACCGCTGACACATTATATACTCACAGCTTCAGTTTATACAATAGTATGATCGCATGAATAATTCTGATCGTTGAAGAACTAACACGGATCAGATTGGCTGAAATTAAGAAAATGGCTGATAAAATCACTTTTGGTACAACGTTGAAAGGCAAGCAGTCTTTACTACACAAGCAATATGAATTTGTCAAACATAGAGAGTGTACGAATGGGTTTACCTGTCATACATTTAACTTACTTTACATTTAACCTGCAGATTTCTGATTACCTTTTCGTGAATTGCGTTAAATACATTCGTTTTATTTTTTCGTATTTCTTTCTCCTCCGCGGGAGGGAATAAGTGTCGGCGGATTAAGTGTCAATGGGATTATCTGTCGGGGGATTAAGTGTCAGGCTTTAACTGACGCAGGATTAAGTGTCGCGGGATTAAGTGTCACCAAACCGGAAAGAAGATGGTAAAATTAGGGCTTTGCCAGCTGGCAGCTCTCTGGTTGTAGCAACCTAAGCGACATAATCCATTAATCCACAATACTGTTCAACACATAGTTTATCTTGTTGATATTTGATGAAGTTTAAATTATTTACCTCAACTTGCAAATAGGAATCAATGATTCATTGTTGTTTCCACCACATAAAATGGGATTGAATCCATCTCAATGGCAATTTGAGCGACTTTAAATTCCAGCATGGAAATATTGTTTCTCACACATACTTTTGAATTTGGGTAACTCTGAAGAGTTAATTTGGGTTGCCAACCTGCTTCCCCATGTGGAAAAAATATGGGATATGTCATTGGATCCAAATTGGTACTTAAGATATATTAATGAAAGGTTGCTCCTCATTTCTGGGATATATTCTAATATCTCTCTGAAATGGTGGTTCTCCTTCATCATTTTGAAAGACCATTGCAACCTCATTTGATATTGGCAAGTTATAACAGTGTTTATCAGTATGGCAATCTCTTTTAAGCACCATATTGACCTTTGGGATTAGCAATTGATGTATTTCTGCATGAATTTGTTGTTCCTTTTCTACTTCTGCCAATTTTGTAGTCTTGAGAGTATGTGTTTTAAGCCATAATTTTATCAAGCTATAAATACAATGGGTAAGCATTTTTTATTTTCTTGAAGCTGCATACGTTGGTCAACAGCTTCCATTGTATCTAGGACATATAGTTGAGCACATTTTCTTTGCTCTCCTTCCTCTGGATGTAAATGAGAAGTACAATGGTAAATGTGTCCTTGTACTTTAAAGCAGTAAGGGCCATGTCCTGGCACATTATCATCTAATGTTGCACACATAGATGCAAAGGATATGGCACTATAGGATCTTATGTTTGTTTTGAGATTTTGGTAGTTTGGGAAAGCAGGCTCAGTCATAATGCTTTGTAAATATGTTGGTAATTTTTGTCTTTCTGGAATTCTTACCTTGCCTTTTTGACAGCAACTAGCGAACTCGCCATCTCTGGGTCTTTCCTGTTTGAAATTATAAGCCCCACAAAACTGACAGACAATATTCATATTACCACAATTATGAACCTCTATTGCTAAAGATTTAATTAAAGGACAATTGTGAGAACATATCTCAATGTGACTCTCTAAATCCTCATTAGCAATCTTATCTGATTGTTCATCAACACTTTCTAAATGCTTTTGTTTTTTAGTTGCCTTCTTAGGGATGGATATTAGTTTCTCAGCTGATAGTCTTTTGCTTGCAAGTCTTTCGTGTTCTTTTTGTCATCTAATTTCCTTATCCTGTTTTGTGTGCATCACAGTTTCCATTATTTGTTTTAGCTTGCGAAGGTTGGAGCAACATAGGGCCTCATTCAACATCAATGTTTGTAATTGCATAAGGATGTATATAAGCAGTGAGTACTGTATATATTTTTTGTTTTAGTTTTCAGCTAGTGAAGAGCTTATTTGATAGAAGTTCATGTAGTACAGAAAAGTTAAAGAAGTTAAATAAATATGCTATGTGCTTATATAAATCTCTATTCAATTGGTCGATTTGTAATTGAATGAGAGTGTTAGGTTGCAGTGTATTTTGTGAAAGTGGCACATGAAAGATGATAGCTCCTTCTATTTTTCATGTTTCTCATTCAATTGCGATTTTGTCAATTGAATTGGGCTCTATATAAGCACAGAGCATATTTTTTTAAGGAAGTTTTTAGTTATTGAAAATCTTGCTTTTGGATAGAAGTTCAGTAATTGAAATGTTGTTTTTGAAAATGATGTTCTGTACTTATATAGAGGCCTATTTAATTGGGCAAACTGCAATAGAATGAGGCACCATGTGTTTTATCTTAATTTTTGTGCTCTACTGTTGTCATTACGTGTTTAGGGTATGGAGATGTGCTTAAAGGTTTGTGCAGTAAAAAGCATATATATCTTTAAAGTGTGTGTATGTTTTTTTATTTTTTATTTTGTGTACAATATAGTTGGCATTAGCTCTATTTTTTATTTTTTTTGTTCTCTCCTGTTTTGCATGTGGCAATGTTGTTATTATTTTTTTCCGGTTATGCTGCTAGACTTATATTGTTAGTTAGGTTGGTATACGTTTGAAGAAAGTCAAGCAAAAAACAGGATAGGTCCTTCTATTTGATATATGTAAATATCAGTATTTTATTATTTGTTTACCATGTGATACTATACCTCTTGGCTTGAAATCTGTTGTGTGGAAAGTGTTGTAGCGATGCAGAGAGTCTCCAGGCAGTGTCTGTTGAGACTGAAAGAGAGAGTTGCAAAAGTTGTAATTCATAATTAATAATAATTAATGCGTGATACTATTCTGTTTTGTGTACGCCAGTGTTGTCTTTAGAGGTTTAAGTACTGGTTTTAGGCTTATAGGTTAGGGCACTCAAAACAGGATTATTCTGGTATTCTGGATTTATTCTGATATTTTGTATGTGTTAACAATATTTGTTGTACTATCCTGTTTTGTGTACACCACAGTTGTCAGTAGAGTTTTAGATTGTGGGTTTAGGCTTATAGGTTAAGGCACAGAAAACAGGATTTATTTTCACATTTTGTATGTATTAGCAATATTTGTGATAGTATCCTGCTTTGTGTATGCAAGTATTGTCATTAGAGGTTTAGGTTCTCTGTTTAGGCTTATAGGTTAAGACACACAAAACAGGATTTATTCTGAAATTGTGTATGTGTTACCAATTTTTGTTGTACTATCCTGTTTTGTGTACACCACAGTTGTCATTAGAGGTTTAGGTTGTGTGTTTAGGCTTATAAGTTAAGGAACAGAAAACAGGATTTATTGTTCAATTTTTTATGTATTAGGAATATTTGTGGTACTATCCTGTTTTGTGTACACCAGTGTTGTCATTAGAGGTTTAGTTTCTGGGTTTAGACTTATAGGTTAGGGCAGACAAAACAGGATTTATTGTGAAATTGTGTATGTGTTAAGAATATTTGTTGTACTATCCTGTTTTGTGTACCACACGGGTATCATTAAAGGTTTAGGTTGTGGTTTTAGGCTTATAGGTTCGGGCACAGAAAACAGGATGTATTGTTAAATTTTGTATGTATTACCAATATATGTGGTTCTATCCTGTTTTGTGTACGCCAGTGTTGTCATTAGAGGTTTAGGTTCTGAGTTTAGACTTATAGATTATTGCACAGAAAACAGAATTTGATCTTAAATGTTGCATGTGTTACCAATTTATTTAGTAGTATCCTGTTTTCTGTAAGCCACTTTTGGGATTATAGGTTTAGGTTATGGGTTATGCTTAGAGGTTGGTGCAGACAAAACAGGATTCATTGTTCTATTTTGTATGTGTTAACAACATTTGTTGGAATATCCTGTTTTGTGTGCAGCATTATTGTTAGTAGAGTTTTTTTTTTGTTTTTTTTATTTTGACATTGGTGCACAGCAAACAGGATAGGTGTTTCATTTTTTTTTTTTACTTGTTATACTATACCTTGGTTGAATTATTAGTTGTGTATAAATGACAGGGGGTCCCCTTCTGCCAATGTTCCTGAAACAATCTTCAGGCAGTGTCTGTTGAAAAAGAGAAAGACAATTTTGTTTTTTGTGTAATTTTCTGTTTTTTTTTTTGTTAACAACAGCATCTTCTTTTTATGAATGAAATGTATTTTTGTAAATTACCTGTTCTGTCTTTGTCGTGAGTGAAATTCTGCAGATTTTACAGTGCATCTGATATCGTGCAGCGCTGCAAATTATTCAGTGACGCTGTTGATGAAGAGTCTGTTGGAATTGTGAAGAACGGGGAAATATTAGAATGCATCATAAATATATATTTGTGTATATTTTTTTTGTAAAAGGCAATTTTTTTTTAAATAGATATGAATAAAATCTATTTTTTTGAAATTGAGATTATTTTAGGGCACATACACATATATGTGTGTTTGAAATGTTACTATTGTTGTCAATATTTGAAAGCAATTTTTTATTTTTATTTATTTTATTAATTAATTAAATGTATTATAGCTTACCTCTTTGTTGAAATTTACAGATTGTAAGCTTCTAAAGTGATAATGAAGTTGCTTCAGAAGTAACGCCACCAGTGAAATGTCCAGTCACACTGTTCATCACCTGAGGAGAAATTTAGAAATTTCTGGAAAGTGTGCAGTATTTATAGACTTGGAGGTGAAGTAGAAACCTTTAAAACGCAATGCGCATGCGCTATTTGCGTTCCAGCAGTCAATTTGCGCTCCATCCGCCATTTTGCAGATAGTAGTTATCTGTTGTGAAATGGTGGCAATTTTGTGTGTCTTACATTCCGCATAATGTGTGTTACATTCCAGATGAAGTGTTCTTGAGAGCTGGTTCAGTTTTCGCAAGTCAGCCTCATTTTTGTTTTTTTGGGCAGCCATTTTTTCTGTCAATTAGGGGATTATCGAGTGCGTAAACTTTGTAAATGTGAGTGAAATTGAGGTGTAACCTGACTTCCAGACGTCCGGGTGTCCCCCCTTGGTGTGGGTAATGTTTTTATTTATTTTTTGCATTTATTTTTTGTGTTTTTAGTATTTTCCACTGTGGCCGGTTTGTCCGTTAAAGTCCGTTTGTCCGTATTTTTGCAAAACCGTAATAGTTTTACAAGTTTTTGTTTTTTGTTGTAAGGCCACAATTTTTTTTTGTTCCTAAGTCCCGCGTGTCGTCTTTTTTTGTGTAAGTCCGTAGTTTGTCATTGCGTGTTTTGTTTTTGTTTTCCAACTGCTGCGTGTGTGGCGTTTGTAAGTGGTTATGGGGAGACGTAGAGCCTCCACCTCCGCAAATGCGGCCCCTCGCTTTGCGAGGGTCAGCATTTGCGGTCCGAAAGTCGTAGGGTGTCGTAGGGATGAGCCTATGGCGCTCATCTCGACCAGTGCAAGGAGCGCATTCTGCGCTCCTTGCCAGCAAATGCGGTCCTCACTTTGCGATGCCCGCTACGCAAGCCTGCACGCGTTAGCAACAACCCGCTTGCTAACAACTATATATGTGATTCTGGAGTGCTATACAGGGGTTAAGTACAAGGCAAAATCAGTTACATTGTAAAAGAATGGAGGGCCCTGTACTTGAGCTTAAAATCAAACATAAATCATGCTTGTTTCCAAGATTGAAAACTTGCAAAATTATAATGTTGCTTGTTTTCAATTGGAGTTCTACAAAGCAAGCTATTTTATTTTTTGACAACTGTGGTCCTTTTAAGTGCATCTCTGACAGATAGAAAAAGTAGTGGTATATTCACAGTGTAACAGACAGGGGAAGAGCTGCCAGTAATGCAGGTGATACAATACACCAGTCCCTGCTGTAATTGATTTTGTTTTCTATTGTGTAAGGGTCCCCGAGGCCCCCAACCCTTATTCAAGCCACCACGGCCCCCTCCCCCAGGACCTCAGTGGCTGCACATGTAGAGAAAGTAAATATATAAATAAATAAATATATATATATATATATGTATATATATATATATATATATATATATATATATATATACATACAGCATATATACTGTATGTATACAGTGGATATAAAAAGTCTACACACCCCTGTTAAAATGTCAGGTTACTGCGCTGTAAAAAAATAAGACAAAGATAAATCATTTCAGAACTTTTTCCACCTTTAATGTGACCTGTAAACTGTACAACTCAATTCAAAAACAAACTGAAATCTTTTAGGTGGAGGGAAGAAATAAAAGAAAAGAAAAATAATGTGGTTGCATAAGTCTACACACCCTCTTATAACTGGGGATGTAGCTGTGTTCAGAATTAAGCAATCACATTCCAAATCGTGTTAAATAGGAGTCAGCATACACCTGCCATCATTTAAAGTGCCTCTGATTAACCCCAAATAAAGTTTAGCTGCTCTAGTTGGTCTTTCCTGAAATGTTCTTAGTCACATCCCACAGCAAAAGCCATGGTCCACAGAGAGCTCCAAAAGCATCAGAGGGATCTCATTGTTAAAAGGTATCAGTCAGGAGAAGGGTAGAAACGAATTTCCAAGGCATTTCATATACCATGGTACACAGTGAAGAAGTCATCAAGTGGAGAAAATATGGCACAACAGTGACATTACCAAGAACTGAAGCTCCCTCCAAAATTGATGAAAAGATGATAAGAAAACTGGTCTGGGAGGCTACCAAGAGGCCTACAGCAACATTAAAGGAGCTGCAGGAATATCTGGCAAGTACTGGCTGTGTGGTACATGTGACAACAATCTCCCGTATTTTCCATATGTCTGGGCTATGGGGTAGAGTAGCAAGACGAAAGCCTTTTCATACGAAGAAAAACATCCAAGCCAGGCTACATTTTGCAAAAAACACATCTGAAGTCTCCCAAAAGCATGTGTGAAAAGGTGTTATGGTCTGATGAAACCAAGGTTGAACTTTTTGGCCATAATTCCAAAAGATATGTTTGGCGCAAAAACAACACTGCACATCACCAAAAGAACACCATACGCACAGTGAAGCATGGTGGTGGCAGCATCATGCTTTGGGGCTGTTTTTCTTCAGCTGGAACTGTGGCCTTAGTTAAGATAGAGGGAATTATGAACAGTTCCAAATACCAGTAAATATTGGCACAAAACCTTCAGGCTTCTGCTAGAAAGCTGAACATGAAGAGGAACTTCATCTTTCAGCATGACAACGACCCAAAGCATACTTTCAAATCAACAAAGGAATGGCTTCATCAGAAGAAGATTAAAGTTTTGGAATGGCCCAGCTAGAGCCCAGACCTGAATCCGATTGAAAATCTGTGGGGTGATCTGAAGAGGGCTGTGCACAGGCGATGCCCTTGCAATCTGACAGATTTGGAGTGTTTTTGCAAAGAAGAGTGGGCAAATCTTGCCAAGTCAAAATGTGCCATGCTGATAGACTCATACCCAAAAAGACTGAGTGCTGTAATAAAATCAAAAGGTGCTTCAACAAAGTATTAGTTTAAGGGTGTGCATACTTATGCAACCATATTATTTTATTTTTATATTTTTTCTTCCCTCTACCTAAAAGATTTCAGTTAGTTTTTCAATTGAGATTTCAGAAAAAGTTCTGAAATGATTTATCTTTGTCTAATTTTTTTACAGCACATAAACCTGACATTTTAACAGGGGTGTGTAGACTTTTTATATCCACAGTATACATACAGTATATATGCTGTATGTATATGTATATGTATATGTATATATATATATATATATATATATATATATATATATACATATATATAAAACCAGGTAATGCTGGAACATGTGGGAGGAGCCTGACCCATAAATACCCTACAACCCCTTCGTACCTGCCGACGTTCATTCATTGTGCGTGGACAACTTCGTGAGTTTCTCTGTGCTGCTCCTCTGCTGTGCTTTTTGCTCTGCTCCATTGCTTTTGCGTTTTCTGCATCTACATTGCCCAGGTACATGCTCCCTTGCCTGGCCATCCCCATCCTGCTCTCAGCCACATTTTCTGCCACCAAAGTCGATCCCCCTTCGGGGTCTATCTCACTCCTAGTTTTTCACCCTTCCCGCTGCCTCATTCCTGTGCCTGTACTTCTTTATTCATCTAGGACCTTGCTTAGATTCATGAGTGTATCATTATATTAGTCCCCGCACTTACTTTACCTGATTACAGTTAAATTACACTTTTTAAAATCCTTGATATCAGATCTCCCTTTTTAGCCAGTCTATTTTGCTCAGAATAGCCAGTACATGGCTCTTAAAGGGAAAGGCTTACAGCCTTATTAAATTGTGATTTGGTTAATGGAGGGAGAGGAGGGCGAGGAGGGAGAGGAGGGCAAGGAGGAGGAGGGCGAGGAGGAGGAGGAGGGAGAGGAGGAGGAGGGAGAGGAGGAGAGAGCAGAGGAGGAGGTGGGTGGTGGAAGGGGGTCGCGAATATAGGGCACACATAGCAGAGGAACAGAGGGGATGGGGCATGATCCCAGGGGGGTGATAGTTTGAGGAAGGGACAGGCCCCAGGGACAGGTCAGGGAGGCAAGGGTCCACATCCACAGCAGAGAGGGCAGGAGGCTAAGGGCCCACAGTTATACGCACTGGGAGAATGTGGTCCTCCTCTGTGCTATCCATGACCTCCCTGTGATTCTTGCAAAGGGATGTGAGGTCTGTCAAGCACAGATTCAACGACATCAGGGCCAAGGCGAGGAGGATGATGGCTAAGGAGGAGAAGGACCGCAGCGTGACCTATAATGAGTGGGAGAGTTTTGCCAGGTACTTTCTGAGACAATTGCCCACCACTTGAGATTCAAGCCCAGTGGCCCAGCAGGACCCAGCCTCCATTTCAGGTGCATTTCACATACACCAACATGCCACCAAATCTGCATCACACACACTACACATGTACATGATGACCAACAAGGATACTGACATGTCAGCTCCATGGATTTAACAAGGGAAAGATGGATGCATCATTAAATCCATGAAGCTGACACATCACTGTCATTCCTTGGCACCACAACAATAATCAAGCAACAGAGAGTCCATTTATTGGTGTGCCCACTGCAGCCTATGCAGTTACAGAACGCAGCCAGATTCAAGATAGCATTAGGAGCAAAGAACGATCAAGACCATAAACCAAAGAATAGATCAAATCTAGCATATGATAGCTAATCTGAGTTGCAATCAGGAGAATCGCCCAGGTTCAAGCCTAGATGTCAGATAGTTAGGAATGAACACATAACAATTTATTATTCATCATACTAATAATACCTTTCTTTTCTATCTTTCAACATCCAGGAGGAGGTCTTGGACCCATGGTGAACTAGAGGCAGGGACTTTGGCTTCATCAGAGCAGGATGTGGAGGAGCAAGCCTACGCACAGCAGGAACCAACAGGGGGAGGAGGAAGAAAGAGGATCTGAGGGCCATGACTCGTAGGACAGGATGTCATATGGCTAGTGGGGTCACCAGCTGGACCACCAGCAACATCGCTGGGTTTTGACCCCACTATCCTCCTCCTCCAAAGACTGTGCATCTCGCCAGAGCCCTCCAACTGGAGCTTTGGAGACATCAGATAGCCACTACCCCCTTCCCCCCACAGAATTGCGCTGGCCTTGCCGCCACCACCACCGGGCACACCCACACCACCTGAAGTATCGCCCCACACTACAGCCTGGCCCCAGATCTTCCCCACTCCATCACAGCCACCTCCTCACTTGGCCACGCCCCACAGGCCACAATCCCCCCCATCATGCCAGGCTGCACAGGTGGAGATGCTGGCCTTCATGCGCCAGCAACAGGACTGTCTTCAGGGGAGATGATGGCCATCATGCGCCAGCAACTGGACTGTCTTCAGGGGATCCAGACCAGCTCATGAGCAGCCTGGCAAGGCGTAATAGGGAGGAGAGGAGGCACCACATGATGACAGAGTCTTACCTGGCCAGGCTGCTAAGGATCATACTGATCCCCAGCCCTGCCTCCTCTACCCCAGAGGCATCCTCAGGACACCCACAGCCCGGCCCCTCCTCTCCTCCCACCACTGCCACTTGTAGTGCCGCTGCCCGCCGTGGAGGATGTGGGCCCTGTGACTAGGTGGAGGAGGATATATGGGCTGCGGACAGGTTGGTGATGGTGATATTTTGTGTGCAGATGGCTATTTACTATCCATGATTATCTTCTCTGTGGACATGTAGGGTTCCGTTTAACATATCACCAATTGATGGACACTGAGGAACGTTGTTGAAAAGAGAAGCTATGATTTTTCAGGACTTAGTTTGTATGCTTAGTTTTTTTCTTTTTTTGGTTTAGGTACAATTCAGGTCCATGAAAGAATCTTCTGCATCTGCAAGCATTGTGGAGGAAATGTATGAGGTGTAAGGTTTTCCCAGTGCCTCTTAGGTAGACATTCCTTCAAAGACAGCCCCCCTTAACATGTAGCTCTCACAAACTTAAAGCTGTCATATAGCCAGATTTATCAGACATGATTGTTGTTAGCTTAAATGTAGACTAATACCGCTATGGAGGTGGACTTGCAAAGTCTCACAATACCATGTTAATGACATCCAGCATTAATATTTGCACTAGTGAAGCATGTGATCATGACCTCAATATCGGTCTGAGAACAGATCCTTGGGTCCGGTATAAGTAACAGTGAATCTGGCTGCTGACCTTTGTGTCCTCTCCGTATTAATGGGTATTTTCATATTTCTGATTATCCAGAGACCTAGCTAATACTTAGTAATGCTTGCAGATAGGAATCAGGTGAGTTGGTATATTGTCACAGTTATAGTATTTTGCACTGTACTGTGCATGCATGTTGATTAGTATTTTTATCCTCCTCTGCTTTTTTTTAGTTGACTACTTTTTTTTGGTTTTGTCACAACACTGTATGTGTGAAACTGGATTGGATTACACAGTCCAGAGGTTGAATCATCTGTTTCATTGAGCAGATTCGGGCAAGTTGTAAGTGCTATACACATTAATGGTTTCTTCAATTAAATGGAGTGATTTGTGACGATCCTAATTTTAATCAGAATCTGATTGCAGTGGTGTAGTTACCACATGTGACCCTGGTAGGTGCTATGCATCATGCTTATTCTAGACTATGACATTATCCCCTGTAGGTATCCCCTCTTCCCCAATAATAGTCTCTTGCTCGCTCGGGATGCGCCCACACAACACCCATGATATTAATGCACAGTCTTGAACATTTCTAATTGTGGTCTGTGTATAAAATAAGAGTTTGTTATACCGTTCTAACTGTGTCAGTGTGTTTTCAATGGTTGGGGTTATGGGACATCCACATGCATCACATTCGTGTCACATTCCTATATATGTAATCTAACATGCAATAACATGCAATGGATCAATACATATAAAAAGAATAATAGTCATAATAGCATTATATATCATATAATGCTAAATATCAAATATAATAATAATAAAGGGTTAATACACAGGCCAAGACCAATTAGTGATACTGTGGAGTATGAACATTCCCCTGAGGGCCTAAAATGAATATGACAGGTGACACTGAATGGGGTATTCAGTTCCTTCTCTAGTGGACTGTGATTTGTCTGACCTCTCTGCTATCTCCTGCCTACCTAGAGTGACCCTACATGGTATAGCTCCATTGCAGTACACAAGCCCCTTCACCACCACCACTTAGCATATGTTGGAATGGTCATGCATATGCCAATATGAAAAGCCTTGCTGCAACGTGCAGAAAGCAATTAAAGACACACTACCTGATTAAAATAGCAACACAAAAATATGACACTCATGCCATATTAACCCTTTCGCACTCACAGAGTCTCTATTATGGACCCTGAAATATAAATATATTTGCATATACATCTCGCTTGTCACATCTGCATTTGGGAAAACAAATAGTGGCCAAATTACACCGCCACATCACAAAGATCAAGTACCAAGAGAACATTTGATTATTTGTTGTTCAGTCCTTCAGTCGTGTTTGACTCTCTGTTATTTTATGAACTGCAACACATTTAGCTAGGTCTCTGCCTGTGCTGTTCCGTGAGGTTTGCATGCCAAAGATTCTGGAGTGGGTTGCCAGTTCCTTCTCCAGTGGAATGTGATTTGTCTGAACTCTCTGCTATGACCTGCTCACCTACAGTGGCCCTACATGTTACAGCTCACAGCTTCATTGCAGTACACAAGCCCCTTGTCGATGAGGATCCCCATGGTATAGGGGTTAATGTTAGGTATCATGGGAGTCCATGAGGACCTCCAAGGTTATAACTTAATATTCCATGGTGGTCAGTTGAGACCCCCAAGTATACGGTTTAATGCTAGGTGCCATGGAGTTCATAGTGATTTCTATAGTTATACTTTAAATTACTATTGTGACCACCATGATCAGGATTGTTATTTGGTGCCAAGTGGTGACATGATTATACTTGAGTTGGGGGATCTCATGGCTCATATTTGGTGCCATGGGGTGACATGGTTATACTTGAGTTGGGGAATCTCCTGGCTCATAAGGGTAGTGGATATGAAACTGCATAAAAGCGAGGCTGAGCAAAGCCAGTACGCAGGACTTAGAAAATACACGACGGCAAACACAGTTACACTTACTCAAACAACTCCTTAGGGACTTAGAAAAATATTCAACCTCGGAATCTTAAGGGCGGGGGGGGGGGGGGATTCTGACAGCAGAAAAATACGTGAGACTTTGAAAATAAAACTAACGGCAGACAGCGCACTACGCAAACATTCAGCAGACACACAGAGGAGAAACACACAGGGAATGGACAGGGGGGAGATGGTGGATAGTGACACATGGCATTCCCAAGCACAAAACTGTCCGGTTAACAAACGCTGCAATGAGCGGCCCGTACAGTAGGCGGGAGGAAAGGCTCGCAATGAATGCCGATGGTGCTCAGAGCTTAGCTCGCGATGAGCGCCGAAGGTGCTCAGAGGAGCAGAAGCCTGGCATTGTGTGGAAAACAGCATTGCCTGGATTCCAATTTTATTGCCGTAATTTTTTGACGGGCAATTCGCTAGTTGTAAATATTTAATATTTTGTAATTTACATCCGTCATCTTAATTATTTTTTATATCTAGCAAGACAAAAGCAGCTAACACGCTCAGCCACAGGTAAGAAGAAATGTATATATATATATATATATATATATATAAGGTTACATCTATCTATCTATGTAACTTTGTAAACACTCTACAACATTGTGTGACATTGTGTGTTTAAATGTTGTGGGTGAGTAAAGTCAGACAAAAACAGATAGAAATGTAAGCAGGTCTGCCCTAGCATTACAAATGGGAATGCATATAGTTACAAAGTTACATAGGGCCTCATTCTATTAGCGGCCGCAGCCGTTGCGGGGCCGCAAGGACCGGCCGCAAGCTATTCTGCTATTCTATTCCCTTACGGCCGGAGGCTCCGGCAGGCTTGCGGCCGGTGCCTTGCTATCTCTTGCGGCCGCTCGCGCCAGAGGAAAGCCTTTGATCTAAAACGGCCGCAAGGGTTTCGGCCGTAAGAAATTCCTATTTGCAATTCAATTGCTCCGGGAAACCTCTCTGCAAGGCTAAAAACGAGCCGCTGCTTACTTGCAGGAAAGAGGTCCCGCTAGCACCAATTAAGCACATAAAATAGCTCGAATAAAGCCATCCTGCACTTTGAGAAGACTATAAAGGGATTTTAGGTGTTAGAAAAAATAGCACATAATTATCCTATACTGAAATCCGTAAAATATTTTATTTTTAATATCCGTAAAATATCCATGTAAAAAGTCCAGAGTGCTTGGAGCACCTCAGACATGCCCACGCCGCAGCCGGAAAATAAACAGTTAATTTGAACTTGGGTTTGGGCTGATGTGCAAGCTTGAGAGTGGGTTCATTTTAATCCTCATGTCCCCCAATATGATCCCTAGCATTTACAGAGCTGTACAGTGCAGGCTTGAATTTATTTTTGAGTTTTTATATTTCACAGCTTACGGCCGGTTACAAGATATGCGGCCGGCCGTAAAAGGAGATCCTTGCGGGGCCGTATAATAGAATCGCGAGTTAACTGAACCCCCGCAAGGAATCGCAGCCTTACGGCCGATTTACGGCCACTAATAGAATGAGGCCCATAGTAATTAAGGTTGAAAAAAGGCTTTCAGTCCATCAAGTCCAACCTTTTAAGATCTCCTCTGATCTGCAATATTAATTAATTATTTGTTAATTAATTAATAATAGAATAGTATTTGAGGTTGAATAAAGACTGTTAGTCCATCAAGTTAAACCTTTTTAGTTCTCTCTTGATCTTTTTAATATGTGGACTATTTGTTATTAATTGTTAATTGATCCAGAGGAAGGCAAACAGAAAAAAAAAACATTGAAACTTTGCCAATTGTCTCATAAGGGTGAAAAAAGCAAAATTCCTTCCTGACCCCAGAAACAGGCGATCAAATTTCTCCCTGGATCAATATTCCTTTGCTCGTTATCTAGGATAACTTTGAATGCCCTCTTTATTCAAAAATATATATAACCCGTTTTTGAAGTTATCTATCGAATTTGCAGTCACCACCTCCTTTGGTAGAGAATTCCACAGTTTAACCACCCTTACTTTGAAGAACCCTTTTCTTTGTCTATGGTGAAATCTTTTTTCCTCTAACCTCAAAAGATGTCCTCTTGTCAGTTGAAAATCTCTTGCTATAAAAAGTTCACTTGCAAAGCCTTATATTGACCCTGGATGTATTTAAAGTAGGTAATCATATCCCCTCGTAGACGCCTTTTTTCTAGAGAAAATAAGTAGTGATGTCCCGAACAGTTCGCCGGCGGACTATTCGCAGCGATTTTAGCATGCGAACTCATGCGCTTTTGGTTTCGCCCCCTATTCTTTATCATTGAGGAAACTTTGACCCTGCACCTCACTGTCAGCAGACACATTCCAGCCAATCAGCAGCATACACTCCCTTCCAGAGCCTTCCATCTGAAGGACAGCAACCCACAAAGCCCTTTTTAGGGCTAGAACATCATTTATTTTATTTTATAATTTTTTTCTGTGTAATCTAATTGCATATGCCTGCCTGCCAGCGTGTGTGTGTGACAGGCTAACACTTAACAGCTTACATCTACTCTGCCAACTTTTGCCAGTTCACAGTGACACTCATATCTAGTGCAACCGTCGTGTACAGTGAAATAAAACAACACTTTTTTGACTGTAATAGAGTGAATATCAGTTGCCTGCCTACAGGCGTGTGTGTGAAGCATATTGCATCGACTCTGCCTACTTTTGCCAGTGCACAGTGATACGTCATATCTGGTGCAACCGTAGTGTACAGTGACATAAAACAACACTTTTTTGACTGTAATAGATTGAATAGCAATTGCCTGCCTACAGGCGTGTGTGTGAGGCCTACGGTGCCTACTCTGCCAACTTTTGCCAGTGCACAGTGACACTCATATCTGGTGGCACCTTAGATTGCACGCGCAGTGCCCCAAATTTGAAGTGAGAGGACCGACCAAGCATCTTTTTCCATCTCCCGCTTCCAAAAATCCATGCCATATACACGTCCCCTGATAGTGGACGTAACAGGGATTAAACCGATAGGAATAGTACTACTTAACAGTACACACCTTATAATAACGCAGACAGAGGCAACGCGTATAATCTTCCATGCTGTGCAGTGGAAGCCCCCAAACTCTGACCTGTGTATAATATTCCATGCTGGGCAGTGGAATCACCCAGACTCTGACCTGTGTATAATATTCCATGCTGTGCAGTGGAAGCCCCCAGACTCTGACCTGTGTATAATATTCCATGCTGGGCAGTGGAATCCCCCAGACTCTGACCTGTGTATAATATTCCATGCTGTGCAGTTGAAGCCCCCAGACTCTGGGAGTCTGAAGAAGAGGAGTCAGAGGAGATAGGTGGCTTTGAGGAGGTGGAAGACCAAACAGTGATACGTCATATCTGGTGCAACCGTAGTGTACAGTGACATAAAACAACACTTTTTTTACTGTAATCGATTGAATATCAGTTGCCTGCCTACAGGCGTGTGTGTGAGGCCTATAGCGCCTACTCTGCCAACTTTTGCCAGTGCACAGTGACACTCATATCTGGTGGCACCTTAGATTGCACCTGCAGTGCCCCAAATTTGAAGTGGGAGGACCGACCAAGCATCTTTTTCCATTTCCCGCTTCCAAAAATCCATGCCATATACACGTCCCCTGATAGTGGACGTAACAGGGATTAATCCGATAGGAATATTACTACTTAACAGAACAACACCTTATAATAACGCAGACAGAGGCAACGCGTATAATCTTCCATGCTGTGCAGTGGAAGCCCCCAAACTCTGACCTGTGTATAATATTCCATGCTGGGCAGTGGAAGCCCCCAGACTCTGACCTGTGTATAATATTCCATGCTGTGCAGTGGAAGCCCCCAGACTCTGACCTGTGTATAATATTCCATGCTGGGCAGTGGAATCCCCCAGACTCTGACCTGTGTATAATATTCCATGCTGTGCAGTGGAAGCCCCCAGACTCTGACCTGTGTATAATATTCCATGCTGGGCAGTGGAAGCCCCCAGACTCTTGGAGTCTGAAGAAGAGGAGTCAGAGGAGGAAGGTGGCTTTGAGGAGGTGGAAGACCAAACACAGCAGACATCCCAGGGGGCTTGTTGTCAGCTTTCGGGAACCCTTGGTGGCTGGGTGGAGGAAGAGACCTTCAATGACATCAGTGAGGACAAGGAACGGGACATGGCTAGCTTGGTATCCAACCTTGTGCAAATGGGGAGTTTGCAGTTGTGCAAAGGGACTGGTTGCGGTTGTTTGCGGTGCATTAAACTGGGAGATTGGTCTGTTACTGTGAAGCGGGTGTAACCCTTACACTACCTGATCGATACAACTTCATACCCGATGTTTTAAAGCATGTTATTCCAAACAATTTAGGAATGTTAGGTGATTTATGCCCTTTATGGCTTAAAACCAGACTCTGCATCAACTATGTAATTTTCCGTGGGAGTTTTGCCATGGATCCCCCTCCGGCATGCCACAGTCCAGGTGTTAGTCCCCTTGAAACAACTTTCCCATCACTATTGTGGCCAGAAAGAGTCCCTGTGGGATTTGAAATTCGCCTGCCCATTGAAGTCTATGGCGGTTCGCCGATGTTCGCCCGTTCGCGAACATTTGATGAAGTTCGCGTTCGCTGTTCGCGACATCACTAAATTTGATGTTCGCGACATCACTAAAAATAAGTTGAATTCGGTTAGTCTTTCTTCATAACTTAGCCCCTCCATTCCCTTTATTAGTTTTGTTGCCCTTCTCTGTACTTTTTCCAGCTCTAAAATGTCCTTTTTATGAAGTGGTGCCCAAAACTGTACTTGATATTCCAAATTAGGGTGTACTAGAGATTTGTATAGTGGCAGAATTCTATTTGCTTCCCTTGCATCTATACCCTTCTTAATACATACTAATATTTTACTTGCCTTTGCAGCTGCTGCTTGGCATTGAGCACTGCTACCTAGGTGGTTGTCCACTAGTACTCCCAAATCCCTTTCAATATCTGATACCCCTAGATTTGCTCCATTAAGATTATAAATTGCATGGCTATTTTTCCTTCCCAAATGCATAACCTTACATTTATTTGTATTAAATCTCATCTGCCATTTAGCCGCCCATTTCTCTCATTTATGCAAATCCCTTGCACAACTTAGTGTCATCAGCGAAAACGGAGACATTACTTTTGAGTCCTACTTCTATGTCAATAATAAATATGTTAAAAAGGAGAGGTCCTAATACTGAACACTGAGGAACCCCACTTACCACATTAGTCCAATCTGAGTATGTTCCATTTACAACAACCCTTTGCTTCCTGTCTTTTAGCCATCTCTCGATCCATGAGCAGATATTTACTGCAATTCCAGTATCCCTTAGTTTTCTCAAAAGTCTCCCATGAGACACTGTATCAAAAGTCTTTGCAAAATCCAAAAAGACTACATCCACTGAGTTGCCATGATCCAAGTTCCTACTAACCTCCTCATAGAAACTAATTAGATTTGTCTGACATGACCTATCCTTCATAGATCCGTGTTGACTGCTACCTATGATCTTGTTCAAATAGACACATTCTTGTATTCTGTCCTTTATTAACCCTTCTAAAAGCTACAGATGTGAGGCTCACTGGTCTATAATTCCCCGGATTTGCTCTTGTTCCCTTTTTAAATATAGGTATCACCTCTGCTTTTCTCCAGTCATCTGGTAGAGACCCTGTGGTGAGTGAATCTTAACAAATTAGTTATAATGGTTTGGCTATTACAGAGCCCAGCTCCCTCAGGACCCTTGGATGTATTCCATCGGGACCTGGGGCTTTATTAACATGTATTTTCTCCAATCTCTTTTGGATTTCTTCCTGCGTTAACCAATTATTTAGCTATGGTAGTGTAGCCGTAATTTGTTGGGGTGTCCCAACCACTGGTACCTCCCTTGTGTCACAACATACTTATTTCTAAACCAATGAAATCTACAGACTAACATATGATCTCTGCATTTCCTGTTAGTTCCAAGTAAGTTTAAATATGGTTTACTTCATATTTTTACTACAACACCATGGAATGCTTTATTACCACTCCATTTTCAACTTAAGATTTCCAACCAAAGGGTCTATTCTCTGTTAATATCAACTTTATTAGATTTATACAATTCACAACAATGGATTAAAAACATTTTAAACTGTGTTCAAACCATTGTTAGAATAACTCCTTAGGTAACTGCCAGAATTTAGAATACCACCAACTTCTATTCCTCTTTTTGTCAGTGTCATTATATATTGTTTTCAAGTAAACTCTGGGAAACCAAAATTGCTCACTATGACAAACAAAGGTTCTAGTGGATTCTTACTGCTAGACTCTCAGCTAGTGTTTATTTATTGTAATTATAGATCAGTATATGATTAGTCAAATAGGCCATACATATACATATACAATATTTGGATTATGTTCAAGATTCAGATAAATACTGATCCTTCTATAGTGGATCGTTTTGTGATATTAAACACTTCTAAATCACACTTTTGTGTATACCTCTTTTATGCTTCTTATGTCCACATATAAAGATTCTACATATGTGTATTATCAATTATCCCATACATTTTATCCGTATTGGAAAGGAGATACCAGAATATTGTTAATTCTGATTGAAAATATCCCTGTGTGAGTGTTTGCACAATATACGAAAATATTTTGCCTTTTATTCAATCTAGTTGAAGATATTTATTCTCTTTGATCTTATATCAGAGATAAGTGGATGCACATACAACCTGTGATTATATTCCCCTCCCAAACAATTATTGTCTTTTTATAGTGGATCTGAGTCCAAGAGGAGTTCAAAAGCAGGAACAATATTCAGATATCTCCTTACCATATGGATACAATTTCTCTTTATTGAAATATTGCAATGTCAGTTCCCTACATAATACAATTGCACAAAGTAGTTAATGTGTAATCCTTCAATATCTAAATACATTTTTTCACTTTTATTATACAATAAAAAAGTAATAATGTAACCTGATTTTTAGCTCCACTATAATAAATTCAAGCTAAACGTTATTGTGTCAATAATCATTCTACCATGACAGTTGTATCTGGCTTTATGTGTCACAAAGATCTGTATCCATTTATGATTCATGTAATGATCTTTCTTTGATATTCTCCTTTAATCTCTCATGCTTCATGTATAATTTGACTTGACATAATACTATTTAGGATACCTTTCACCTGTCACATCTTTTGAACTTTAAATTACTTATGAAAGAACTAATTAAGTCACATATTTACAATTGGTTGTTTTGAAGAACTTGAATTGATAATGGGCAAAATTATTCTTATAATTAAATAATGGAATGTATCTTATAATACGATAATTTGGATCCACAAAGGAGTGTAATCAAATGAAGCAAACCGTCCTGTTTTGTGCTCTTTATTTCTGCTTCAGTAATACAGTAGGATTCTCAGTTATCTGGCACCCATGGGGATTGGCAGATGCCGGATAAATGTAGTTTCTGGTTGCTTAAGAGTCACTATTAAAAGAGGCCTAGATTAGCTGCACATAGGATGCTCTATTAAGTATATTTGTCAGTGAGGGCTGTTCTAGCAGCAGCAGCTTTCACTCCTCACTTACACATTTTGGCTGGAGGGTGCAGTGCTGAACATGGGGAGTGTAACGTTAACACTTTCCCGGCTCAGTCACTCATGCCTGTCTGCTTCTGTGTAAAACATAATTGCAGAGACATACAGTGGATGAAATCTAGGTGCCTGTAAGCATTTTGTGGCATGACACCCTGGCTCCTGGCATTTGTTGAGCCCTGTAAAATGTAGTTTTTATTTAAAGTACAGTATCCTGTTGTTTTTCTGGTTTCTTGAGAGTTCTGATTGCTTGAGTTCTGGTTAAATGAAAGTCTACTGTATTACTTTTCAATTAGAGAAGAATTGTTTTTACTCACTACAAAGGGATTAGACCAGATCTTATCCTTTTACAAAAATCGAATTTTCTTCTAAAAATATACCAACATTTTTGCATTCACAATATAGGGAATATTTCTTAGCCACAAATAAATAAATAAATAAATAAAATAAATGGTACAACAATTCTTGTCCTTAGCCAATTTTTCTGATAAATTATACCATTGTGTATTAGTTCAGAAACAGATTCTAAGACAAAATCTTACTATTGTGTCTTTATATCTTCCTCCATTAGAACAGTCTTCCATACTATTAGAACTAGAAAATATACTATTGACATATCAGAAAGGTACAATAATAATCAGTAAGTACACAACAAAAAGCCTATTACGCAAATTGTATAACAATCACTAGAAGATAGCATATCATTGGAGAGAGACACATCTTAAACAGTGTACATATTTGTTTTACTCACACCCACATACATCTTAGTCCCATATTGATTTAATTCTTAATTCAATTTTCTTTTTTTCAAACATCTCAGAGATGCATATTCTTCCAGCTCCATGATCTGATTGAGCCAATCTTCAATTCAAAGAACAAATTACAGAAACTGAAATGTTGACCCGAAGATGGAGGTTAAACAATATTTTTTTACTTGATATAGAGAATATAAACCATATTACTATACACGCAACCCTATCAAAATCGTTATAAATAAATGATAATAATAATAATAATAATAATAATAATAATAATAATAATAACCCTATCAAAATCAAAACATTATTCTTAAATGGGTATCAATCATTATATCAAGATGGGAAAAAGCCCAATATCCAACACATCCAACAATTACTAAATAAATGTTCAATACCAAAATTAAATTATCAGCAAAAACATTATCATAATGTCCCAATATCCATTGGAGAATTAAAGTTAACAAGTTACAACCTTAAGTTGGGCATATCTGTTGGTCCTGATGGACTGAAAGCTCTATACTACAAAAAATATAGAAATGTATTGATCCTAAATCTCAGTAATTTCTTTTCTTCTTTGATTGATTAATGGAGAATCCATACCTAATGATATGCTACAAGTGAACCCTTTAAATGTCAAACATTATAGCCATGTCTCCTAAATGGGTGTTGGTATTAAAATCTTCACCAAAATCATGGGTGACAGAGTAATACAATCTTCTAACAAATCTGATTCATGCTGACCAAGTGGGTTTCATCTTGGGGAGGCAAGTTACAGATAACATTAGACAAATATTGAATTTAATACACATATCAAAGAAAAATATATATTTTCATGCTTACACTAATTAGATATAGAAAAGGCATTTGACTCCCTGGGATGGTCTTACCTGTAGAAACATTTAAACACGTAGGTTTTAGAGGAGCCTTGTTAAAACTATTACAGCTTTGTACCCAAATCCTAAAACTTCCCTAAAACTATCAGGTCCACATTTCAAATACAAATAGGTTCATATAAGGGCTGTCCTCTACCACCAGTACTATTTGCACTACCCATGGAATCACTGGCAACAACAATACGTGAATATAGTGATATCAGTAGTTTAAAAATTGGTCAGCAAAATATTAAAATTAGCTTGTTCACTGATGATGTCATTATGGCAATCACCAAACCTCTCACAACACTATATAATCTTTTTGCAACACTGGAAACATTTGCAAACATCTCTGGCCTGAAAATCAGTACTGAAAAATCTGAAGCTCTAAATATTAACTTACCTGCACCAATAGTAAAGTTATTACAAATTAATGTTGATTTCAAGTGGCAAAGCCACATATAAAATATCAAGGGGTTTATATCTCAGCCAAACACAAACTCAGTTGCAAACCACTCATATTGTGCTTAATTATTTGTTAAATCATTAGTAATTCCTAAAATGCTTTACCTCTTTAAGTCAATTCCAATATGTTTGAAAGACATCAAATGCTTACAGACAGAATGGTTTAAATGTATTCAGTGACTTAAACAACCTAGAGCTAAAGCCAGACTGTATACACACAGATGAAATGGAGGTTTTTCCAGTTCCAAACGTAATCACATATTAATAACTTCAAAACATGCAGTTGCACCAAACTACTAATCCCCCAAGATAGACAAAGAGAGAAAATGTTCTCCTTGAAGGGGAAAAAATTCAATATATTATGTGGAAACTGATATACCAAAATACAGTAACATTAGTCCGTTTACTACTCGTTCCTTAAACATTTAAAATAGATTAAAATATATAAATCAACTAACAGCTCACAATTCTTCCTTAACACCAATTATACATACTACACAAACACCAGATTATTTATACCTTAGGAAGTGTATTCAGCTTTGCTTAGCACATGTAAAGAAGAGGGGGCAGCTAGATGGTACAGTGAATGGATCCCACAGTTTAGGTCCTCTCTGTATGTTTCTATGCATTGGTTCTACGGATTCCATGGAAGGAGGCCTGTTTTAGGACATGAAGAAGTTGGCAGTTAGTATGTGACTCTGTCCCAAGCATTGAATAGGAATTGGTGTTAATGTAATGTATAAATCACACATTTTCTTTTAGAAAATGTTTAACAGCCATAATTAATTATAAAGCACATTTTTATCATACAGATACAATTGTTAAATACAAACATTTAGTTCAAACAATTAATTATTTCATAAATCAGATTAGAACATACAAAATACAAGATATAAATTATAATTATCAAGTACAGAAAGACTAGTCTCTTCCTAATATGCTAGCTGGCTAATCCTTATCTTTAATATCAAGAATAAAAATTCTATTCACTTATAACTTCAATCTAAGATATAGTGATGGAAAAATAGAAAGAGGGAAGAAGGAGGGAGAGAGAAAAAAAAGGGGGTTGAGAAAACAGTACTTGCGCTGCGAAATATGTTGGCGCGTTATAAATAAACGATAATAATAATTATTATAATCATGAAATTAATGTTTCATTCAATGAGATCTGAAATTATCTTATTCCTTCCACATAACAAACTTAAAAATAAGCTTGGATTGTCATTATTTTCAAATTTATCATCAAATCATCATGCATGTACAGTATAATGCTAAATACTGTAACAATATAGCTACTCACCTGATTCCCATCTGCAATCATTACTAACTATTAGCTAGGTCTCTGTATAATCAGAAATGTTGAAAAATATCCATTAATACGGAGAGGATCCAAAGGTCAGCAGCCAGATTCACTGTTACTTACATCAGACCCAAGAAGCTGTTCGCAAACTTCTATTGAGGCCAGGATCACATGCTTCACTAGTGCACATATCAATGCTGGCTGCCATTAACATGCCATTGTGAGATGCAAGTCCACCGCCATGACGGTATTAGTCTACATTTAAGCTAACAACAAGCATGTCTGAGATATCTGGTTATATGATAGCTTTAAGATTGTGGGAGCTACATGTTAAGGGAAAGCTGTTATTGAAGAAAAGTCTACCTGAGAGGCACTGTGATAACCTTACACCTCATACATTTCCTCCACAATGCTTGCAGATGCAGAAGATGCCTTCACGGACCTGAATTGTACCTAAAACAATAATAGAGAATAAAAAATGAAGCATACAATCTAAGGCCTTAAAAATCATATGGACTGCAGCATCTCTTCTCAACAGCATTCCTCAGTGACCATCAATTGGTGACATGTTCAACAGAACCCTATGTGTCTATAGAGAAAAGGATCATGGACCATATGATGGGAGGTAGCCATCTGCATACAAAATATCACATAGGCCAAGATCCAAGACTCTGTAGCCAGGCTAGGTTAGGTTACCACTGTGACCAATAGATTTTCACTGAGGAGTGCTGTTGAGAAGGCACAAAAAGGCAAAGCTGGCTGTGGTGTGTGTGTGTGTGTGTGGGGGGGTCTTGTAGCCCAGTGGTGGTGGTGGCAGCCAGTCCATCGCAATACTGTTGGGAGAAGGAGGTGGTGACTGGCTTCTGTCATTGGGCTCCATATGTCCAGTTGGAGGGCCCTGGCAAGATTCACAGTCTTAGGAGGAGGGGCATAGTGGGGTCAAATCCTGGGTTTGCCAAAGGTCCGAATGGTGACCCCACCACCCGTATAACATCCTCCCCTTCTGAGCCAGGCCCCTTGGATCCTCTTCGCTCCTCCTTCTCCTGCGCCGGTTCCTGCTGGGCAGGGGCTTGCTCCTCCACTTCCTGCTACAATGGAGCTGACGCCCCGCCTCTGGCTCACCACTGGACCCAAACTTCCTGGATGCTGAAAGATGGAAAATAAAGGTATATGTAATTAGTATGAAGAATAGAACATTGTTATGTTTTCATTCCTAACTATCTGACATCTAGGCTTGAACCTGGGTGATTCCCTAAATGCAACTTAGATTAGCTATCATATGCTAGATATGATCTATTGTTTGATTCATGGTGTTGATCGTTGTTGTCTCCTAGCGCTATCTTGTTTCTGGCTGCATTCTGTAAATGTATAGCTTACAGTGGGCACACCAATAAATTCACTCTCTGTTGCTTGAATGCCTAATGGATTTAATGACACATCGATCTATCCCTTGTTAATTCCATGGAGCTGACATGACAGTGTCCTTGTTGGTAATCATGTACATGTGTAGTGTGTTTGATGCACATGAGGTGACATGTTGGTGATATTGTATGATATTGCATGTATGTGATATTCACCTGACCTGGAGGCTGGGTCCTGCTGGGCCACCGAGCCCGAAGCTCCTATGGCAGGCAACTGGGTCCCTGGTGATTCTCCCCCACTCATTAAAGGTCACACTCCTGTCCTTGTCCTCCTTCATCCTCCTCAACTTGACCCTGGTGTCGTCAATCCAGTGCTTGACAGACCACACATCCCTCATCGCTGTGCCTTGCGCAGTAACCGCAGGTGCTACCTCCTTTCAAGCCTGAGCCCTAGGCCCTAGCTTAACTTCCATCCCCCTGCAAGGATCACAGGTGGCCATGGATAGCACCGAGGAGGACCACATTCTCCAGGTGCGTATAATTGTGGGCCCTGTGCTTGTCCTTAGCCTCTTGACCTCTCAACTGTGGACAGGAACCCTTGCCTCCCTGAGCTGTCCCTGCGGCCTGTCCCTTCCTGAACTACAACCTGATACTGGGGCCCCCCTTCCACCACCCACCTCCTCCTCTGCATTCACATCCTCATCCTCCTCTTCCTCCTCCTCTCCCTCCTCCACTTCCTCTCCCTCCTCTCCCTCCTCCACCTCCTTTTCCTCCTCTCCCTCCTCCCCCTCCTCTCCCACCTCCACCTCCTCCACCTCCTCTCCCTCCACCACGTCCTCCTCCCCACCTCTACTCCCCATGGCCACCTCTCTCTCCTCCTTCTTCTCTTCTCCGTCTCCCCACATCTCCACTTCTCTCCCCTCCTCGCTCCTCCCTCTATAATATCCCAAAAGTAAAATAAGGATAAATAAAAAAAAGTGTAACTGTATATGTTTGTTGAAAAAAAAATCTGTGTGTTATGTGTTATTAATAACTCTTGGGGGATGGGGTGTGGGGGTTGGGATGGGGGAGTGTGTGGTGTGACCTAACTATATATGTCTCTGAAAATCTGTAAGGAAGTATTAACTGTAAATTCATATGAAATAGAACATAAATGAATAAAACGCAAACTACCTCTCTCCAAACTCTCCTACTCTCTCTATAACTCGAACCAACCACCACCTGTGGGTCCTGTGTGCTAATTCGAAAGAAAATACGACACAGTCAACGCATGGGCGGGTGGGATGCAAATTTATAATCTCCCCTGTCTATTATCTTCGGCTAAACCACTTTCTATTGGCTGGAAGACCTGTGTCGCACTACGTTATTCCGCATTTGGATAGTTACGGATGATCACAGCTCATCCGGCCCCTTAACAGCTTGCGTGCGAGAAAAGGGTTTACGGGCTTGCATCTCAAGCTGTAACTTGTGCCATGGTCTAATGTAATAGCTAGTGATGTCGCGAACCTAAAATTTTCGGTTCGCCAACCGCAAACGCGAACCTCCGCAAATGTTCGCGAACCGGCAAACATTGGCGAACCGCCATAGACTTCAATGGGAAGGCGAATTTTAAAACCCACAGGGACTCTTTCTGGCCACAATAGTGATGGGAAAGTTGTTTCAAGGGGTCTAACAACTGGACTGTGGCATGCCGGAGGGGGATCCATGGCAAAACTATCACGGAAAATTACATAGTTGATACAGAGTCTGGTTTTAAGCCATAAAGGGCATAAATTACCTAACATTCCTAAATAGTTTGGAATAACGTGCTTTAAAACATCAGGTATGATGTTGTATCGATCAGGTAGTGTAAGGGTTACACCTTACATGACTGGGGGTCTATAGGTGACATTAGTACTGACCTTTATCTGACTGGGTGTCTATAGAGTGACATTAGTACTGACCTTTATATGACTGGGGGTCTATAGGTGACATTAGTACTGACCTTTATCTGACTGGGTGTCTATAGAGGGACATTAGTAATGACCTTTATATGACTGGGTGTCTATAGAGGGACATTAGTAATGACCTTTATCTGACTGGGTGTCTATAGAGGGACATTAGTACTGACCTTTAGCTGACTGGGTGTCTATAGAGGGACATTAGTACTGACCTTTATCTGACTGGGTGTCTATAGAGTGACATTAGTACTGACCTTTATATGACTGGGGGTCTATAGGTGACATTAGTACTGACCTTTATCTGACTGGGTGTCTATAGAGGGACATTAGTAATGACCTTTATATGACTGGGTGTCTATAGAGGGACATTAGTACTGACCTTTAGCTGACTGGGTGTCTATAGAGTGACATTAGTACTGACCTTTATATGACTGGGGGTCTATAGGTGACATTAGTACTGACCTTTATCTGACTGGGTGTCTATAGAGGGACATTAGTAATTACCTTTATATGACTGGGTGTCTATAGAGGGACATTAGTAATGACCTTTATATGACTGGGTGTCTATAGAGGGACATTAGTAATGACCTTTATCTGACTGGGTGTCTATAGAGGGACATTAGTACTGACCTTTATCTGACTGGGTGTCTATAGAGTGACATTAGTACTGACCTTTATATGACTGGGGGTCTATAGGTGACATTAGTACTGACCTTTATCTGACTGGGTGTCTATAGAGGGACATTAGTAATGACCTTTATATGACTGGTGGTCTATAGAGGGACATTAGTACTGACCTTTATCTGACTGGGTGTCTATAGAGGGACATTAGTAATGACCTTTATCTGACTGGGTGTCTATAGAGGGACATTAGTACTGACCTTTATATGACTGGGGGTCTATAGGTGACATTAGTACTGACCTTTATCTGACTGGGTGTCTATAGAGGGACATTAGTAATTACCTTTATATGACTGGGGGTCTATAGAGGGACATTAGTACTGATCTTTATCTGACTGGTGTCTATTGAGTGACATTAGTCCTGACCTCCTGCTGTAGTATTATTACTCCCAGTACTCCCAGGCTTGCTACTATTAGATATAATAACCTCAGTTTCGTTTCCTTATCTGTTGGTAACATCAAAATATGATTATTAAATATTTCATATTTTTTTTTTTTTTTTTAAGTGAACCCCTTTGTGTGTGTCCCACAGATGTGGCGTTTCCGCTCTGCGTATGTTGGATTTGCACCGCTCAAAAAGTATGAAAAGAGACCCCCCCCCCCCCCCCTTGAAGCCCATTAATGACATCATCAGTAAATTGTATGTAACACATTCCGGTGTGTTACATTTCCTGATACTTTTATTATCTTGATCTTTATATATTTACTAGCGACTTGCCCATCAAAAAATGGCGGCAATAAGATTGTAAGGCAGGTAATGGTTTGGACGAGACATTCATTTTGTTGGCGGTCGGAGATCCTTCGGCGCTCATTGCGAGGCGGTTGGTTGTATTTTTTTTCTGATAGGAGCTTTTGCTGTTATTCTTTGGTCGGCGGTGATGTGTTTTTTGCGCTTATTGCAAGGCTTTGTATGCTATGAGCAGCGTTGGCGCTCGTTGTGAGGCGCGCAGTGAATGGCTTTTATGTTTAATGTGATAATGTTTTTTTTGTGTATATGTATTTTTGTATGCTAATGAAATAATTACTAAATGAATATACTTTACCTATTTGTAAGTAATATATGCAGGAAGCATTGTGCTGAAGAGCTGACAATCTGTTTTCATGTTCCTGCAGCATACAATGTAGGTTTTCAGTGCTGTGGAGCTGCTGTGTAAGTGTCAGCAATGTGTGCAGTGAGTAGTGTAAATAGACTGCGTGCGCGAGGGGAAGCCGTTAGGGTAGCTGGGTACTTCCGCATTGTGTAAGTTAGTGTTGTAAAATGGCGGGGAATGTGTATGTGGTACGCGGGTGTGGATGATTTAGCGTCCTTGTTAATAGTGTATCTTTACCTCGTACGGCTTTTTAGGAAAATCCGTATGTGTTTTGCGTGTTTAGGGTCCTGTAGCCTCGTTTTCTTTTTTTCAAGGGCCATTTTTTCTCTCACTTAGGTGATTTTCCGGTGTCTAAACTCATGAATTTGGACTTAAATGGAGGTGTAACTTCACTTGCAGAGGTCCTCGGTGCCCGCCTTGCTGTGGGTAAGCTTTTTATGTGTTTGTTGTGTGTATTTATTGTGTTTTTAATGTTTTTAAGTGCGTGCGGTTCGGGCGTTAAGGTCGTATTTTTGTGAGCTCGTAATGTTTTTTTTTCTAAGTCCCGTATTTTTGGATGGTAAGTCCATAAATTTAATGGTGTAAGTCCCGCCTGCGGCTCATTGCAGCCGACGTGGGAGCCTTCGGCACTCCTTGCCAGCAACTCTGGCCCTCGCTTCGCAAGCCCGCAGCGTTAGCAACAACCCGCCTGCTCACAACTATATATGTGATATCTGTAACGTCTTCCCCAGTTGGCACTTGTAAATCGGCTAAGCGACAAAAAAAATGGCGTCCGGAAAAAATGAAAACGAGGCTACACGACCCCAAACCGCGCAAAACATCGCCAGCCATGTACGACTTTTAACTAGGAACGGACGAGGTACAAAATACACTATTATAAATAATGGAAACTGCTGGCGAACCGCGTAACACATACACAATCGCCGCCATTTTACAACACTAACTTGCAACTTATAACATTACAAATCTAAAATGGCGCGTTACACGACTATACAAGCGGTTTCCCCTCGTGCACTGCGCACATTGCTGACACTTACACCTCGGGTCACCAACAGTCCAAATGTACACTGTAAGCTGCAGGAAAATCAAAACTGATTGTTAGCTCTTCAGGATATTGATCACTGGATATATTAATTACAAATAGGTAAAGTATTTTAGTAATTAATTAATTCATTATTATTAAAAAAAATATATATAAAAAAAATACGCTTAATAGCATATTTTACACGGCGGTTACTTTACATACATTAAGGCTTCGCACTTCCTAATACATTTGTTTATTCACAATAGTTATTATCGTGCATTCATTTAATAAGTATTAATTAGTAATGGAAAATAAAAATGTAGACTTTACACTACACTAAAATGTTTTACTTTTTACTCTGCAGTTATATATCTGGATTACTGCTCATTGGCTGCCAGCGATAGCACTCTCAAAGCAGTTACAAATCTAAATCACTTTATTATGCTCTGAGACCTGAATACATTTTTTAATTTACACTGCACAAAAAAAATTATATATTTAACACTGTACTTATTTGTCTTTGCGATGAGCGCCGAAGATTGATCGTTGCAAAGCACGAAACATGAAGGACACGAGGGAAGAGACTCACAATGAGCGCCGAAGGTCCTCAGAGTACAAAAAGCATTACATTGTGTGGCAAACAGCATTGCCATGGCTTCAAACTTTATTGCCCCATCATTTGTGCCAGGCAAGTCGCTAGTGATATAATATAACATAATGCAATACAATATTATACAGTACACATGGGTGTTGGAACTGGGGGGGGGAAGGTAAGGGGTAACCCCCCCCAGATTTCTTATCGTATGTATGTATGCGTATAGAAGCTAACAGGGGAGGAGAGAGGGGGAGGAAACACAGGGGAGAGGGAGAGGAAGACACAGGAGAGGGGAGAGGGGGAGGAAGACACACTGGAGAGGGGGAGGAAGACACAGGGCAGAGGGGGGAAGAGAAGCAGGGTAAGGGAGAGGTGAGGGGAAGAGACACATGGGAGGGGGGAGAGACACAGGAGAGAGTGGGGGGTAGAGACACAGGGGAGAGGGGGGAGAGACTAATGGGAGGGAGTGGTGAGGAGACACCGGGGAGAGAAAAGGGGGTAAAGACACAGAGGAGGGGGGAAGAAACACAGGGGAAGGGAGAGGGGGTAGAGACACAGGGGAAAGGGGGTAGAGACACAGGGGAGAAGGGGGAAGAGACACAGATGAGGGGGGAGAGACACAGGGGAGAGGGAAGGGGGGAAAGACACAGGGGAGGGGGGAAAGAAACACGGGAAGGGAGAGGGAGGTAGAGACACAGGGGAGGGGGGAGTGACACAGGGAAGAGGGAAGGGGGAAAAGACACAAGAGAGGGGGGAAAGAAACCCTGGGGAAGGGAGAGGGGGTAGAGACACAGGCAAGGGTGGGAGAGACACAGGGGAGAGGGGGGAGAGAGACACATGGGAGGGAGTGGGGGGGGAGACACAGGGGAGAGGGGGGGAGAGAGACACATGGGAGGGAGTGGGGGGAGACACAGGGGAGGTCTTCTGCTTTATTATTATTCTTATTATTATTACTATATAATGTGTAGATGTACCGGCTGGGCATGCTCTTCTATATTATTATTAATATTATTATTATTATTATTATTATTATTATTATTATTACTACTATATAATGTGTAGATGTACCGGCTGGGCATGCTCTTGAGCATTATTATTATTATTGTTATTATTATTATTTTAGTAGTATATAATGTGTAGATGTAGCGGCTGGGCATGCTCTTCTACATTATTATTATTATTACTATATAATGTGTAGATGTACCGGCTGGGCATGCTCTTGTGTATTATTATTATTATTATTATTATTATTATTATTATTATTACTATATAATGTGTAGATGTACTGGCTGGGCATGCTCTTGTGCATTATTATTATTATTAGTAGTAGTACAGGGAGTGCAGAATTATTAGGCAAATGAGTATTTTGACCACATCATCCTCTTTATGCATGTTGTCTTACTCCAAGCTGTATAGGCTCAAAAGCCTACTACCAATTAACCATATTAGGTGATGTGCATCTCTGTAATGAGAAGGGGTGTGGTCTAATGACATCAACACCCTATATCAGGTGTGCATAATTATTAGGCAACTTCCTTTCCTTTGGCAAAATGGGTCAAAAGAAGGACTTGACAGGCTCAGAAAAGTCAAAAATAGTGAGATATCTTGCAGAGGGATGCAGCACTCTTAAAATTGCAAAGCTTCTGAAGCGTGATCATCGAACAATCAAGCGTTTCATTCAAAATAATCAACAGGGTCGCAAGAAGCGTGTGGAAAAACCAGGGCGCAAAATAACTGCCCATGAACTGAGAAAAGTCAAGCGTGCAGCTGCCACGATGCCACTTGCCACCAGTTTGGCCATATTTCAGAGCTGCAACATCACAGGAGTGCCCACAAGCACAAGGTGTGCAATACTCAGAGACATGGCCAAGGTAAGAAAGGCTGAAAGAAGACAACCACTGAACAAGACACACAATCTGAAACGTCAAGACTGGGCCAAGAAATATCTCAAGACTGATTTTTCTAAGGTTTTATGGACTGATGAAATGAGAGTGAGTCTTGATGGGCCAGATGGATGGGCCCGTGGCTGGATTGGTAAAGGGCAGAGAGCTCCAGTCCGACTCAGACGCCAGCAAGGTGGAGGTGGAGTACTGGTTTGGGCTGGTATCATCAAAGATGAGCTTGTGGGGCCTTTTCGGGTTGAGGATGGAGTCAAGCTCAACTCCCAGTCCTACTGCCAGTTCCTGGAAGACACCTTCTTCAAGCAGTGGTACAGGAAGAAGTCTGCATCCTTCAAGAAAAACATGATTTTCATGCAGGACAATGCTCCATCACACGCGTCCAAGTACTCCACAGCGTGGCTGGCAAGAAAGGGTATAAAAGAAGAAAATCTAATGACATGGCCTCCTTGTTCACCTGATCTGAACCCCATTGAGAACCTGTGGTCCATCATCAAATGTGAGATTTACAAGGAGGGAAAACAGTACACCTCTCTGAACAGTGTCTGGGAGGCTGTGGTTGCTGCTGCACGCAATGTTGATGGTGAACAGATCAAAACACTGACAGAATCCATGGATGGCAGGCTTTTGAGTGTCCTTGCAAAGAAAGGTGGCTATATTGGTCACTGATTTGTTTTTGTTTAGTTTTTGAATGTCAGAAATGTATATTTGTGAATGTTGAGATGTTATATTGGTTTCACTGGTAAAAATAAATAATTGAAATGGGTATATATTTGTTTTTTGTTAAGTTGCCTAATAATTATGCACAGTAATAGTCACCTGCACACACAGATATCCCCCTAAAATAGCTAAAACTAAAAACAAACTAAAAACTACTTCCAAAAATATTCAGCTTTGATATTAATGAGTTTTTTGGGTTCATTGAGAACATGGTTGTTGTTCAATAATAAAATTAATCCTCAAAAATACAACTTGCCTAATAATTCTGCACTCCCTGTATTTTACTAATAATAATAATAATAATGCACAAGAGCATGCCCAGCTGGTACATCTACACATTATATAATAATAATAATAATAATAATAATAATAATAATAATAATAATAATAATAATAATAATAATAATGCATGCCCAGCTGGTACATCTACACATTAAATAGTAGTAAAAATAATAATAATAATGCACAAGAGTCCTTCAGCACTGCACTGGACACTGAATAAACTTGCCTAGCTATGGTTTTCCCTATTGATGCAGTATCATCCAAACTGTCCCTCCTCTCAGTAAGACTGCAAGTTACTTATGATTCCAAAATGGCTGCTGTCCATGAGGTAGAAGGGTGTGGAAGGGAGTGTATGCTGCTGATTGGCTGGAATGTGTCTGCTGACTGTGACATGCAGGGTCAAAGTTTGCTCAATGATAAAGTATTGGGGGCGGGTCGAATCTTGCATATGTTCGCAGTTCGCCGCAAACGCGAACATGCTATGTTCGCCGAAAAAAGTCAGCCGGCGAACTATTCGCGACATCTCTAGTAATAGCTCATTTGATCTGACAAGCCCGTAACTGTTACGTTCTAAAATCGCTATTATATTTCTACGAGACCCCAAAGACGTCCTGGCGTTCAAGCCTGTAACCCGCAAATGGAGGCAAAAAGATTATGGCCTCCAAATAGGACCCACCAAGGGTTTACAGACAACATCTGGACACTGTAAAAGACAATATAAACACACTAGTGGACTTCAAAATATGGGGAAAGCATGGAAAGGCATTACAATTACTTGCACAATAATCCGGTGATAAAAAATAGGCATTTAAAAAATATTTCATACACAAAAATAAAAATATAATTGCATATACATCTCACTCATCACATCTACATTGGCAAAACAAATAGTGGCCATATTTCACTCCCACAGCACATATATCAAGTACCAGGGGAACATTTTATTATTTGTTGTTCAGTCCTTCAGTCGTGTCTGCCTCTCTGGGACCCTATGGACTGCAGCACATTTAACTAGGTCTCTGCCTGTGTTGTTCCACAAGGAGTTTGAGAGCCAAATATATTTGAGTGGGTTGCCAGTTCCTTCTCTAGTGGATGGGACTGTTTGTCTGACCTCTCTGCTATCACCTGTCCACCTACACTGGCCCTACATGGTATAGCTCACAGCTTCATTCAGGTACACAAGCCCATTCACCACCACCACTTAGCAATCCACAAGGGGACCAGAGGAACATACACAACACTAAGGTAAATTGATGAAAAGCAAAAAATAATTGGAGGTCACCAAATGGGAATGGCTATACATCTTGGCACATGTCCACCAGCAATGGCATTGGACTCTCCTGGATGGGTGTAGCAGAGTTGGAGTTGGGTTCGCTGTTGATCCACGTACCTCTGCAAAGCCTCCATGTGTTTTTGAGGCCCCTGCTGATGGTTATAGTGGATTAGTATGGTGTATGTTCCCCTAGTCCCCTTCAGCAATGCTCAGTGGTGGTGGTGAAGGGGCTTGTGCACTCTAGGCGGGCAGGTCATAGCAGAGAGGTCAAAACAATCACGGTCCACTAGAGAAGGAACTGGCAACCCACTCTAGTATCACGTATCATATCTCTATACTCCACAGTATCACTCACTGGACTTTGCATGTGTATTAACCCTTTATGTTGACCATATAGGATATATATTATTTAATTACCGTATATACTCGAGTATAAGCCGACCGAGTATAAGCCGAGGCACCCATTTTACAACAAAATACTGGGTAAAATGAGTGACTCGAGTATACGCCGAGGGTGGGAAATGTGCTGCCCCCTGTGTCCCTCTTGTGCCCTCTGTGTCCCCCTCTCTCTCAGTGTCTCTTCTCCCCTCTCCCTTCCCTGTGTCTCTTCTCCCCTCTCCCTTCCCTATGTCTCTTCCAACCTCTCCCTTCCCTGTGTCTCTTCACCCCTCCCTTATCACCCTCCTCAACCCCACTCCTCAACCTCCCTCCTCATCCTTAACCTCCCTCCTCATCCTCAACCCCATCCTCAACCCCATCCTCAACCTGCCTCCTCATCCTCCCTCCTCAACCCCCCATCCTCAACCCCCCCATCTGCATCCTCTCCTCCTCATCCTCAACCTCCCTCCTCATCCTCAACCTCCCTCCTCAACCCCCCCATCCTCAACCCCTTCCTCAACCCCCCCATCCTCAACCCCTTCCTCAACCCCCCATCCTCAACCCCTTCCTCAACCTCCCTCCTCAACCCCCCCATCCTCAACCCCCTCCTTAAGCCCCCCATCCTCATCCTCCCTCCTCAACCCCCCATCCTCATCCTCAACCCCCTCCTCAACCCCCCCATCCTCATCCTCTCTCCTCAACCCGCCATCCTCAACCCCTCCTCCTCATCCTCAACCTCCCTCCTCATCCTCAACCTCCTTCCTCAACCTCCCTCCCCAACCCCCCTCCTCAACCCTCTCCTCAACCTTCCTCCTCAACTCCCCCATCCTCAACCCCCTCCTCAACCTTCCTCCTCAACCCCTCCATCTTCAACCCCGTCCTCAACCCCCCATCCTCATCCTCAACCCCCCATCCTCAACCTCCCTCCTCAACCTCAACCCCCCTCATCCCCCCTCCTCAACCTCAACCCCCTCAACCCCAACCCACCTCCTCAACCTCAACACCCCTCAATCCCCCTCAACCCCAACCCCCTCCTCAACCTAAACCCCCCTCAACCCCCCTCCTCCACCTAAACCCCCCTAAATACCTTCTCCCTCTCCCCTCACTTACCTGCTTGTGTTCCGGCCTCCGCTCCTTGACCCGGCGCACATGTGATGTCACATGAGCGCCGCGTCATTAACATATACCAGGTGCCGGCACCCGGTATATGCTAATGACGCGGCGTGCATGTGACGTCACATGTGCGCCGGAGCTGGGTCAATGAGCGGAGGCCGGAGCAAGAGCAGGTAAGTGAGGGGAGAGGGGGGAGGTATTTACGGGGGTTTAGGTGGAGGAGGGGGGTTGAGGGGGGTTTAGGTTGAGGAGGGGAGAGGGAAAGAGACACGGGGGTAAAGAGACACACGGGGGGTTAGAGACACACGGCGGGGTTAGAGACACACGGGGGTAGAGACACACGGGGGGGTTAGAGAGACATGGGGGGGGTTAGAGAGACACGGGGGGGTAGAGAGACACGGGGGGGGGGGAGAGTGACTCGAGTATAGGCCGAGGGGGCCCTTTTTTGCCTTAAAAAAAGGGCTTAAAAACTCGGCTTATACTCGAGCATATATGGTATATCTAATGCTATTATGACTGTTATTATTGTTACTAGCGAATTGCCTGTCAAAAAATTACGGCAATAGAATTGGAAGTCAAGGAATGTTGTTTAGGCCAGAAATTATTTTTTATGGTGGTGTGATATCTTGGTGCTCATTGCGAGCCTCTTGGTTGTTGTATTTTTTTTATCAGAGGCGCTTTTGCTGTCATTGTAAGGTAGGCGCTAATCTGCTTTTTGAGCTTACTGCAAGGCTGTCCCCTGGTGTGGTTTGTGTGCTATGAGCAGCGTTGGAGCTCGTTGTGAGGCGCGCAGTGAATGTCTTTTGCCTTTATCACAATTTTTTTTGTGTGTATATGTATGTTGTGATGCTAATTAAATAAGTATTACATTAATAAATTAATATTCTTTAACTATTTGTAAGTAATACATGCAGGAAGCATTGTGCTGAAGAGCTGACAATCTGTTTTCATGTTCCTGCAGCATCCAATGTAGGTGTGCAGTATTGTGGAGCTGAGGTGTAAGTGTCAGCAATGTGTGAAGTGTGTAGTGTAAATAGGCTGCGTGCAGTGTAGCTGGGTACTTCTGCATTCTGTAAGTTTGTATGATGAAGCGTCCTTCGTAATGGTGTATGTTGTAGGTCGTACAGGTTTTTGTAAAAGCCGTATTTGTGTAATTTAGCGGCTTTAAGGGTCGTGTAGCCTCGTTTTCGTTTTTTTCGGCGGCCATTTTTTCTTTGCTTAAGAGATTTTCGAGTGGCTAAACTTTGGAAATTTGACAGAATTCGAGGTTTAAGCTATGTTCCCCTTGGTGTGTGGTGTGGGCAAATCCCGGGAGAGTAAGAGGCTTGTGGGAAAAAAGGGATACCTACAGGGGGTAATGTTATAGTCCAGAATAAGCATGATGCATAGCACATACCAGGGTCACATGTGGTCACTACACCACTGCAACCAGAATCTGATGAAAAAAAGGATCATCAGAAAACACTCCATTTAATTGAAGAAACCATTAATGTGCACTTACAACTTGTCTAGATATGCTCAATGAAACAGATGGTTCAACCTCTGGACTGTGTAATCCAATCCAGTTTCACACAAACAGTGTGGTGACAAAACAAAAATCTGAAAAAAAAGGGGTTGACTAAGAAAAGGCAGAGGAGGATAAAAAAACAAAAACATCAACAAGCATGTACAGTACAGTGCTAAATACTGTAACTGTACCAATATACCAACTTACCTGATTCCCATCTGCAATCTGATGAAAAAAAGGATGATCACAAATCACTCAATTTAACTGAAGAAACCATATATGTGCATGGCACTTACATCTTGTCTAGATCTGCTCAATGAAATAGATGATTCAACCTCTGGACTGTGTAATGCAATCCAGCATCACACATACAGTCTGGTGGTTCGAAATTGGAAAAAATGAAAAACTGGTAAAAAAAACGGTGGAGGAGGAGAAACAATAATAATTATCATGCATGTACAGTACAGTGCTAAATACTGTAACAATATCCCAACTCACCAGATTCCTATCTGCAAGCATTACTAACTATTAGCTAGGTCTCTGGATAATCAGAAATATGGGAAAATAGCCATTAATACAGAGAGGACACAAAGGACAGCAGCCACATTCACTGTTACTTACATCAGACCCAAGGATCGGTTCTCAGACCGATATTGAGGTCGGGATCTGGCTGTCATTAACATGCCATTGTGAGACATTTTAAGTCCATCACCATAGCGGTATTAGTCTACATTTAGGCTAACATAAATCATGTCTTAGATATCTGGCTATATGATAGCTTTAATAATGTGGGAGCTACATGATAAGGAGGGCTGTCATTGAAGGAATGTCTAACTGAGATGCACTGTGAAAACCTTACACCTCATACATTTCCTTCACAATGCTTGCAGATGCAGAAGATGCCTTCATGGGCCTGAATTGTACCTAAAACAAAAAAAAGACTACAAAATAAGGCCTTAAAAATCACCATATGGACTGCAGAATATCTTCTCAACAACAATCCTCAGTGACCATCAATTGGTGACATGTTCAACAGAACCCTATGTGCCCACAGAGAAGAGGATCATGGACCATGTGAGGGAGGTAGCCATCTGCATACAAATTATCACCATCACATAGGCAAAGATCCAAGACTCTGTAGCCAGGCTAGTATAAGTTAACATTGTTACCAATAGATTGCCACTGAGGAGTGCTGTTGAGGAGGCACAAACATGTCTGCAGACCCTATGTCCTCCATCACCAGGGCACAGGGCCCACATCGACCGAACGCCGTCTCCCCGCTGGCTTGGAGGCATGGTGGGAGCAGAAGAGAGGCCAGGCCTCTGTTGGCTGGGGGATGCCTCCGGGGTAGAGGAGGGGGTTGGGGACCAGCCCAACCTTAGCAGCCCGGCCAGGTAAGTCTCAGTCATCAGATGATGCCTCCTCTCCTCCATAATGTGCTCGGCCAGGCTGCACATCACCTCCACATGATTGGCAAGATTGGCATCTCCGGCTGCGCAGTCTGGCTTGGTGGTGGTGGTGGGTATGGAGGTCCCCATTGCAGGGCCAGATGAGGAGGTGGTGGGGATGAAGTAGGGAGGGCTGGAGCCAGGGGTGATGCTGGTGGTGGTGGTGTCTGTTTGCCCAGTGGTGGTGGCCAGGCCAGGCCAGTGCACTGGTGTGTGGGAAAGGAGATTTTGTCCGGCTGGCTGTGCAAGTTGAAGAGCCCCGGCAAAATCCACAGTCTTTTGAGGAGTGGAGTAGTGGGGTCAAATCCAGGTGGGGTTGGTGTTGGTCCAGGGGACGACTCCCCACCACAATGCCTTCCTCCTTCTCAGAGCAAGGGCCCTCTGATCATCCTCCTTCCTCCCCTTCCTGCTCTGGTTCCTGCTGGACGGGGGCCGACGCCCTGCCTCTGGCTCGCCACTGGACCCAGACCTCCTACTGGATGCTGAAAGAAATGTACATGTCATTAGCATGATGAATAATACATTGTTATGTGTCCACTCCTAACTATCTGACATCTAGGCTTGAACATGGATGATTCTCCTCATTTCAACTCCGATTAGCTATCATATGCTAGATTTGATCTATTCTTAGGTTTATGGACTTGATTGTTCTTGGCTCCTAACGCAATCTTGATTCCAGCTGTGGTCTGTAATTGCATAGGCTGCAGTGGGCACACCAACACATGGACTCTCTTTTGCTTGATTACTGTTGTGGTGCCCTGGTATGACAGTGATTTGTCAGCTTCATGGATTTAATGACGCATCCATCTGTCCCTTGTTAATTCCATGAAGCTGACATGTCAGTGTCCATGTTGGTCATCATGAACATGTGTAGTGTGTGTGATGCACATGTGGTGGCATGTTGGTTCATGTAATTTTCACCTGATATGGAGGCTGGGTCCTGCTGGCCCACTGGGTCTGAAGCTCCAGCGGCAGGCAACTGTCTCAGAAGGTCCCTGGTGACCCTCTCCCACTCATTATAGTTCACGCTGCGGCCTTGCTCCTCTCTTGACATCATCCTCCCCACCTTGGCCCTGATGTCATAAAAGCGGTGCTTCATGGACCTCTCATTCCTTGACACTGTGCCTATCGCAGTCACTTCTTCTGCTACGTCCTAACTCTATATATCTCTATGTGTGTTCTTTAACCTACAGTATGTATATTGCAAATATGTGTAATCTGTAAGTATGTGTAAGTCTTAAGTGTAAATACGCTTGACATAGAATATAAATCTATAAAATAATGCAATCTACCTGCCTCCAACTAACTCCTTCTCTCTCTCTTAAAAAATATAACCACCATCTGCTGGACCTGCATGCTACTTCCAATGAAATTTACAGCACAGTCAATGCGTGGGCGTGTGTCTTTCTAATTTATAAGCTCCCACTGTCAATCATTGGCTGGGAGGCCTGTGTCACATTGTGTTATTTCGCAATTGGATGTTTCAGGCAGATCGCGGCTAGTCCGTTCCTTTTACAGCTTGCAAGCGCGGCTAAGATTTACGGGCTTGAGTCTCAAGTGCGTAACTCATGCCCAGTTTGAATTTCATCTCAAGCGTGCAGCTGTTGTAGGTCTCACCTTGCACTTTGATTTTAATCGGACTGATGGAGATGACATGTCAATCAAATGGCAAATCACTAAATGTGAAATATGAATGAAGCCAATGTAATAGTACATGTGGGTGGCCTGATACGTATTAACTCATTGATTACAGAGATTGATCTAACCCTGAAAATTAAACATTAAAATATTATATTTTATATTCCATATTTATGGGCTTGAGTCTCAAGCCCGTAACTCGTGATCAGCTCAAATGTTATAGCTTTGTAACTCGGCCAAATTTCAAGCCCGCAACCATTGCGAGTCTCATGTTGCACTGACGGGCTTTGAATTTAATAGGGCTGCAAGGGACTTTAAAATCTTGCAAAAGCAATGGAAGGCATTAGAAATACTTGCACAATAATCCCCAATGATCAACTATGTAAATAAAATAATTATTTGTATTGTCATATGTTGGAATAGTAATGCATATGCAAATATGATAAGTCATGCTACAAGATGCTGAAAGCTATTACAGATACACTACCTCCTAAAATTGCAACACATATACATCAAAATGGCTGCCATATTAACCCTTTCTCACTCACAGAGGCTATAATGTGACCCTAAACAAACAATCATCATCTCATATACATCTCACTCATCACATCTACATTTAGGAACACAAATCGTGGACATATTTAACGGCCACATGGAATATATCAAATAACAGGGGAACAAATTTAAATGTGGGCAAAACCATTATGGGTTACAAATAGAACTTTCAAAAACATTCCAAAAGCAGGGAAGTTCATCAGATCATCCTGCTCAAGATTCCCATAGCCTGAACCTAAATCAGCTGTAATGCCAGATAAGTCTCAAATACACAAGTGAGCAATTTCAAACATGAAATCCACATGGATAATACCAGGTGCTGTAATTAACACGCTACATAACCCATCATCAACAAGGCATTAGCAAGTCTGACCCATCATGGATTGCAACCATTAAAATGAGGTTTATATGCATGTGAGGAGAGAGTGCCATTGTAAGCATGGATATTTGTACCGAATGTTGCAGAGTGGACACCCGGATGTAAGGCGTGCGGCTGAGGAGTGGCTGAGGAGTGACAGAGAGGCTTGGCTGGTAGTGAATGTGGGTGAGCATGTTGCTGTGATCCATGGTGGTCCTGAACCAAGCCAGGCAAGTAACTCATCACAGGATATGCCTAGGATCATTGACATGGGTATTCAGCTGTTGGGGGAGTCAAATGAGGGACCCCTGGAGGGTGTGGGTGTGGCCATACAAGTGCTGACTGCTGCCCAGCCACACCCACGGGGGGGGGGGGGCAGGCCCAGGAGCCTGCTAGGAGGGTGTGCCCACCCAAGGTTTACAGGGAGAGTCACATTAGAGGGGTTAACTGGTATGGAAGAGTAAGAGCATTTTGGGCTAAACTGCGTCAGCCTGGAGGAACTCTATGCGGTCCTGAGGGAGGACCTTGAGCCTTCCTCATGGACCAATTGAGACATAACAGCCATGACACTGATGTTAACAGCAATACACTTCCTTGCATCTGGTAGTTTCCAGAACACTGGTAGTATAGTAGGTGGAAACCTTTCAAGGTGCCTGAGTATATTCCTCCATGCTATTGTTCCCAAAAACTACCAGATACATTAGTTTCCCCAACACTCTGGTGGAGATCTTGAAGGTCAAATCAAATTTATATCAAATGGAAGGTGCCCCCAATGTGCTCGGTGCTATTGATTGTACACATGTAACATTGATACCCGCTAAGGATCAGGAAGCGCTGTTCTGAAATTGTAAACAATATCATGCAATCAATGTCCAGGTTGTTTGTGATGCAAACATGCACATACAAAGTGTACATGCAGGCTTCCCAGGAAGTGCTCACGATGTCCATATCCTGCTTTACTCATCCACCCATCACTACTTCCAGTCTGGCCAAGCTCCATCTGGGAGACTACTGGGTAAGTAACCATAAAGAATCACAGGCAAGCATATTGTACCAAGAGCGAATACCCTAAAATATTCCACTTTAATGCTATGACGTTCATATGTGACTAAGGGAGTACCACTGGCTGAGCCATTGCATCATAGCTTGTTGCTGTGCATAACACGATGTGATCTGGTCATAGAAGTATGAAGTTCAGACCAACAGATCCAAAAACTAACGTCACATGACTTATTATGTATACGTACATATGCTTTAACAAACATCACAACATCACATTAATATTGACATCTCCCATTTTATTTCCTTCAGGTGATGTAGGATATGGGTGTTTGCTGTAGTTGTTGACCCCTGTGAACAATCCAAACACAGAGGGGGAGTAGAGGTACAATGCGGCCCATGTCACATGCCGGAATGTAATAGAGCGCACCTTTGGGCTCCTGAAAATGCGATTCAGATGCTTACATTCCACTGGCGGGGCATTACAGTATACACCAGATAAGGTTTGTCAGATCTTCATGACCTGCTGTTGTCTGCACAATATAGCAGTGCAGGCTATCTGTCTGAGGGACATTGATGAGGCTCAGCTCCATCCAGAGGACCATCCCGTACCTCCCCTGTTGTGGATAATGTTTAGGGGTCACAACTACATGCCACCATCATTCGGGGGTACTTCCCATGTAAGTACAAAACAAATAACAAACTACTATTAGGTACCTTGAATATGCCTAACTAATACAACTCTTTTCTCATTCCCCATTGTCACACAGAATATCAAACAGTCCACAGTAGAGCTTCCTGATATGATGTATGCCTCATGATGCATCATTGATTAACACTGGATCAACTATAACCTCCTATGATATCCTTTAATGGTAAGTATGCACACATTCCCATACACATCATACTGTATATACTGAAATCTGCAAACCTCCAGAAATGCCTCTAAATGGATGGTATTATATATTCCACAATGTCAATGTATATAGGCCTAACAATCATATTCTAAAACCTCTTCACAGTACAGAACAGTAATGTTCCCATTGTCTGATCATGCTAATTCACATCCAATAGAGGTCAATGTAATTTATAGCAATCTGGGAAAGCACTCTTAGTCAGATAGCAGGAAAGGGCCCAAAGATGTGATAACCTTTTAAAGTAGGTTTAATTGTGCAATAAATAATGATTGAAGTGGATTGTGTGTGACTCTCATCATATCATCCCCAGCCCCATCACCTCCACCCTGAAGGCTTCCCCCGTACACATGAAGCCTGGCCGCTCCACTCCTCCCCTAATGCCTTTGACAAGGCCATCGGCACCAGCTTTTGCTCTTGCCACTGCCTTCTGGGGGGATGCCTCCCCTTGCCCAATACCACCAAGGTGATGGCAGCCGCCCACGTGGGATTGGAGCCCTGATGCTAGGCGTAGGAGTATTTAGGGGCTGCACATATGCTTTGTGCCTTCTCAACAGCATTCCTCAGTGACAATCTATTGGTCCAAATCTTAACTTAATCTAGACTGGCTAGAGAGTATTGGATCTTGACCTATGTGATGGTGATATTTTGTACCCAGATGGCTAACTCCCATCACATGGTCCATGATCCTCTTCTCAGTGGACAAGTAGGGTTCTATTTAACATTTCATCAACTGATGGTCAATGAGGAAGGCTGTTGAGAAGAGATGCTGCAGTCCCTATATTTTTAAAGGCCTTGTTTTGCAGGTGTTATGTTTTTGTTTTGTTTTGTTTTAGGTACAATTCAGGTCCATGAAAGCATATTCTACATCTGCAAGCATTGTGAAGGAAATGTATTAAGTGTAAGATTTTCACAGTGCCTCTCAGGTACACATTATTTCATTGACAGCCACCCTTAACATGTAGGTCACACAATTTTAAAGCTATCATATAGCCAGATATCTAATACATGATTGTTGTTAGCTTAAATGTAGACTAATACCACTTTGGTGGTGGACTTGCAAAATCTTTCAATGGCATGTTAATGACACCCAGAATTAGTATTTGCACTAGTGAAGCATGTGATCCTGACCTCAATATCATTGTCCTTGTCTCTGATGTAAGTTACAGTGAGTCTGGCTGCTGACCTTTGTGTCCTCTCCGTACTAATTGGTATTTTCCCCTATTGCTGATATCATGAATATCCTTTAACATGTGCTAACACCTGTATACCTGAAGGATGGGATGTCATTGTTGATGAACAATGTCATATTGTGATGGTGATAGTACACCTTGACCACTGACTGGTCACAGCTATGCATTTATTGTGAGATGACACATCAGTATTAATGGTCATGGCCAGTGAATTATGTTGAGAACTAGTTAATGGTTAGCAATGCTTGTAGATGGGAATCGATGAGTTGGCATATTGTTACAGTTACAGTATTTAGCACTGTATTGTACATGCATGTTTTTGTTTTATCCTATGATTTGACCACTTTTTTCAGATTTTTGTTTTGGAAACACACTGTATGTGTGAAACTGGATTGGATTACACAGCCCAGAGGTTTAAGCATCTGATTCATTGAGTAGCTATAGACAAGTTGTAAGTGCTGTAACGGAACCCATCAATGTTTTACGCTGTTTTATGGTTATTTAATTCTTGGTTAAAATATGATCACATTGCTATACTGTATGTATGTGGTCTGAGCACCATTCAGTAATAATGTGTGCTCAGACCTAAGCTATCTGCAGATATGTTCTGGGTTATAAAATGTTGTTATTATATCTGTAAATATATTGTATTGTGTGGTATGCAGTCAAATATCTTTGGTCTCATACACTTGGTCAGGAGTTGCCATCTGCCACTTAATAGTATTTGCTAAACCACACAAGAGATAGGAGAACAAAAGGGTTTTAGCAGACAAGATGGCTCCATGAACAATGGGGGTAAGGACTCTTGAATAATGAGATGACCTGGGGTTTCCCCATACTCCCAGCAGGGGAATAAGTAAGACTAGTGATGTTACTCTCTCCACCGTCAGAGGGAGAATGAGCAGTTAGCCACGCCTAGTGGGCGGCTCCTGGGGGAGGGGACTCCTGGCTCCCACGCATTAACCCTGTCTGATTGGCCAGAGGTAATTAGGGGTTGACCAAAGGTAGTCACTGCCCCTACTGTGTATGGGAAGTGTTTAAAAATGTGTTTTTGTTTTTAATAAAAAAGAGTTCTACTTGACCCTTCAAAACGTAGCATCGTCTCGTTCTTTGAGGGGGATTTATGGTACCGTTACTCTGCCACATTTTATAGCACTCCTGGATTATACAATGGGATATCGTGGATGGGAATAAATATTTCATTACTGCACAGCACCTTGCTTCAGAAAAGGACGTCTCCAACGGCTGGTACCCTCTCACTACCGGGGTAGCCGTTACAAGTGCAATGCACATTAATGGTTTCTTCAATTAAATGGAGTGATTTTATATGATCTTTTTTCATCATAATCCGGTTGCAGTAATGTAGTGACAACATGTGACCCTGGTAGGTGCTATGCAATGCTTATTCTAGACTATGACATTACCCCCATTAGGTATGCCCTTTTTCTCAAAACCAAGCGTCCTGCCCTCCCAGGATCCGCCCACACCACACCCATGATATTAATGCACAGTCTTTTTCATTTCTGATTGTGCCCTGTGTATGAAATAAAGCTTTGTTATACCATTCTCACTGTGTCAGTGTTTTTTCAATGGTTCGGGTTTTGGAACATCCACATACATCACTTTTGTGTCACATTCCTATATCTGTAAACTAATTAGCTCTAGTTACTATGCAATAGATTACTACATATCATAATAATCATAGTAAAAATATCATATAATAATGTTATATAATGTATATCATAATGAAGGGTTAATACACATGCAAAATCCAATGTGTGATACTGTGGAGTATCAACATTCCCCTGAAGGCTTGATAACAATATGACAGGTGATAATGTCAATTGATTGATAGCAAAACACTTAATGGGATGTCACCAAAATGATACATGGCCACCTGATGTAAGCGAGTTGGCTGTTGCTCCACGTGCCTCTGCACAGCCTCCACATTTGATTGCAGCCTTTCCTGATGGGTTGGGGTATATTAGTGTGGTGGTGTATGTTCCCCTGGTCCCCTTGTGGATTGCTAACTGGTGATGGTGAAGAAGCTTGTGTACCGCAATGAAGCTGTGAGCTATACTATGTAGGGCCACAGTAGGTGGGCAGGTCATAGCAGAGAGGTCAGACAAATCACAGTCCACTAGAGAAGGAACTGGCAACCCACTCCAGTATATTTGGCAGGTAAGTCTTGTGAAACAGCACAGGCAGATACATAGCTAAATGTGCTGCAGTCCATAGAGTCACAGTGAGTTGGACGCAACTGAGGGACTGAAAAAACAAATGTCAAATGTTCCCCTGATACTTGATATATGTCGGTGTCATTTGGCTATTATTTGTTTTCCCAATGTAGATGTGATAAGTGAGATATATATCAGATGAGCTTTGTATTTTTTGAGAACACATTAGAGCCTCTGTGAGTGAGAAAGGGTTAATATGTCAGCCATTTTCACGTATTTGAGTTGCAATTAAGTAGTATGTCTTTTTTTTTTTTTTTTAGCAATTAGTTTTATTAAGCAGTGGTATATTACATTACAAACATTAATCATGCATCTCCGGGACGTACAATATTCATTTATACAGTTTCATCTTGCGCTTTGTATCTACAAAACTTGCTCTGAATCTTAAAGTATCTGAATGTTAGATTATTATTTTTAATAGTACCCTGCCCGGAGAGTTATCTACCATTGCCTGTTTTTCTGTTTTTTTCCCCCCTTTTATTAGTTAATTTTTGACTTACAATGTTGATACAATCCAATTTCCCAACAAGGGAAGAAAGCAAGGATAAAACAACATTGTTGAAAGAGAGAAAGAGAAGAAAGGAGAAACCAAGCAAAAGTAATAATAAGAAATAAAAATATAAATCATAAAACAGTTCTTTATGGTTTAACCAGTTTGAAGCGTTTCTTATCTCTATCCTCCTCCTCCAGTGCCGCCTGTTCCCCTCCTCCCCATCCATGGCTTAATGGCTTGTTTTGAGTTCTAACAAGATGCTATCGAGATCCATTAGCCACGGAGACCACACATCCATAAATCTAGGAATTGAATCTTCTAAGAGGTGGGTTATTCGTTCATTAATTAAAATAAAATGTATCTAATTTTTCACTGCCTGTAAGCTCAGGCTTGAGGATTTCCACTGCCGAGCAATATGGCTTTTTGTGGCTAGCATCAGGAATTGTAATAATCTATTTTGATGGGACGTCAGAAGTGCGCTGGAGTGGCTTAAGAGGCTGATTTCAATAGATTCATGTATTTTGATTTTAAACATTTTTGAGGCTATCTCAAATATTTCTGACCAAATCCCCTTCACCACTGGGCATACCCACCATAAATGTAGGAAGGTCCCTGATTCTCTACAACCTCTGAAGCATTTACCATCTTGAGTTAGTCCCCATTTGAAAAGTTTAGTTGGTGTATGATAAATTCTATGTAGGACTTTTATCAACGTCGCCAGTACACTATAGTTTAATGACCCTCTAGTTAGGCTGCGCCAGCTCTGTTCCCAGATTGTTTGGTCCAGCGTGTACCCCAGGTCTTTTTCCCATTGTTGTATATATTTACTTTTTTGTGACCTCGGTGTCTCATTAAACGTGTTATACAAAAAGCTTATAATATTGCTCCACAGTGGAAGATCTCTATTAAAGGTAAATTATATTTATTCTTTATGTAGTCATATGTGGCTATTGCCCCTTCCTGATACGAGGCCCCGAAAGTCAACAAACCCCTAGAGTTCCACCAATGTTTAGACATTGGGGATAGTTGTATTGTCAGAAGAGGGTTAGGAATAATCGGAGAGATGCTAGCTTAAGGGGGGTCCACATGATGATGACGGATTGCCCATGTCCATATCCCCAAAAAGTGTTTAGTTATTGGGTTCTTTATTTTTCCCATTAAATTATTTGGCTTGGGAAGCCATATGAGGGTGTCCCATGTGTATGGGGGCATTTGTAAATTTTCTATAAAGACCCACAAGGGTTGATGTTGAGAGGAGTTCACCAGGGGGATAAACGAGAGCTGTCCTACTTTATAGTACAGTTTAAAGTTGGGGCAAGAAAGACCCCCCTTAGTTTTAGTTATATACATGGTCGATTTGTAAATCCTTGCAAATTTGTGATTCAATATAAATTTAAAGATTTGGGGCCCTATTAAATTCTCCCTCGTAGTTCTCTCGGTGCTCGCAAAAGGCAGTTTTTTTGCTGTTTGCGAGTACCGAATCTCTCGCAGCCTGCTTTGCGATATGACTACGAAAAATGGCAGAGAATAGGCTCCCAGAGAGCTACGTAGTCACACGCAGCCTTAAATCTACGCATGGTTATCGCATTTAGTAAGAATCCCTACGGGCACAAAAAGTGCCCACATGCGATCCTAAAGCCTCTACGTGCTGCCTCGGAGCAGCCCGAGACAGCAGTGTAAGGCTCCCCCGTGCTCCCTATACACATCCCCATGCTGCAGGGGTCCCTATCGGGACCCCTGCAAGACCCCCACATTAACCCCTTGCAGCGGTGGTCCCCGATCGGCACCGATCAGGCCCCCGCTGCATTTAAAAGTTTTAAAGGGGCCGCGGCACATTAATTGCCAATCCTGGGGCTCCCCATCGAAGTGTCCCCACATAAACCCATTGCAGCGGGGGGTCCCCGATCTGCATAGATTTCTAAAAGGACCGTAAAGGTCCTGAAAAGACTTGCACTAAAAATATTAACCCCAGGCAACTATAATTAACCCTATAATTCATGGGGGTCAATACAGACCCCCATAAGCACTTAATTAACCCTATAACTCATGAAGGTCAATACAGACCCCCATAAACACTTAATTAACCCTATAACTCATGAAGGTCAATACAGACATCCCCATAAGGCCTTAATTAACCCTATAACTCATGAAGGTCAATGCAGGCCCCATAAGGTCTTATTTAACCCCGTCACTCATGAAGGTCAATACAGACGCCCATAAGGCCTTAATTAACCCTATAACTCATGAGGGTCAATACAGACCCCCATAAGCACGTAATTAACCCTATAACTCATGAAGGTCAATACAGACCCCCATAAACACTTAATTAACCCTATAACTCATGAAGGTCAATACAGACCCCCATAAGGCCGTAATTAACCCTATAACTCATGAAGGTCAATACAGACCCCCATAAGGCCTTAATTAACCCTATAACTCATGAAGGTCAATACAGACCCCCATAAGCGCTTAATTAACCTTATAACTCATGAAGGTCAATACAGACCCACATAAGGCCTTAATTAACCCTATAACTCATGAAGGTGAATACAGACCCCCATAAGGCCTTAATTAACCCTATAACTCATGAAGGTCAATACAGACCACCATAAGTTCTTAATTAACCATATAACTCATGAAGGTCAATACAGACCCACATAAGGCCTTAATTAACCCTATAACTCATGAAGGTGAATACAGACCCCCATAAGGCCTTAATTAACCCTATAACTCATGAAGGTAAATACAGACCCCCATAAGGCCTTAATTAACCCTATAACTCATGAAGGTCAATACAGACCCCATAAGGCCTTAATTAACCCTATAACCCATGAAGGTCAATACAGACCCCCGTAAGCACTTAATTAACCCTATAACTCATGAAGGTCAATACAGACCCCCGTAAGCACTTAATTAACCCTATAACTCATGAAGGTCAATACAGACCCCCATAAGCACTTAATTAACCCTTTAAGTCATGAAGGTCAATACAGACCCCCATAAGCACTTAATTAACCCTGTCACTCATGAAGGTCAATACTGACCCCCATAAGCACTTAATTAACCCTATAACTTATGAAGGTCAATACAGACCCCCATAAGGCCTTAATCAACCCTATAAATCATGAAGGTCAATACAGACCCCCATAAGCACGTAATTAACCCTATAACTCATGAAGGTCAATACAGACCCCCATAAGGCCTTAATTAACCCTATAACTCATGAAGGTCAATACAGACCCCCATAAGGCCTTAATTAACCCCGTCACTCATGAAGGTCAATACAGACCCCCATAAGCACTTAATTAACCCTATAACTCATGAAGGTCAATACAGACCCCCATAAGGCCTTAATTAACCCTATAACTCATGAAGGTCAATACAGACCCCCATAAGGCCTTAATTAACCCCGTCACTCATGAAGGTCAATACAGACCCCCATAAGCACTTAATTAACCCTATAACTCATGAAGGTCAATACAGACCCCCATAAGCACTTAATTAACTCTATAACTCATGGTGGTCAATACAGACATCCATAAGCCTCTATTTAACCCCATCAGTACCATAAGAGTATATTATGACCATTATGGGCCTGTTACGACCCAACATTAACCACATAAGTGCCATGACGGTCCACGAGGACCATCATGACACTAACTACAAACACTACACTATTACCCTCAATAAACCATTTAATCTAAACTAACCCCCCTCTACACTAATCTATTAACACTTACACTAGATACCTACACTACCTACCCCCTAATAAACCTACCCACCACTCTAATTACAAAAAATAAAAAAACCTACCTTACAAAAAATAAAAAAACCTACCTTACAGAAAATAAAAAAACCTAAGTCACCAAAAATAAAGAAACCTACAGTACAGAAAAAAAAAACTACAGTACAGAAAAAACAAATACATTACAACCCCCCCCCCCACTACAGAAAATAAAAAAATTACACAACTGAAAATGAAAGACAGACATACACAATACAATACATACATACATTACATACTTTACATTACATACATTACATTACATACATTACATATAATATATTACATATAATAAATTACATAACATACATTACATAAAATATATTACATATAAAACATTACATTACATTAGTGATGTCACGAACATAAAATTTTCGGTTCGCGAACCGCGAATGCGAACCGCCGCAAATGTTCGCGAACCGGCGAATCCGGCGAACCGCCATAGACTTCAATGGGCAGGCAGATTTTAAAACCCACAGGGACTCTTTCTGGCCACAATAGTGATGGGAAAGTTGTTTCAAGGGGACTAACACCTGGACTGTGGCATGCCGGAGGGGCATCCATGGCAAAACTCCCACGGAAAATTACATAGTTGATGCAGAGTCTGGTTTTAAGCCATAAAGGGAATAAATTACCTAACAAATCTAAATGGTTTGGAATAACGTGCTTTAAAACATCAGGTATGATGTTGTGTCGATCAGGTAGTGTAAGGGTTAGGGCCCGCTTCACAGTGACAGACCAAACCAAACTCCCCGTTTAACGCACAGCAAACAACCACAAACAGTCCATTTGCACAACCGCAAACTCCCCATTTGCACAAGGTTGGATACCAAGCTAGCCATGTCCCGTTCCTTGTCCTCACTGATGTCATTGAAGGTCTCTTCCTCCACCCAGCCACCAAGGGTCCCCGAAAGTGTGTTATGTAGTACTACTCCTATCAGTTTAATACCTGTTACAGCACATATCAGGGGGCGTGTATAAGGCCTGGAACCAGGAGATGGAAAAAGATGCTTTGTTGGTCGTATCACTTCAATTTTGGGGCACGGCATGTGCAGTCAAAGGTGCCACCAGATAGGAGTGGCGTGTTTGTAAGTACTACTCTTATCAGTTTAATACTTGTTACGTCACCTATCAGGGGGCGTGTATAAGGTCTGGATTTTTAGAACCGGGAGATGGAAAAAGATGCTTTGTTGGTCGTATCACTTCAATTTTGGGGCACGGCACGTGCAGTCAAAGGTGCCACCAGATAGGAGTGGCGTGTTTGTAAGTACTACTCTTATCAGTTTAATACTTGTTACATCACCTATCAGGGGGCGTGTATAAGGCCTGGATTTTTAGAACCGGGAGATGGAAAAAGATGCTTTGTTGGTCGTATCACTTCAATTTTGGGGCATGGCACGTGCAGTCAAAGGTGCCACCAGATAGGAGTGGCGTGTTTGTAAGTACTACTCTTATCAGTTTAATACTTGTTATGTCACCTATCATTGGGCGTGTATAAGGCCAGGATTTTTAGAACCAGGAGATGGAAAAAGATGCTTTGTTGGTCGTATCACTTCAATTTTGGGGCACGGCACGTGCAGTCAAAGGTGCCACCAGATAGGAGTGGCGTGTTTGTAAGTACTACTCTTATCAGTTTAATACTTGTTATGTCACCTATCAGGGGGCGTGTATAAGGCCAGGATTTATGGAATCTGGAGATGGAAAAAGATACTTGGTTGGTCGTATCATTTCAATTTTGGGGCTTCTTACGCTCAAACATGTCCTTTACAGGCACCTGACTATGGGCAGATGAGCAGGAACTGCTCAAGGCGAGAGACGGAGTGGCGGATGGTTGAGAGGGGGCAAGGAGGACAGCAGTGGTTGATGTGGCTTATGATGCTGCACCAGGAGGAGGATGGCGGCTTTGAGTTTGTGTGCTGTACTCATGTGTTGGTCTGGAGTCACCCAAACATTAGGTCTCAACCTGTAGAGGATAAGGGAACCAGGCTACTCTGGACCTCATTCATCATTACAGGTTTTGACAGATCGGTACTATGCGTGCAAGCTACTGTGACAACAGATATGAGTGGCACTGTGCACTTGCAGAAGTTGGCAGAGTAGACGCTGTAGGTCTGACACACACGCTTGCAGACAACTAACTGCTATGCAATCTATTACAGTAGAATTTTTTTTTTTTTGTTTGAAATGTACACTACTGTTACACCAGATATGAGTGGTGTGTTAAGTAGTACTACTCCTATCAGCGGGTCAAAGGTAGTGAAGGGGACATAGAGGCCCATGGACTGACGGTCACCATCTTGGCAGGAAAAGGGCCAGCAATTAAGCCAAACTTACCCAGCACAGGCAGCTACTTGAGTCAAACGCTGTACAATTACACCTTAATAAAGCTGAAACATGCAGCAGCAGGGATTCTAAACGGCCACACGTGGACAAGGAGGCTAACAGCCCCCACAGTCTCTGCACCACTCTTTTTAACAGATAACCCAAGGGGCTAACCAGGGACCTTGCCCACAAAAAAAAAAGCAGAATTTTATTGGAATTATTAGTGTCTTTACCCCCCAAGAGAGGACATAATAAACGGTATCTTTATACTACCTGATGGCCAAACCTCCTTTAGCCCCAATGCTATCCAAGAAACATTTCAAAACTTCTATCAGACCATATATTCATCCCAATCCCGCTGCAGCGGATCGGATCTGACATAGAGTCCTTCCTACTACAGCAAGAAGTCCACAAAATACCTGTACCTCAATTGGACAGCTTGAAACTAGACATATCCCAAGAGGAAGTTAAATCTACAATCCAAGATCTTAAATTTGGCAAGTCCCCAGGGCCAGACAGTTTTACTCATCTGTACTATAAGAAATTTGAGCCTTGCTTACCCCCGCACCCAACATCTTTGTTTAACGCTATACTAAATGGGAACCTATGCCCCCTTAATTGAATCAGGCCGACCACATAGTATTTCCAAAAGAAGGTAGGGACCCTTTAGAGGTTAAAAATTATCGCCCCATACCCCTGATAAATGTGGATGTCAAGATCCTAGCTAAAATTATGGCCAAACGAATATCTAACTTTTTACTGGACTAAATACACAAGGACCAAACGGGGTTCATTCCTTTCAGAGAGGCAGGAGATAATGTTAGGAGGGTTCTGAACGCCCAGTTCTTGGCTCAACAGTATAACAACCCAGTTTGCCCTCTAGCCCTAGACATAGAGAAGGCTTTTGATACGGTGGAATGGCCATATATGTACAAAATGCTAGATAAGTTTGGATTTGAGGGACGCTTTTTCAACCTGCTCAGAAGGTACTATGACTCACCAGTAGCTAACTTAAAGATACCAGGGGACCATAAGGCCAAAATCCAAGTACAGAGAGGGACCAGGAAGGGATGCCCACTCTCCCCACTGCTCTTTGCTCTTGCCATTGAACCCCTAGTGCAGGCAATCAGAACCAAAGATGCCATCCAGGGTTTTGAAGTAGGACACCATCATTTTCAGTGTTCACTTTTCGCGGACGATATGCTTTGCACCCTGACCAAGCCCCTTCTCTCTATACCAGCACTCATGTCCACTATAAAAGACTTCAGCAAAATCTCGGGCCTCCAATCCTTGCAAAAGGATATTTCTCTTTCAATGGAATCCTGCTTACTGGGGATACACATTTAAAAAAATTATCTCAATCCTAGAACAAGCTATTCCAATTAATGGCTTTAGCATTCAAAATACACATAGCTACAAAAAACATTTGTTAATGGTTGAAGCGACTCGGGGGGAAGGACCGGAGTGGGGGAGCCCTGGAGGAGACCCTTCAGAAGCAACCGTGGCAAAATCATCCAAGGAAAGAAGAGGTAGCCTCCTGAAGCCTGCCCTAGAGTAACCCAAGGGCGATTGAGCAGGTTAGATATTGTAAATAATAAGCTACTGCTGGAGTGATGATAGATAATATGACTTTGGTGTTAACTGCTGATATACTCTTTACTATTGTCTGTTTTACCATGTCTTAGGTTTCTCTTAAAAATTGCAATCACAGTAAAAAAAAAGAAATTGTATTAACCAAAAAAGTAAAAATAAGAAGGCCTAGCCAGCTAATTTTAACAAAATGTCTTCATTGTAAATATGTATTTTTGCACAACTGTTGTGTTATGCAAGACTATATGCAATATGCTTTCTTTTTCCTTACATGCCGTACGCCTTTTGACATAAAAATTGAAATTCAAAAATTAGGTATTGTTGCAGCCGCTGCTGTTGCAGCGGCCAGAAAAAATGACCTTTGTTCCCCAGGCAGAAAGTGCCATAAAACATTGCGACTTCTTGAACCCTAGTTGGTGGCGGATAAGTCACGCAAGTCATCCGGCATTCACAGATAACATACAGCAGCGTGTGGACCATTTTTAGCCGAAGGAAGCTCATCTCATCAGGCCTTTTTCAGTCGAATGTATCGCCCAGTGTCAGTCCCTTCGGGATCCATCCCTCATTCATCTTTAGAAAGGTGAGGCAATCTAGACTTTTTTGCCCTAGGTGACTTCTCTTCTTGGTGACAAAACCTCCTGCTGCACTGAAGGTCCTTTCTGACAGGACACTTGAAGCGGGGCAGGCCAGAAGTTCAATTGCAAATTGGGAAAGCTCAGGCCACAGGTCTAGCCTGCATACCCAGTAGTCAAGGGGTTCATCGCTCCTCAGAGTGTCTATATCTGCAGTCAAGGCGAGGTAGTCTGCTACCTGTCGGTCAAGTCGTTCTCTGAGGGTGGATCCCGAAGGGCTGATGCGATGCGTAGGACTGAAAAAGGTCCGCATGTCCTCCATCAACAACACGTCTTTTAGACATCCTGTCCTTGCCGGCGTGGTCGTGGGAGGTGGATTACTTTCACCTCTTCCCCTGTTATATTGCCCTTGTGCTGTGACATCCCCCTTATATGATGTGTAAAGCATACTTGTTAATTTGTTTTGGACCTTCTGCATCCTTTCTGACTTGTGGTAATTCGGTAACATTTCAGGCACTTTCTGCTTATACCGGGGGTCTAGTAGCGTGCACACCCAGTACAGGTCGTTACCCTTCAGCCTTTTTATACGAGGGTCCTGCGACAGGCACGACAGCATGAAAGACCCCATTTGCACAAGGTTGGATGCCGAGCTACCCATGTCCCGTTCCTCGTCCTCAGTGATCTCGCTGAATATATGTTTTTCCCCCCAGCCACATCTAACACCACGGATACCAGATAGGTGACAACGAGCACCCTGGGATGCCTGTTGTGATTGGTCTTCCTCCTCCCCTTCAAAGCCACATTCCTCCTCTGACTCCTCTTCCTCACAATCCTCTTCCAGCGTTGCCGAAGGTCCAGCAAGCGATGCTGATAAGGCTGTTTCTGGTGGTGATGGTGACCACAACTCTTCCTCTTCCTCGTCACGCTCATCTACGGCCTGATCCAGCAGGGCACGCTCCAGGAAGAAAACAAATGGTATGATGTTGCTGATGGTGCCTTCGGTGCGACTGACAAGGTTTGTCACCTCCTCAAAAGGACGCATGAGCCTACAGGCATTGCGCATGAGCATCCAGTAACGTGGCAACAAAAATCCCCAGCTCCGCAGAGGCTGTCCTAGCACCCCGGTCATACAAATACTCGTTAATGGCTTTTTCTTGATGGAGCAGGCGGTCGAACATTAGGAGTGTTGAATTCCAACGTGTGACGCTGTCACAAATCAAGCTCCTCACGGGCATGTTGTTTCGTCGCTGGATATCTGAAAAGTGCGCCATGGCTGTGTAGGAACACCTGAAATGGCCACACACCTTTCTGGCCTGCTTCAGGACATCCTGTAAGCCTGGATACTTATGGACAAAGCGTTGTACGATCAGATTACACACATGTGCCATGCACGGCACATGCGTCAACTTGCCCCAGTTCAATGCCGCCAACAAATTTCTTCCGTTGTCACAAACCACTTTGCCAATCTCCAGTTGGTGCGGAGTCAGCCATTGATCCACCTGTGCGTTCAGGGCGGACAGGAGTGCTGGCCCGGTGTGACTCTCTGCTTTGAGGCAAATCAACCCCAAGACGGCGTGACACTGCCGTATTCGGGATGTGGAATAGTATCTGGGGAGCTGGGGGGGGGGTGCTGTTGATGTGGAGCAAGACGCAGCAGCAGAAGAGGACTCAGCTGAGGAGGTTATGGAAGAGGATGGAGTAGGAGGAGTAGAGGAGGTGGCAGCAGGCCTGCCTGCAAGTCGTGGCGGTGTCACCACCACATCATGTGCCTTCGCAAAGCAGTTGTACCTAGGTGGGTGTTGGACATCCCACGACTCAGTTTCTTTTGGCACAGGTTGCAAATGGCATCGCTGTTGTCACAGGCAGACACACAAAAAAAATGCCACACTGCTGAGCTCGGCGGTGACGGCTTTCTGGTGGTGGCAACAGCATGCGTTGATTGGCGTGCTGTCTGGCTGACCCCGGGTGCTGATGCATGCTGTCTGACTGTGCCACTAGCTCGTTGCGATGACCTCCCTCTGCTTCCAACTCGTCTCCTCCTCCTCTCTGTCTCCCCATCTGAACTTTCCCCCTGTTCTTCTTCTCTTCTAGCGGGCACTCACGTGACATCCACAGACGCATCGTCATCATCATCACCCACCTCACTTGTATCTGACAACTGAACAAAGGAAACAGCAGCGGGTACATAATCATCACATCGTACGTACATGTGTGTAATGCTGCCTGACTGAGACATATCCCTGTTATCTACATCCTCTGGCAATAATGGTTGCGCATCACTCATTTTTTCAAACTGATGTGTAAATAACTCTTCTGACTGATCAATTGAATTGGCTGCTGTACTAGTGTTGGTGGTGGCGGCAGGCGGGTGAGTGGTAACTTGAGAGGTTCCTGAAGCTAAGCTGGAGGAGGATGGTGCGTCAATGTTCCAAGCGGAAGCTGTAGAAGATTGGGTGTCCTGTGTTAACCAGTCAACTACGTCCTCTGAACTTTTCAAGTTCAGGGTAACTGGCCTCTGAACACTGGGCATTATTGTAGGGCCAAAGGGAATCACAGCACCACGACCACGACTGCCTCTGCGGTTGTCCTGTCTCTGCCTGTCATTTTTTTTTTTAAATGTAGACTGCTGGTACCCCAAATAGATTGGATTGGCTGAAATTGGCACAGTACTTGTAAGCCTGACACACACACTAGCTAGCGGTCAAGCAAATGCACTTAGATTTAAGAAAATAAAATGATTGGTTTTTTAAATGTGGACTGTTGGTACCCCAAATAGATTGGATTGGTTGAAATTGGCACAGTACTTGTAAGCCTGAGACACACACTGGCTGGCGGTCAAGCAAATGAACTTTGATTGTGGTCAGGCAAATGCACTTAGATTTAAGAAAATAAAATTATTATTTTTTTAAATGTGGACTGTTGGTACCCTAAATAGATTGGATTGGTTGAAATTGGCACAGTACTTGTAAGCCCGACCCACACACTGGCTAGCGGTCAAGCAAATGAACTTTGATTGGCGGTCAGGCAAATGCACTTAGATTTAAGAAAATAAAATTATTGTTTTTTTAAATGTGGACTGTTGGTACCCCAAATAGATTGGATTGGTTGAAATTGGCACAGTACTTGTAAGCCTGACCCACACACTGGCTAGCGGTCAAGCAAATGAACTTTGATTGGTGGTCAGGCAAATGCACTTAGATTTAAGAAAATAAAATTATTGTTTTTTTAAATGTGGACTGTTGGTACCCCAACTAGATTGGATTGGTTGAAATTGGCACAGTACTTGTAAGCCTGACTCACACACTGGCTAGCGGTCAAGCAAATTAACTTTGATTGGCGGTCAGGCAAATGCACTTAGATTTAAGAAAAAAAAATTATTGTTTTTTTAAGGTGGATTGTTGGTACCCCAACTAAATTGGATTGGTTGAAATTGGCACAGTACTTGTAAACCTGACCCATACACTGGCTAGCGGTCAAGCAAATGAACTTTGATTGGCGGACAGGCAAATGCACTTAGATTTTAGAAAATAAAATGATTGTTTTTTTAAATGTGGACTGTTGGTACCCCAACTAGATTGGATTGGTTGAACTTGGCACAGTACTTGTAAGCCTGACCCACACACTGGCTAGCGGTCAAGCAAATGAACTTTGATTGTGGTCAGGCAAATGCACTTAGATTTAAGAAAATAAAATGATTGTTTTTTTAAATGTGGACTGTTGGTACCCCAAATAGATTGGATTGGTTGAAATTGGCACAGTACTTGTAAGCCTGACTCACACACTGGCTAGCGGTCAAGCAAATGAACTTTGATTGGCAGTCAGGACAAATGCACTTAGATTTAAGAAAATAAAATTATTGTTTTTTTTAAATGTGGACTGTTGGTACCCCAACTAGATTGGATTGGTTGAACTTGGCACAGTACTTGTAAGCCTGACCCACACACTGGCTAGCGGTCAAGCAAATTAACTTTGATTGTGGTCAGGCAAATGCACTTAGATTTAAGAAAATAAAATTATTGTTTTTTTAAATGTGGACTGTTGGTACCCCAAATAGATTGGATTGGTTGAACTTGGCACAGTACTTGTAAGCCTGACCCACACACTGGCTAGCGGTCAAGCAAATGAACTTTGATTGGCGGTCAGGACAAATGCACTTAGATTTTAGAAAATAAAATTATTGTTTTTTTAAATGTGGACTGTTGGTACCCCAAATAGATTGGATTGGTTGAACTTGGCACAGTGTATTTTAAAATGATGAGAAAAACATGTTCTGTAAACTAAATAAAAATCATTTTAGGAGGTTAAGAGAAAAAGAAACCGAATGGGGGGATACCGAGCAGAGCACACCATCTACAGCCCACTGGGAGACAAACTCATCCATTCCCCCAGTAGACAAAGCCAGGTGGTACTCTGCCCGGATACGGGAGCGCACCAGCACCCGGAACATGGCCTCAGGTGACAAGGGAACCCCCCCTATCAAACACTGCTTCCTGGATTTATATATAGCCAACTTGGCTAATGCCAGGAGCAGGTTGTCGAGGAGGTCCCTGGCCTTATTGCCCCGGGACACTGGGCGCCCAAAAATAAAAATGTGAGGGGAGAAATGCAGCCAGAACTGCAGGAGGAGGCCCCTCAAGAGTGACAAGAGGGGCTGCAGTCTGGCGCAACGAAAATAAACATGATACACGGACTCTCCCTTGCCACAGAAAGGACAAGTGGAGGGAGAGTCCGTGAATTTAGCTAAGTACTCTCCCGTGCTCAGTGCACCATGGAGCACTCTCCAACTCAAGTCCCCGGTGGGTCGTGGAACTAAATCAGAATAAAGTTCCCTCCACCGGGGCCTCTTGCCCTCGTCAGCTGGTAGGACCCGCCTCCAGATGGTATCGGGACGGGTCACGAGGGCAAGGAAGTGCACTGTATGGAGCACGAGAGAATATAAGCTCTTCCTCGGCATGCCGCGAAAGCATGCCGAGGGTATGTCCCTCAACCTCGAGAGGTTGGGGACAGGAGGAGCCTGAGGGGAAACACGGGGCTTGTGTCCAATGCAAACAGCCGGAGAAGGGGTGTTGAAAGGTGCATGTGGCACTCCGGCCTGCAAAGCCCCGCGAAGGAAGGTGCGCGAGTCGGGGGAGATGGCATCTCTAATCTCCTGGAGCAAGCGCCCTGAGACTTTGGGCGTCACATATCCCAAACGGAGCGCAAGCTCCTGGGGTGACACCCAATCAGAACGCCCGTATTCCAGGAGATCCCCGACTCGGGTCATCCGTGCATGACTAAGGCGGCGGATGATACTGGGGGACTGTAACATTGGAGCCCCCACTGCTGCATTAAATAGCAGGGGCTCCGTGAATATTTCATACCCCAAAGGCACGCCCTGCCTGGTCACGGAGACCATGCTCCAGGCCTTGAGGGTTTCCTGGTAGTATGCCGGCAACACAGAGAGGTCTCTCCCAAACCCCTCGGGCCTGATCAGAAATAATTGCCCCAGGTTGCGCAACTGGCGATAAAAGCTGGATGCCAGTGCGCACCACTGCGGAGAGGGATCTGCATATAGGTATCTCTGCAGGTACTGAAGGCGGAAGGTGGACAACTGGGAGCACACACAAACTACTCCCTGTCCACCCTCCACCAAAGGCAGACTTGCCACCCCTGCAGAGACCCAATGCCTTCCCATCCAGAGGAAATCTAACAAATTTCTCTGGATATTGGTGACAAACTCGGGGGTCGGACTCAGACAAATCAGCCGGTGCCAGATCTGAGAAGCCACCAGCTGATTCACCACTAGAGTCCGCCCCCTAAGGGAAAGCATTTTTGCTAGACCCCTCCATCGTCCCAGACGGAAGCGTCCGCAGCGGACAGGTAGACCCCCAGATATTTAATGACATCTGCCTCCCACGTGATGTCACGAAACGTGGGAGGCAAAGAGTCTACCTGTAAATTACCCTCTAAAAGGCCTGTGCATTTGGACCAGTTGATCTGAGCGGAGGAGGCAGCTGAATATACCTCCTGGCACTGTTTTGCCAGCTCAAGATCAACTGGATCCTGGGCCACGAGGAGCACATCGTCAGCATAAGCTGAAAGGACAATCCGCATGTCTGGATCTTTTAGCACCAGCCCTGTGAGCCTTTTCCTCAGTAGGCAGAGGAAAGGCTCAATGGCCAGTGCATATAACTGTCCAGACAAGGGACATCCTTGACGCACCCCTCGTCCAAATACCAAAGGTGCTGTTAGGGACCAATTGATTTTAAGTAAACACTCTGCAGAGGCGTACAGCGTTCTTATAAAGCCCACAAACTGTGGGCCAAAGCCGTACGCTTGCAGAGTGGCTATGAGGTAACCATGGTCCACCCTATCAAACGCCTTCTCTTGATCTAAAGAGAGAAAGGCGAGTGACAGACCAGTCCTGCGAGAATAATGCAATAGATCCCGGACCAGAAAGATACTATCAAAGATAGTCCGGCCCGGGATCGCATAGGACTGGTCAGGGTGAACCAATTCTGCCAGCACAGACCCAAGTCTAAGCGAGATGGCTTTAGCTACAATCTTGTAGTCCGTGCTGAGCAGAGAGACCGGTCGCCAGTTTTTAATAAGCTGGAGATCCCCCTTTTTGGGCAGCAGGGCAAGTACTGCCCTGCGACAAGACAGGGGCATCTCCCCGGTCTCCAGGGCTTCCCCAAGGACCAGATGGAAATCAGGTCCCAGAGTCTCCCAGAAAAATTGGAAAAACTCTACAGTCAGTCCGTCCAGTCCTGGAGACTTCTCACAGGACATGGCACGGAGGGCTTCAGAGAGCTCTTGAAAAGATAGTGGAATATCGAGCCGCTCTCTTACACCCTCACTGACTGTGGGGAGCCCCTCCCATAGCACCCTGCAGGCGTCTGGAGAAATGGGATCCGGAGAGTAAAGATCTTTATAAAAGTTCCTGGCTCTATCCCGTATACTCTCCGGATCTGTAGTGGGGGCACCGTCTTCATCTAGAAGACAGGTGATGTGCCTACTGTTACCCCCCTTTTTCTCCAGTGAGTAGAAGAGGCGCGAGCCGCGGTCTAGATCTTTGAGAAAACCTAAGCGGCTGCGCACGTATGCCCCCTTGGCCTGGTGTCGTTCCAGGTCACAGAGGACACCCTTCCTCTCTACATACTCGCTCTGCAGGGATTGGTCCCTACAAGTGAACAGCCTCTGCTCCAGATGGCGTACCTCCCCCCGGAGTGACTCCAACTCAGCTTCGCGCTGCCCACTCGCACCCTTGGTATATTCCTGACACAGAAGTCGCAAATGAACCTTGCCCACGTCCCACCACAGTTTTAACGTGGCAAAGTCCCCCTTGCAACCCCTCCAGTCCGTCCAAAACTCCCGGATCAATGTCACGAGCCCCTGGTCCTTCAACAAAGCATTGTTGAAGTGCCAATAGGCGGCTCGTGGCGCTGTTGGCGTTAGCGCCACTGTCACAGACACACAGTTGTGGTCTGTGAACGGAGCCAGCCTAATGGCACAAGAACTGACTCGTGACATATAGTGACTAGATATATATAGTCTGTCGATCCGGGAGTGGGACACCAGACCGGCTCTCACCCTGACGTAGGTAAAACCGTCTGATGCCCCTGGGTTCTGCTCTCGCCAGATGTCCTCCAGGGAGAAGCGGGCGATGATCTCCCGCAGGGCTGACGCAGAAGGCGGGTACGGCTCTGGACTATTCCGGTCCAGAGCGTCGAGGGTGCAGTTGAAATCACCCCCGAGTACCAAACACTCATCTGCGTCAACCGTCTCCAAAAACTGGGACAGTCTGGCGAGGAACCTCACTCTCGAGCCCTCCAGCAAGGGCATATATATTAACTAGGTTAATGATGCTACCCTGCTCTCGGACCCGGAGGTGGATTAGACGGCCTGGGATAACAGCTTTCACAAGCAGCAGCTCTGGCTGAAAAGACTCTGAGAACAGGGTCACCACTCCACATGACGCCGATGTGAAGTGGCTGAAGAAGACCCTGCCTCTCCACTCCAGTTGCCACGAGGCCTCAGCCTCTGGAGTGGTGTGAGTTTCCTGCAGGAAGCTCACAGAGTACCCTCCCTGATATAAATAGGAGAGTACCTGGAACCTGCGGAAACTGTCTTGACAGCCATTGGTATTTAGCGTGCTGATGTGCAAAGCCATTACTGCGTGTCAGGAATTGTGCGTTCCTCAGACCCTTGAGACTGCTGATAGGACACGCACATTTTATAGAATTTCCGGACGCGGAGATGCTCCGCAGTCCCAGAATTCTTGGCCCTAGTGCTGACCACTAGATATTGCTGGAGAGAGTGGAGAATAAACAACATATTCTTCCACCTCTCCAAGGCCAGCCTCACCATCCTTTTCTTTTGTCCATGAAGGGTGCTCTCAAGGAATAGATCTATTTCCTTGACAGGGATAACCCACCCAGAATCTGATGTTCCTTCTAGTGGGTCACCCCTGGGCTCCTCTTGGCTGAGGGCTTTTACTCCATCCTCCCCGGCTGGAGTCAGTTTCCTCAGCTTTATTCTCAGGGACCCCCTCTTAGATGATACAGAAGGAGTCCCTTTAGCACCCTTCAAGGTAAATAATGGACCCTTGGATTGCTGCTGCACCCCTGTAGCTTCAGGAGTGCATTCAGGGGTAGCTGGCTGGACAGCAGTGGCTGGCATGGCTTCCTTAATGGAAGCCTTGGAGGCTTTATATGCCTCCTCTGCCAGTTCCACCGCTGCTTGCTCAGCTTGGATGGCACCGATGTTAGGGTCAGTGGACGGCTGAGGAGGGTAGACAGGCTCTCCCATGATGTTAACAGGAAAACCTGTTTTATCACCCTCCCCCATTTCCACTTCCCCTTGTGCCACATCCCCCCTGACAGACAAATCCATGGGGTCCTGAATTGGGGTCATGCCTATATTCCCCCCCTCCAGTAGTGACTCGGCCTGGGGCTCTAACAAAGCCCGAGGTACGTCACTAGAGAGTGACACTGGAGGAGGAGACTGACTGGTGCCCTTGAAGCTCAGCACCTCAGGGACACTGACTACCCATTCAGCAGGGGCTTTGTTGGGACCCCCCTCAAAGGCCAGAGGCAGAACCTGATCTTTCTTGTCTACCCCTGCCTCACTTGGGAGACCCTCTTGCCCCTGCTTTTCCTCCAGACCCTTTTCCACATTAACCCCTATAGGGTCTGGAGAGAGAGATGTGTGGTCTGGCACCGGCTGGCTGAGCTTAATAACCGGGCCAGACAATGTCACCGAATGAGGAGGAGATGTTTTGTTCCTCTTCTTGCTTTTAGAGGGAGGTGCTCCACTATAGAGCACTTCCCACTTATCAGCAACCTCCCTGTTGGTTTTATGCTTCCTCTTCCTGGGGACGTCACTCCTGGAAGAGGAGCTGCCACTAGCTGCCTCCCCTGCAGAGGGCTTATTATCCCTCTGCTTACACTGTGCCCCCACACTAACTGATGTAATTATGGTGGGGGCAGATTGGGACTTGGGAGATGCAGCTGTGACACTGGGAGGACCGGTGACATTCTTCCCCTTTTTCCCCGTGTCTGCAGTCTTGCTGGAGACCACAGACACAGATGGCTTTTTTGGGGAAGAAGGGGGTTTGGAGGCCGTGGTGGTGGCTTGAGGAACGGCCTCCTTGCCTGAGCTCTGTGGGGGGGCTATGACCCTTGAGGTCCCCGCTGTTATGGGCTCAGCGGGGATGGGTGCCATACTGACGGAGGTGCCATTTGCCAGGGCTGGGGCATGATGCTTTACATTAGGACAATTCCTACGTGTATGCCCCAACCCCTTGCAATGATAGCACTGCACCTCCGTAGTGCTGTAAAAAATCCTGTAGAGCACCCCCTCAAATGGAACCCCAAAAGACCCCTCTATGTTTTCTGCGCCCTGAGGCAGGCACATTTGTATCTGCCTCTTGAAAGAGAGCACATGACAAAGTGCTCTCTCTCTGCACCCCAGGGGAATTTTAATAAATGGTGTTTTTACTTCCCCTAGGGTTAGCAGGTGGGGGCGCAGGAGGGAGTCTGGTAGGAAGGGGGGTACATTAGAGAGTGTTACTTTTGTGCCCAACCCTTCCAGGGGTTCTATTGGGACATATAATCCCCCCACTGTGATGCCTCTCTGTATAAGAATGTGTGCAGCAGCCAGAGTACGGGTAAAGAAAACTGCTTTCCCGTACATTTTGCTGGCTGCTACTATAACAGAGGGGCTGATGACATTAGCTGCAGCACGCAGATAGATATCAATGCTGTAGACCCCAGACATCTGACATTTAACCCCATGCTTCCTGGTGATCTGCCCCTCAGCCCCAGCGGTGGTATTACTGGGGCCAGCAGAAACCACCTGTGACCAGGTATTAGCCACAGGGGTAGGTCTGCTGGCAGAACCACCAGGAGCTGGGGCTGCCTTATCTGCCTGGGGCCTATGCTGTGCAGTGCTGCAGCTAGGATTTTCAGGGGCCATTATTCCCCCTTTTGACCCCTGAGGCTCATGTTTAGACCTTTTTTCTTTTTAGTTTATTTGTTTTTATTTTTTGTTTTATGATTTTCTATTGTTTTCTTTTTTTAAATATAAAAGTGTGAAAAAGAAACAAAAAGACAAAACTAAGGGAGACAAAACTAAGGGAGAGAGAGAGGTGATGCTTGGCAGTGGAAGGGTTAATGGCCTGTTGCAAGGTGTTGCTAATTGCAACAACACAGAGAACACAGAGGCTTTTTAACCCCTCTGTGTCTCTGTGTCAGATGTTAAAAAAAAAGCCTTTTCAACAAAAATTCTAATTGTTTTCCCCCCCACTGCCTACAGAGATGTTACTTGTCTTCTCTCCCCCAAAACATAAAACCCCACACCAAACAAACAAAACTTCAACAAAACCTAATAAACTTTTTAAAAGAAAAAAAGTCAAAGTAACAAAGCTCCAGGAGTGAAGGTGTAGTGCTAAGGGAGGGGTGTGGCAAAGTATCCAGGAGACAGCTCACTCTCCTGGGATAGAGACTTGAGCCTGACTCCCAGAAAACTAAAACTTAAATTAAACTAAGAAAAATACCACAAAAACTCCCAAAAATGAACAACACCGTGCACAAAGTGCTTATAAACAGAAAGGTGTTAAAATAAAACTTGTATTTGAGGGACTAAGACCCTAAAAAGCCTTTTGTTTGGAGCTCAAGCATGCACACAACCTCTTGGCACAGTACTTGAAAGCCTGACCCACACACTGGCTAGCAGTCAAGCAAATGAACTTTGATTGGCGGTCAGGCAAATGCACTTAGATTTAAGAAAATTAAAATTATTGTTTTTTTAAATGTGGACTGTTGGTACCCCAACTAGATTGGATTGGTTGAAATTGGCACAGTACTTGTAAGCCTGACCCACACACACTTGCTAGCGGTCAAGCAAATGAACTTTGATTGGCGGTCAGGCAAATGCACTTAGATTTAAGAAAATAAAATTATTGTTTTTTTAAATGTGGACTGTTGGTACCCCAAATAGATTGGATTGGTTGAAATTGGCACAGTACTTGTAAGCCTGACACACACACTTGCTAGCGGTCAAGCAAATGAACTTTGATTGGCGGTCAGGCAAATGCACTAAGATTTAAGAAAATAAAATTATTGTTTTTTTAAATGTGGACTGTTGGTACCCTAAATAGATTGGATTGGTTGAAATTGGCACAGTACTTGTAAGCCTGACCCACACACTGGCAAGCGGTCAAGCAAATGAACTTTGATTGGCGGTCAGGCAAATGCACTTAGATTTAAGAAAATAAAATTATTGTTTTTTTAAATGTGGACTGTTGGTACCCCAAATAGATTGGACTGGTTGAACTTGGCACAGTACTTGTAAGCCTGACCTACACACTGGCTAGTGGTCAAGCAAATGAACTTTGATTGGCGGTCAGGCAAATGCACTTAAATTTAAGAAAAAAAAATTATTGTTTTTTAAATGTGGACTGTTGGTACCCCAACTAGATTGGATTGGTTGAAATTGGCACAGTACTTGTAAGCCTGACCCACACAGTGGCTAGCGGTCAAACAAAAGAACTTTGATTGGCGGTCAGGCAAATGCACTTAGATTTAAGAAAATAAAATTATTGGTTTTTTAAATGTGGACTGTTGGTACCCCAACTAGATTGGATTGGTTGAAATTGGCACAGTACTTGTAAGCCTGACCCACACACTGGCTAGCGGTCAAGCAAATTAACTTTGATTGGCGGTCAGGCAAATGCACTTAGATTTAAGAAAATAAAATTATTGTTTTTTTAAATGTGGACTGTTGGTACCCCAAATAGATTGGATTGGTTGAAATTGGCACAGTACTTGTAAGCCTGACCCACACACTGGCTAGCAGTCAAGCGAATTAACTTTGATTGGCGGTCAGGCAAGTGCACTTAGATTTAAGAAAATAAAATTATTGGTTTTTTAAATGTGGACTGTTAGTACCCCAAATAGATTGAATTGGTTGAAATTGGCACAGTACTTGTAAGCCTGACACACACCTGGCTAGAGGTCAAGCAAATGAACTTTGATTGGCGGTCAGGCAAATGCACCTAGATTTAAGAAAATAAAATTATAGTTTTTTTTAAATGTGGACTATTGGTACCCCAACTAGATTGGATTGGTTGAAATTGGCACAGTACTTGTAAGCCTGACACACACACTGGCTAGAGGTCAAGCAAATGAACTTTGATTGGCGGTCAGGCAAATGCACTTAGATTTAAGAAAATAAAATTATAGTTTTTTTAAATGTGGACTATTGGTACCCCAACTAGATTGGATTGGTTGAAATTGGCACAGTACTTGTAAGCCTGACCCACACACTGGCTAGCGGTCAAGCAAATTAACTTTGATTGGCAGTCAAGCAAATGCACTTAGATTTAAGAAAATAAAATTATTGTTTTTTTAAATGAGGACTGTTGGTACCCCAAATAGATTGGATTGGTTGAACTTGGCACAGTACTTGTAAGCCTGACACACACACTGGCTAGAGGTCAAGCAAATTAACTTTGATTGGCGGTCAGGCAAATGCACCTAGATTTAAGAAAATAAAATTATTGTTTTTTTAAATGTGGACTGTTGGTACCCCAAATAGATTGGATTTGATGAAATTGGCATAGTACTTGTACGCCTGACCCACACACTGGCTAGCAGTCAAACAAATGAACTTTGATTAGCGGTCAGGCAAATGCACTTAGATTTAAGAAAATAAAACTATTGTTTTTTTTAAATGTGGACTGTTGGTACCCCAAATAGATTGGATTGGTTGAACTCTGCACAGTACTTGTAAGCCTGACACACACACTGGCTAGCGGTCAAGCAAATGAACTTTGATTGGCTGTCAGGCAAATGCACTTAGATTTAAGAAAATAAAACCATAGTTTTTTTTAAATGTGGACTGTTGGTACCCCAAATAGATTGGATTGGTTGAACTCTGCACAGTACTTGTAAGCCTGACACACACACTGGCTAGCGGTCAAGCAAATGAACTTTGATTGGCGGTCAGGCAAATGCACTTAGATTTAAGAAAATAAAATTATTGTTTTTTTTAAATGTGGACTGTTGGTACCCCAACTAGATTGGATTGGTTGAAATTGGCACAGTACTTGTAAGCCTGACCCACACACTGGCTAGCGGTCAATCAAATGAACTTTTATTGGCGGTCAGTCAAATGCACTTAAATTTAAGAAAATAATATTATTGTTTTTTTAAATGTGGACTGTTGGTACCCCAAATAGATTGGATTGGTTGAAATTGGCACAGTACTTGTAAGCCTGACACACACACTGGCTAGCGGTCAATCAAATGAACTTTGAATGGCGGTCAGGCAAATGCACTTAAATTTAAGAAAATAATATTATTGTTTTTTTAAATGTGGACTGTTGGTACCCCAAATAGATTGGATTGGTTGAAATTGGCACAGTACTTGTAAGCCTGACACACACACTGGCTAGAGGTCAAGCAAATGAACTTTGATTGGCGGTCAGGCAAATGCACTTAGATTTAAGAAAATAAAATTATTGTTTTTTTAAATGTGGACTGTTGGTACCACAAATAGATTGGATTGGTTGAACTTGGCACAGTACTTGTAAGCCGGACCCACACACTGGCTAGTGGTCAAGCAAATGAACTTTTATTGGCGGTCAGGCAAGTGCACTTAGATTTAAGAAAATAAAATTATTATTTTTTTAAATGTGGACTGTTGGTACCCCAAATAGATTGGATTGGTTGAACTTGGCACAGTACTTGTAAGCCTGACACACACACTGGCTAGCGGTCAAGCAAATGAACTTTGATTGGCGGTCAGGCAAATGCACTTAAATTTAAGAAAATAAAATTATTGTTTTTTTAAATGTGGACTGTTGGTACCCCAAATAGATTGGATTGGTTGAAATTGGCACAGTACTTGTAAGCCTGACACACACACTGGCTAGAGGTCAAGCAAATGAACTTTGATTGGCGGTCAGGCAAATGCACCTAGATTTAAGAAAATAAAATTATAGTTTTTTTAAATGTGGACTATTGGTACCCCAACTAGATTGGATTGGTTGAAATTGGCACAGTACTTGTAAGCCTGACCCACACACTGGCTAGCGGTCAAGCAAATTAACTTTGATTGGCAGTCAAGCAAATGCACTTAGATTTAAGAAAATAAAATTATTGTTTTTTTAAATGTGGACTGTTGGTACCCCAAATAGATTGGATTGGTTGAAATTGGCACAGTACTTGTAAGCCTGACACACACACTGGCTAGAGGTCAAGCAAATTAACTTTGATTGGCGGTTAGGCAAATGCACCTAGATTTTAAAAAAAAATTATAGTTTTTTTAAATGTGGACTGTTGGTACCCCAACTAGATTGGATTGGTTGAAATTGGCACAGTACTTGTAAGCCTGACCCACACACTGGCTAGCGGTCAAGCAAATTAACTTTGATTGGCAGTCAGGCAAATGCACTTAGATTTAAGAAAATAAAATTATTGTTTTTTTAAATGTGGATTGTTGGTACCCCAAATAGATTGGATTGGTTGAAAGTGGCACAGTACTTGTAAGCCTGACACACACACATGATAGAGGTCAAGCAAATGAACTTTGATTTGCGGTCAGGCAAATGCACCTAGATTTAAGAAAATAAAATTATAGTTTTTTTAAATGGGTACTGTTGGTACCCCAACTAGATTGGATTGGTTGAAATTGGCACAGTACTTGTAAGCCTGACCCACACACTGGCTAGCGGTCAAGCAAATTAACTTTGATTGGCAGTCAGGCAAATGCACTTAGATTTAATAAAATAAAATAATTAGTTTTTTAAATGTGGACTGTTGATACCCCAAATAGATTGGATTGGTTGAAATTGGCACAGTACTTGTAAGCCTGACCCACACACTGGCTAGCAGTCAAGCGAATTAACTTTGATTGGCGGTCAGGCAAATGCACTTAGATTTAAGAAAATAAAATTATTGTTTTTTTAAATGTGGACTGTTGGTACCCCAAATAGATTGGATTTGTTGAACTTGGCACAGTACTTGTAAGCCTGACACACACACTAACTAGCGGTCAAGCAAATGAACTTTGATTGGCGGTCAGGCAAATGCACTTAAATTTAAGAAAATAAAATTATTGTTTTTTTAAATGTGGACTGTTGGTACCCCAACTAGATTGGATTGGTTGAAATTGGCACAGTACTTGTAAGCCTGACACACACACTGGCTAGAGGTCAAGCAAATGAACTTTGATTGGCGGTCAGGCAAATGCACCTAGATTTAAGAAAATAAAATTATAGTTTTTTTAAATGTGGACTGTTGGTACCCCAAATAGATTGGATTGGTTGAAATTGGCACAGTACTTGTAAGCCTGACCCACACAGTGGCTAGCGGTCAAGCAAATTAACTTTGATTAGCGGTCAGGCAAATGCACTTAGATTTAAGAAAATAAAATTATTGTTTTTTTAAATGTGGACTGTTGGTACCCCAAATAGATTGGATTGGTTGAACTTGGCACAGTACTTGTAAGCCTGACCCACACACTGGCTAGTGGTCAAGCAAATGAACTTTGATTGGCGGTCAGGCAAATGCACTTAGATTTAAGAAAATAAAATTATTGTTTTTTTAAATTTGGACTGTTGGTACCCCAAATAGATTGGATTGGTTGAACTTGGCACAGTACTTGTAAGCCTGACACACACACTGGCTAGCGGTCAAGCAAATTAACTTTGATTGGCGGTCAGGCAAATGCACTTAGATTTAAGAAAATAAAATTATTGTTTTTTTAAATGTGGACTGTTGGTACCCCAAATAGATTGGATTGGTTTAAATTGGCACAGTACTTGTAAGCCTGACCCACACACTGGCTAGCGGTCAAGCAAATGAACTTTGATTGGCAGTGAGGCAAATGCACTTAGATTTTAGAAAATAAAATGATTGTTTTTTTTAAATGTGGACTGTTGGTACCCCAAATAGATTGGATTGGTTGAAATTGGCACAGTGTATTTTAAAATCATGAGAAAACATTTTCTGTAAACTAAATAAAAATCATATTAGGAGGTTGAAAGAAAAAGAAACCGGATGGGGGGATACCGAGCAGAGCACACCATCTACAGCCCACTGGGAGACAAACTCATCCATTCCCCCAGTAGACAAAGCCAGGTGGTACTCTGCCCGGATACGGGAGCGCACCAGCACCCGGAACATGGCCTCAGGTGACAAGGGAACCCCCCCTATCAAACACTGCTTCCTGGACTTATATATAGCCAACTTGGCTAATGCCAGGAGCAGGTTGACGAGGAGGTCCCTGGCCTTATTGCCCCAGGACACTGGGCGCCCAAAAATAAAAATGTGAGGGGAGAAATGCAGCCAGAACTGCAGGAGGAGGCCCCTCAAGAGTGACAAGAGGGGCTGCAGTCTGGCGCAACTAAAATAAACATGATACACGGACTCTCCCTTGCCACAGAATGGACAAATGGAGGGAGAGTCCGTGAATTTAGCTAAGTACTCTCCCGTGCTCAGTGCACCATGGAGCACTCTCCAACTCAAGTCACCGGTGGGTCGTGGAACTAAATCAGAATAAAGTTCCCTCCACCGGGGCCTCTTGCCCTCGTCAGCTGGTAGGACCCGCCTCCAGATGGTATCGGGACGGGTCACGAGGGCAAGGAAGTGCACTGTATGGAGCACGAGAGAATATAAGCTCTTCCTCGGCATGCCGCGAAAGCATGCCGAGGGTATGTCCCTCAACCTCGAGAGGTTGGGGACAGGAGGAGCCTGAGGGGAAACACGGGGCTTGTGTCCAATGCAAACAGCCGGAGAAGGGGTGTTGAAAGGTGCATGTGGCACTCCGGCCTGCAAAGCCCCGCGAAGGAAGGTGCGCGAGTCGGGGGAGATGGCATCACTAATCTCCTGGAGCAAGCGCCCTGAGACTTTGGGCGTCACATATCCCAAACGGAGCGCAAGCTCCTGGGGTGACACCCAATCAGAACGCCCGTATTCCAGGAGATCTCCGACTCGGGTCATCCGTGCATGACTAAGGCGGCGGATGATACTGGGGGACTGTAACATTGGAGCCCCCACTGCTGCATTAAATAGCAGGGGCTCTGTGAATATTTCATCCCCCAAAGGCACGCCCTGCCTGGTCACGGAGACCATGCTCCAGGCCTTGAGGGTTTCCTGGAAGTATGCCGGCAACACAGAGAGGTCTCTCCCAAACCCCTCGGGCCTGATCAGAAATAATTGCCGGTCATACCCCAGGTTGCGCAACTGGCGATAAAAGCTGGATGCCAGTGCGCACCACTGCGGAGAGGGATCTGCATATAGGTATCTCTGCAGGTACTGAAGGCGGAAGGTGGACAACTGGGAGCACACACAAACTACTCCCTGTCCACCCTCCACCAAAGGCAGACTTGCCACCCCTGCAGAGACCCAATGCCTTCCCATCCAGAGGAAATCTAACAAATTCCTCTGGATATTGGTGACAAACTCGGGGGTCGGACTCAGACAAATCAGCCGGTGCCAGATCTGAGAAGCCACCAGCTGATTCACCACTAGAGTCCGCCCCCTAAGGGAAAGCATTTTTGCTAGACCCCTCCATCGTCCCAGACGAGAGAGGACACTGCCCTCTAACTCCCTCCAGTTGTCTGGGACGGAAGCGTCCGCAGCGGACAGGTAGACCCCCAGATATTTAATGACATCTGCCTCCCACGTGATGTCACGAAACGTGGGAGGCAAAGAGTCCACCTGTAAATTACCCTCTAAAAGGCCTGTGCATTTGGACCAGTTCATCTGAGCGGAGGAGGCAGCTGAATATACCTCCTGGCACTGTTTTGCAAGCTCAAGATCAACTGGATCCTGGGCCACGAGGAGCACATCGTCAGCATAAGCTGAAAGGACAATCCGCATGTCTGGATCTTTTAGCACCAGCCCTGTGAGCCTTTTCCTCAGTAGGCAGAGGAAAGGCTCAATGGCCAGTGCATATAACTGTCCAGACAAGGGACATCCTTGACGCACCCCTCGTCCAAATACCAAAGGTGCTGTTAGGGACCAATTGATTTTAAGTAAACACTCTGCAGAGGCGTACAGCGTTCTTATAAAGCCCACAAACTGTGGGCCAAAGCCGTACGCTTGCAGAGTGGCTATGAGGTAACCATGGTCCACCCTGTCAAACGCCTTCTCTTGATCTAAAGAGAGAAAGGCGAGTGACAGACCAGTCCTGCGAGAATAATGCAATAGATCCCGGACCAGAAAGATACTATCAAAGATAGTCCGGCCCGGGATCGCATAGGACTGGTCAGGGTGAACCAATTCTGCCAGCACAGACCCAAGTCTAAGCGAGATGGCTTTAGCTACAATCTTGTAGTCCGTGCTGAGCAGAGAGACCGGTCGCCAGTTCTTAATAAGCCGGAGATCCCCCTTTTTGGGCAGCAGGGCAAGTACTGCCCTGCGACAAGACAGGGGCATCTCCCCGGTCTCCAGGGCTTCCCCAAGGACCAGATGGAAATCAGGTCCCAGAGTCTCCCAGAAAAATTGGAAAAACTCTACAGTCAGTCCGTCCAGTCCTGGAGACTTTTCACAGGACATGGCACGGAGGGCTTCAGAGAGCTCTTGAAAAGATAGTGGTATATCAAGCCGCTCTCTTACACCCTCACTGACTGTGGGGAGCCCCTCCCATAGCACCCTGCAGGCGTCTGGAGAAATGGGATCCGGAGAGTAAAGATCTTTATAAAAGTTCCGGGCTCTATCCCGGATACTCTCCGGATCTGTAAGGGGGGCACCGTCTTCATCTAGAAGACAGGTGATGTGCCTACTGTTACCCCCCTTTTTCTCCAGTGAGTAGAAGAGGCGCGAGCCGCGGTCTAGATCTTTGAGAAAACCTAAGCGGCTGCGCACGTATGCCCCCTTGGCCTGGTGTCGTTCCAGGTCACAGAGGACACCCTTCCTCTCTACATACTCGCTCTGCAGGGATTGGTCCCTACAAGTGAACAGCCTCTGCTCCAGATGGAGTACCTCCCCCCGGAGTGACTCCAACTCAGCTTCGCGCTGCCCACTCGCACCCTTGGTATATTCCTGACACAGAAGTCGCAAATGAACCTTGCCCACGTCCCACCACAGTTTTAACGTGGCAAAGTCCCCCTTGCAAACCCTCCAGTCCGTCCAAAACTCCCGGATCAATGTCACGAGCCCCTGGTCCTTCAACAAAGCATTGTTGAAGTGCCAATAGGCAGCTCGTGGCGCTGTTGGCGTTAGCGCCACTGTCACAGACACACAGTTGTGGTCTGTGAACGGAGCCAGCCTAATGGCACAAGAACCGACTCGTGACATATAGTGACTAGATATATATAGTCTGTCGATCCGGGAGTGGGACACCAGACCGGCTCTCACCCTGACGTAGGTGAAACCGTCTGATGCCCCTGGGTTCTGCTCTCGCCAGATGTCCTCCAGGGAGAAGCGGGCGATGATCTCCCGCAGGGCTGACGCAGAAGGCGGGTATGGCTCTGGACTATTCCGGTCCAGAGCGTCGAGGGTGCAGTTGAAATCACCCCCGAGTACCAAACACTCATCTGCGTCAACCGTCTCCAAAAACTGGGACAGTCTGGCGAGGAACCTCACTCTCTCGAGCCCTCCAGCAGGGGCATATATATTAACTAGGTTAATGATGCTACCCTGCTCTCGGACCCGGAGGTGGATTAGACGGCCTGGGATAACAGCTTTCACAAGCAGCAGCTCTGGCTGAAAAGACTCTGAGAACAGGGTCACCACTCCACATGACGCCGATGTGAAGTGGCTGAAGAAGACCCTGCCTCTCCACTCCAGTTGCCACGAGGCCTCAGCCTCTGGAGTGGTGTGAGTTTCCTGCAGGAAGCTCACAGAGTACCCTCCCTGATATAAATAGGAGAGTACCTGGAACCTACGGAAACTGTCTTGACAGCCATTGGTATTTAGCGTGCTGATGTGCAAAGCCATTACTGCGTGTCAGGAATTGTGCGTTCCTCAGACCCTTGAGACTGCTGATAGGACACGCACATTTTATAGAATTTCCGGACGCGGAGATGCTCCGCAGTCCCAGAATTCTTGGCCCTAGTGCTGACCACTAGATATTGCTGGAGAGAGTGGAGAATAAACGACATATTCTTCCACCTCTCCAAGGCCAGCCGCACCTTCCTTTTCTTTTTCTTTTGTCCATGAAGGGTGCTCTCAAGGAATAGATCCATTTCCTTGACAGGGATAACCCACCCAGAATCTGATGTTCCTTCTAGTGGGTCACCCCTGGGCTCCTCTTGGCTGAGGGCTTTTACTCCATCCTCCCCGGCTGGAGTCAGTTTCCTCAGCTTTATTCTCAGGGACCCCCTCTTAGATGATACAGAAGGAGTCCCTTTAGCACCCTTCAAGGTAAATAATGGACCCTTGGATTGCTGCTGCACCCCTGTAGCTTCAGGAGTGCATTCAGGGGTAGCTGGCTGGACAGCAGTGGCTGGCATGGCTTCCTTAATGGAAGCCTTGGAGGCTTTATATGCCTCCTCTGCCAGTTCCACCGCTGCTTGCTCAGCTTGGATGGCACCGATGTTAGGGTCAGTGGACGGCTGAGGAGGGTAGACAGGCTCTCCCATGATGTTAACAGGAAAACCTGTTTTATCACCCTCCCCCATTTCCACTTCCCCTTGTGCCACATCCCCCCTGACAGACAAATCCATGGGGTCCTGAATGGGGGTCATGCCTATATTCCCCCCCTCCAGTAGTGACTCGGCCTGGGGCTCTAACAAAGCCCGAGGTACGTCACTAGAGAGTGACACTGGAGGAGGAGACTGACTGGTGCCCTTGAAGCTCAGCACCTCAGGGACACTGACTACCCATTCAGCAGGGGCTTTGTTGGGTCCCCCCTCAAAGGCCAGAGGCAGAACCTGATCTTTCTTGTCTACCCCTGCCTCACTTGGGAGACCCTCTTGCCCCTGCTTTTCCTCCAGACCCTTTTCCACATTAACCCCTATAGGGTCTGGAGAGAGAGATGTGTGGTCTGGCACCGGCTGGCTGAGCTTAATAACTGGGCCAGACAATGTCACCGGATGAGGAGGAGATGTTTTGTTCCTCTTCTTGCTTTTAGAGGGAGGTGCTCCACTATAGAGCACTTCCCACTTATCAGCAACCTCCCTGTTGGTTTTATGCTTCCTCTTCCTGGGGACGTCACTCCTGGAAGAGGAGCTGCCACTAGCTGCCTCCCCTGCAGAGGGCTTATTATCCCTCTGCTTACACTGTGCCCCCACACTAACTGATGTAATTATGGTGGGGGCAGATTGGGACTTGGGAGATGCAGCTGTGACACTGGGAGGACCGGTGACATTCTTCCCCTTTTTCACCGTGTCTGCAGTCTTGCTGGAGACCACAGACACAGATGGCTTTTTTGGGGAAGAAGGGGGTTTGGAGGCCGTGGTGGTGGCTTGAGGAACAGCCTCCTTGCCTGAGCTCTGTGGGGGGGCTATGACCCTTGAGGTCCCCGCTGTTATGGGCTCAGCGGGGATGGGTGCCGTACTGACGGAGGTGCCATTTGCTGGGGCTGGGGCATGATGCTTTACATTAGGACAATTCCTACGTGTATGCCCCAACCCTTTGCAATGATAGCACTGCACCTCCGTAGTTCTGTAAAAAATCCTGTACAGCACCCCCTCAAATGGAACCCCAAAAGACCCCTCTATGTTTTCTGCGCCCTGAGGCAGGCACATTTGTGCCTGCCTCTTGAAAGAGAGCACATGACGAAGTGCTCTCTCTCTGCACCCCAGGGGAATTTTTATAAATGGTGTTTTTACTTCCCCTAGGGTTAGCAGGTGGGGGCGCAGGAGGGAGTCTGGTAGGAAGGGGGGCACATTAGAGAGTGTTACTTTTGTGCCCAACCCTTCCAGGGGTTCTATTGGGACATATAATCCCCCCACTGTGATGCCTCTCTGTATAAGAATGTGTGCAGCAGCCAGAGTACGGGTAAAAAAAAAAAAAAGAAAAACTGCTTTCCCGTACATTTTGCTGGCTGCTACTATAACAGAGGGGCTGATGACATTAGCTGCAGCACGCAGATAGATATCAATGCTGTAGACCCCAGACATCTGACATTTAACCCCATGCTTCCTGGTGATCTGCCCCTCAGCCCCAGCGGTGGTATTACTGGGGCCAGCAGAAACCACCTGTGACCAGGTATTAGCCACAGGGGTAGGTCTGCTGGCAGAACCACCAGGAGCTGGGGCTGCCTTATCTGCCTGGGGCCTATGCTGTGCAGTGCTGCAGCTAGGATTTTCAGGGGCCATTATTCCCCCTTTTGACCCCTGAGGCTTCTTAATGGTCTTATCCCTCATGTTTAGACCCCTTTTTTTTTTAGTTTATTTGTTTTATTTATTTTTATTTTGTGTTTTATGATTTTTTACTGTTTGCTTTTTTTTTTTTAAATATAAAAGTGGGAAAAAGAAACAAAAAGACAAAACTAAGGGAGACAAAACTAAGGGAGAGAGAGAGGTGATGCTTGGCAGTGTAAGGGGTTAATGGCCTGTTGCAAGGTGTCTAATTGCAACAACACAGAGAACACAGAGGCTTTTTAACCCCTCTGTGTCTCTGTGTCAGATGTTAAAAAAAAAGCCTTTTCAACAAAAATTCTAATTGTTTTCCCCCCCACTGCCTACAAAGATGTTACTTGTCTTCTCTCCCCCAAAACATAAAACCCAACACCAAACAAACAAAACTTCAACAAAACCTAATAAACTTTTTAAAAGAAAAAAAGTCAAAGTAACAAAGCTCCAGGAGTGAAGGTGTAGTGCTAAGGGAGGGGTGTGGCAAAGTATCCAGGAGACAGCTCACTCTCCTGGGATAGAGGGCTGAGCCTGGCTCCCAGAAAACTAAAACTTAAATTAAACTAAGAAAAATACCACAAAAACTCCCAAAAATGAACAACACCGTGCACAAAGTGCTTATAAACAGAAAGGTGTTAAAATAAAACTTGTATTTGAGGGACTAAGACCCTAAAAAGCCTTTTGTTTGGAGCTCAAGCATGCACACAACATGCTCTCTTGGCACAGTACTTGTAAGCCTGATCCACACACTGGCTAGCGGTCAAGCAAATGAACTTTGATTGGCGGTCAGGCAAATGCACTTAGATTTAAGAAAATAAAATTATTGGTTTTTTAAATGTGGACTGTTGGTACCCCAAATAGATTGGATTGGTTGAAATTGGCACAGTACTTGTACGCCTGACCCACACACTGGCTAGCAGTCAAAAAAATGAACTTTGATTAGCGGTCAGGCAAATGCACTTAGATTTAAGAAAATAAAATGATTGTTTTTTTAAATGTGGACTGTTGGTACCCCAAATAGATTGGATTGGTTGAACTCTGCACAGTACTTGTAAGCCTGACACACACAATGGCTAGCGGTCAAGCAAATGAACTTTGATTGGCGGTCAGGCAAATGTACTTAGATTTAAGAAAATAAAATTATTGTTTTTTTTTAAATGTGGACTGTTGGTACCGCAAGTAGATTGGATTGGTTGAACTCTGCACAGTACTTGTAAGCCTGACACACACACTGGCTAGCGGTCAAGCAAATGAACTTTGATTGGCGGTCAGGCAAATGCACTTAGATTTAAGAAAATAAAATTATTGTTTTTTTTAAATGTGGACTGTTGGTACCCCAACTAGATTGGATTGGTTGAAATTGGCACAGTACTTGTAAGCCTGACCCACACACTGGCTAGCGGTCAATCAAATGAACTTTGATTGGCGGTCAGGCAAATGCACTTAAATTTAAGAAAATAATATTATTGTTTTTTTAAATGTGGACTGTTGGTACCCCAACTAGATTGGATTGGTTGAAATTTGCACAGTACTTGTAAGCCTGACACACACACTGGCTAGAGGTGAAGCAAATGAACTTTGATTGGCGGTCAGGCAAATGCACTTAGATTTAAGAAAATAAAATTATTGTTTTTTTTAAATGTGGACTGTTGGTACCACAAATAGATTGGATTGGTTGAACTTGGCACAGTACTTGTAAGCTGGACCCACACACTGGCTAGTGGTCAAGCAAATGAACTTTGGTTGGCAGTCAGGCAAATGCACTTAGATTTAAGAAAATAAAATTATAGTTTTTTTAAATGTGGATTGTTGGTACCCCAAATAGATTGGATTGGTTGAACTTGGCACAGTACTCGTAAGCCTGACCCACACACTGGCTAGTGGTCAAGCAAATGAACTTTGATTGGCGGTCAGGCAAATGCACTTAGATTTAAGAAAATAAAATTATTGTTTTTTTAAATGTGGACTGTTGGTACCCCAAATAGATTGGATTGGTTGAACTTGGCACAGTACTTGTAAGCCTGACACACACACTGGCTAGCGGTCAAGCAAATGAACTTTGATTGGCGGTCAGGCAAATGCACTTAAATTTAAGAAAATAAAATTATTGTTTTTTTAAATGTGGATTTTTGGTACCCCAACTAGATTGGATTGGTTGAAATTGGCACAGTACTTGTAAGCCTGACCCACACACTGGCTAGTGGTCAAGCAAATGAACTTTGATTGGCGGTCAGGCAAATTAACTAAGATTTAACAAAATAAAAGTTTTGTTTTTTTAAAAGTAGACAACTAGTAAACAAGATTGTATTGGTGGCACTGTGCACACACAGTATAAGCTATGGGCCTGACACACAAACTTGCTAGCAGGGGCTAGCAGGGAGACAGGCAAATTAAGTAATATTACACAGAAAAAAACAAAGAAAGAAAAATGATGTTATAGCCCTAAAAAGGGCTTTTTGGGGTGCTGTGTTTACAGCAGAGATCTGATGAGTCCTTCAGCACTGCACTGGACACTGAATAAACTTGCCTAGCTATTGATTTCCCTATTCAATCAGCAGCACCTACACTCTCCCTCCTCTCAGTAAGACTGCAAGTTAGTTATGATTCCAAAATGGCTGCTGTCCATGAGTTAGAAGGCTCTGGAAGGGAGTGTATGCTGCTGATTGGCTGGAATGTGTCTGCTGACTGTGACATGCAGGGTCAAAGTTTGCGCAATGATAAAGTATTCGGGGCGGGTCAAATCTTGCATATGTTCGCTGTTCGCCGCGAATGCGAACATGCTATGTTCGCCGGGAACAATCCCCCGGCGAACTATTCGAGACATCTCTACATTACATACATTACATTACATACATTACATATAATATATTACATATAATATATTACATATAATACATTATATACAATACACTACATTACATACATTACATATAATATATTACATATAATATATTACATATATTACATATAATACAAATCAAATACCCCCTATCTATCTAACATACAATCTATTTAATATAAAATAAATCCTAACTATATCAAATACATCCCCCTATCTATCTAATATACAATAAATCCTAACTGTATACACAGACCCTAATTCTAAGCTAAAATAAAATAATTACAGTCCTAACTACATACACAGACCCTAATTCTAAGCTAAAATAAAATAATTACAGTCCTAACTACACAGACCCTAATTCTAAGCTAAAATAAAATAATTAAGACCACTTACCTTTAAGATGTCCCTTCAGATCACTATCCTAGGGGTAAAACAAAACAAAATAATTAGTACAAAACATTAACATGAAATAAATAAACATTATATACATTCTAAATATTCTACTCACCTTTCCAGCATGTCCCGTCATTGTTCAGCTCTTCCGGCGCAGCCCTGTTAAAAAAACACAATACATTAATACAATATACAAACAAGAAATAAAATAAACATATAAACATCTAAATATATATTTAACTTACCTCCCCGCGATGTCCCCGGCCTCCTCCCCTTCCGCCCCGGCTGGGCCCCGGAACCATCCACGCTCTAAAAAAAAAAATGGCAATGGCGGCTTGTGATTGGCTGAAAAAGCTGTCTAGCAATTTCAGCCAATAAGAAGTCGTCAATGTGTGAGCCAATCAGGATGGGATACACCCCAATATCCCACCCTGATTGGCTAAAGCACCTGTCAATCTTTATTGGAACCAATCACAAGGCTCAGATGCCTTCAGCCAATCAGTATGGGATACACCCCCACGGAGTGATTGGTAGAAGACATCCTGATTGGCTCACACATTGACGACTTCTGATTGGCTGAAATTTATAGACAGCTTTTTCAGCCAATCACAAGCCGCCATTGCCAATTTTTCTCCTGGAAAAGACTCCGGGAGGCTCATTAGCGCCGGGGAGGTCTGCGAGTGCAGATCTCTGTTAGTTTTTTTTTTTTGTTTTTTTTAGAGCGTGGATGGTTCCGGGTCCCAGCCGGGGCTGAAGGGGAGGAGGCCGGGAACATCGTGGGGAGGTAAGTTACATGTATATTTAGATGTTTATATGTTTATTTTATTTCTTGTTTATATATTGTATTAATGTATTTTTTAACAGGGCCGCGCCGGAAGAGCTGAACAATGACGGAACATGCTGGAAAGGTGAGTAGAATATTTAGAATATATATAATGTTTATTTATTTCATGTTAATGTTTTGTACTAATTATTTTGTTTTGTTTTACCCCTAGGTTAGTGATCTGAAGGGACATCTTAAAGGTAAGTGGTCTTATTTATTTTATTTTAGCTTAGAATTAGGGTCTGTGTAGTTAGGACTGTAATTATTTTATTTTAGCTTAGAATTAGGGTCTGTGTATGTAGTTAGGACTGTAATTATTGTATTTTAGCTTAGAATTAGGGTCCGTGTATGTAGTTAGGATTTATTGTATATTAGATAGATAGGGGGATGTATTTGATATAGTTAGGATTTATTTTATATTAAACTAGCGACTTGCCCGTCAAAAAATGACGGCAATGTGATGTATATGTTTGTCAAGTTGTTTAGTTATTTAAATATATTTTTGACCCTTGTAAGTATTGTGATATGAACATGTATTTTTGTAAAATGTTGATGTAATGGTTTTTTAACATGAAATTTGTATCTGAAGAATTGTTCACTTTAATATACATAGAATCCAGAGGAAAGTAAAAAGTAAAAAGACTTTTTGAAACGTCCCGAATTTTAACATGAAGTTTAAAATATATGTAAGCAATAACCATGAAAGTATATATTTTTAAAATTAAACTTTATTTTTTATGTAGCTTTGGAAGTTTTCAAAACATTTGTCTAATTTTGAACATTATAAACAGGAACATAGTAAATACATTTTGTAACATAATGTTGAATTAAAAGTATTAACATTTGAATGTAAAAACAGTTTAACTTTAAATTAATCAGTATTAACATGCAATTTGTATCAGAATAATTGTTAAGTTTAATATACATTGAATGTAGAGGAAGGCATACAGTAAAAACTCTCCTTAAACCGTAACTAATGAAAGTAATTCCTTACTGACCACATAAACTGGCGATAAACATTAATGTAGGTAGTAATCTTAAGATAACAGAGAATATTTACATTGTGACTTAAAAGGTGCTTGAGCTCTTAACATGAACTTTGTAATATGTTGAATGAAATAACTTGAAAATATTGTTTTTAAACTTGTAACATTAGAAACATTAACATAGTGACTTAACATTTTAACATAATTTTTCATAGAAATGCAAGGCAAGTATTTTGTGAGGCGAATTATCCATAAACATGACTTCCATTAATTATGACTGAATTAAACAACAAATTGTTATGTATTTTTTAATGTTTTTCCAAAATGTTTGCATGGCTTTAGTTTGTATCCTGCAAAGTTATAGTACTTCATAGTAGACAATGTTTTTAGTAAAAATACGTCCATCGTCTAATAAATCACCTTGACTTTCATTTTTTTCAATGTAAACTTTAATAGCCTGTGGATTTTTGCACCGTGACAATGCAACGTACAATTGACCATGTGCAAATACTGGTTCTTCCAAAAAAATACCCACAGATTTGAAAGTTTGACCTTGTGATTTATTAATGGTCATAGCAAATGCCATAATAATGGGAAATTGTCTTCTTTGAAGTATAAAAGGGAGACTACTTTCACTTGGTGCTAAATCTATTCTTGGTATGAAAACTATCTCTCCTTTATGGGTCCCAGTTAAAATTTCAGCATCTATAAAATGGTCCCTTAATTGTTGAACAATTAATCTTGTGCCATTGCATAGGCCTTTTTCGGGGTTCATATTTCGCAGTAACATGATAATTGCACCTTTCTTTAGCTGCAAAATATGTGGTGGCATTCCAGAAGGAGTTAGAGAGTTTATGAATTCAGTCGAAAAGTTAGCCTGACTTTCATTGTCATCAGCAAGTACAGAATCAGCACTGTGATAATTTCTTTGTGGTGCATTAATTTTTTTTAAGATTTCATTATTGAGGATTAATGCATCTTTATTTTTACACGTCAGTATGACTTGGTTGACAAGCTTGGAATATTCTTCGTTATTGATGCTCCCTTCAAATATAGCCGATATAATATCTTGTTGACAAATCATCTGAGGTGGGATCTCTACAGTGTCGGCAGCTAAATGTAGTATTTTTTCTGTTCTGCCTTCTCCAATTTTAATAAGCCAATCATTGAAATCATTTTGTCCTTCTGATCTCATATTTTGTTGCAGTTGAAGATGGGTAAAATGTTTCCATACTGTGCTTGACTTGATACAGGTTTCGATAATGTCAGTTCGATTTCCATGTACAACAACAGGTAATGTTTGTCTAAAATCGCCACCCAACAACATTACCTTTCCACAAAATGGAAAAATATTATCCATGACTTCACGAAGCACACGGTCAATACATTGGAGGGCATAGCATGACATCATTGTGGCCTCATCTATTATAATTAATTTACATTTCTTAAATTTCTTTGCTTGTAAGGATGTCATGCGAATATCTGACACAGAATTTTCTAAAATAGGCACTGGCAGTTTAAATTCACTATGAACAGTTCTTCCACCTTCTAATAAAAGTGCAGCAATTCCAGTAGTGGCAAACGCCATTGCTATTTGTCCTTGTGCTCGTACTGAACTCATTAATAAATTGTACAAATAGGTTTTTCCTGATCCGCCAGGTCCATCCAGATAGAAATAACGCTCTGTCACCATGTCATCATCTATTGCATTTTTAATGGCATGAAATGCTTCCAATTGTAGTGTATTTAAAGTTGCAAGTCTTTCTTGTGTTCTTTCTGCTTGTAGTTGAATGTCATAGTCTTCAAAGTTTATGTCATCTATAAGACCTGGATCAAGCAAATTAAAACTTGCAAAACTTAATCCATGAGTTAAAAATACTTCTTGGATTTCCATTAACGCTTTTAAGTGTGCAATGGGTTCATTGTATCGTCGCATAAAGTCTTCAGCCATATTACCTTTAAAAGTCTCCCACAAAGCTAATGCATTTGGAGCATTTGAGAAGATACAAATAAAAGCAAATTGTTCTCTCATCTGTCGTGGCATTTGACATTGTGCTGCTTCTTCTAAACATCTTTCCCACTCTGTATCATCAGCGAGTAAGTTTCTATGTCTTGCAGCTAAATGGAAGGATTCATATACAATGTCATTAACAGTTCTTAATTGTTCAAAACTTTGTGCTCCTGGAACATTTAAAAGTAATATCCGTAAGCAAAAACGTTCAACATCTCTTGGACTGACTGTGTAAATTTGTGGAATTATTTTATTGCCTCTGGTTTTTCTTGGTCTCCATAATCCATTCACAAAAACATAGTGATATGGAATTTCAATATATAAGTATTGTGTTGCTTGAGCATCATTTGAATTTAATGCAAGCCATGCAGTTAGTGTAGTGTGACGATCTTCACTTTGGGCCAATGCATTCATTTCATTTCCAGCATGGAAACAGACTAAATGTCGTTGTGGCAAATGTACTGCTAATCTATATACTGCATGTGATCTATCATGCATTTCAAATTTTAAAAGCCGCCACATAGCTTCTGGTGCACTGACATAGCGAGCATCTACATGAGATGCAAGTTCATCATGTACTAACTCACTACATTCAGGGTTGTCTGCACTTTTGACGACTACAGTAGCTGCATCATAGCCTTTGTAAATATATTTGTAGACATATTTAATGGATTTGATGGAAGTGCAGGCTTCTACATTGATGTGGGCGTTGTACTTCATGAGTAAATGTGGATTGTAGGGTACTACATATCTATTGTCCACTTTTTTTCCACGAATAATGGCACTATCTCCTTCTCTTCTTTTATAAAGTGGATATCCATCACAATTTGCATATGTTTTGTCTCTATAATGTTTTGGAAAATCTTTTGAACATTTATTATTTTCCATACATGGTGATTGTGGATTAAGGTCTCCACAGGGTCCATGAATCATGCGATGAGTAACAATCTCATATAGTCTACCATATAGTTCTGGATCTGGTAGTTCAGCAACTATGACTGCATCCACTTTGTCCGAAGTATCTAATTTATCTTTCTGTTGAAGTATTATGAGAAGATGTGCATGTGGAAGGCCTCTTTTTTGAAATTCAATGGTATATACATAAGCAAGACATTTGCCAAATAACTGTTTTTTTGGTGAAGTCACGTATTAATTCATTTAATTTGATCTTAAAAACTCTGGCTACTAAATCTGGTCGATCTGAAGCACTTTGTCCAAGAAGTAGATTTTGATTAATTTCTGGCCATTGTGGATTACATGTAAATGTCACAAATAAATCTGGTTTTCCAAATTTTGTCACAATAGCCATAGCATCATTGTATCTTTCTCTCATATTTCGAGGAGATCCTTGAAAGGAAGATGGTAAAATTATGGCTTTGCCAGCTGTCATGTCTCTGCTTGTAGCCACGTCAGCAACATAGTCCATGAGTCCACAATATTGTTCTACACGTAGTTTATCTTGTTGATATTTTATAAAGTTTAAATTATTTGCCTCAACTGCAAATATGAATCAATAATCCATTGTTGTGTTAGTTTTCCACCACATAAAATTGGATTAAATTCATCTCGAATGGCAATTTGGGCTACTTTAAATTCAAGCATAGAAACATTATTTCGGATTCTGGCTTTAGCATTTGGGTAACTGGGAAGGGTTAATTTTGGTTGCCAACCTGCTTCTCCATGTGGGAAAAAGATGGTATATGTCATTGGATCTAAATTTGGACTTAAGATATTAATATTAATAAATGGTTGCTCCTCATTTCTGGGATATACTCTAATGTCTCTTTGAAATGGTGGTTCTCCTTCATCATTCTGAAATACCATTGCAACTTTATTTGATGTTGGCAAGTTATAACGACGTTTATCAGTATGTCTGTCTCTTTTAAGCACCATATTAACCTTTGGCATGGGTAATTGATGTCTTTGTGCATGAAGTTGTTGTTCATTTTCTACTTCTGCCATTTTTTTGTATGCTTTACTGTAGGGATTGTTGTCCATAATGTTATTTAGCTCTATGAAAACACTGGGTAAGCATTTTTTATTTTCTTCCATCTGCATACGTTGGTCAACAGCTTCCATTGTATCTAGGACATATAGTTGAGCGAATTTTCTTTGCTCTCCTTGCTCTGGATGTAAATGTGAATTCCGATGATAAATTTGTCCTTGGACTTTAAAACAGTAAGGACCATGTCCTGGTACATTAGCAGCCAATGTTGCCCCCATAGATGCAAATGATATGGCACTATTGTAGGATCTTATGTTTGTCTTAAAATTTTTGTAATTTGGAAAAGTAGGTTCAGTCATAATATTTTGTAAATAGCTTGGAAATTGTTTCCTTTCTGGAAGTTTGAACTTGCCTTTTTGACAACAACTAATAAATTGTCCATCTCTGGGTCTCTCCTGTTTAAAATAATAAGCCTCACAAAATTGACATTGAGTACTCATGTCCCCACAACTATGAACCTCTACTGCTAAAGACTTGAGTAAAGGACAATTTGCAAAGCATATCGGATGTTGACTTTCATATTCATCAGGTGAAAAGTCATGAAATGTTTCAACAACAGGTTCTAAATGTTTAGTTTTTTTCGTGGCTTTTCTTGGTATATGTTGTCCTTGTTTTGTTGAAATGTCCTGTAAGTTTTTAGTAAGAGTTTGTAAATGCTTTGTTTTTGTAGTTGCTTTTTTTGGTCTGTCTTGACTGGTATCTTGTAAAATGTCATCTGATGTTTGAGGAACAGTTTGTAAATGCTTTATTATCTTTTTATTTTTTTTTTGTTGTATCTTTCATTTTTGCTGCTGATATTCTTTTATTTGCAAGTCTTTTGCGTTCTTTTTCTCGTCGAATTTCTTTCTCCTCAGGTGTCTGCTGGGCGGCCCATCTCTCTTGTCTTTCTCTAGTTTGACGTCTTTTCTTCTCTTCTTTGGTCTCGTTATTAGCCATATTAATCTGTAAAGGAAAATAAATAAATGTAATTGTGTATATTTTAATTTGTAATTCCTGTTAAAGATTATTGTGCACAATTGGTGAAATAAAAGGCAAATCATTAATGTATCAGTTATATTTAGTTAAAATTCTAATTCCTGTCCTCACTGGCTAAGAATTTGGCCAATGAAATACTGATGTAAATAAGCATGTAACATATTTTTTTAAAATAATGGTTTTATTTATTAAAAACGTTGTTTGTGGATAGATATTTACCACTGCAAAACTTATTTGCTAAAAAAAAAATGTATGTGGTTATTGAGCTATGTATTGCATAGTGGCAATTTAAATAGAATAAGGGAGATAGTAAATTTATTTTTTTATTTTTCTGTTGACACGGATGCAACTAAAAGCAGTTTCTTTAGTTTTCTACTTTAGTACTTATTATACTGTACCTTGGTTGAAGTGTGATTTAAATCCGAATGTTTGTTGGTCCTCGGTTGAAAATCGTTGTCCAATGGTGTGGTCCTCTGTTGGAAGTCCTCGTCCGATGGTGTGGTCCTGTGTGTAAAATCCTGGTCCTATGGTCTGGTCCTCTGTTGAAAGTTCTGGTCCGATGGTGTGGTCCTGTGGTGATAGCCCTCGTCCAATATTGTGGTCCTGTGGCGATAGCCCTCGTCCGATGTTGTGGTCCTTTGGTGAAAGTCCTCGTCCGATGGTCTGGTCCTGTGTTGAAATTCCTCGTCCGCTGGTCTGGTCCTGTGTTGAAAGTCCTCGTCCGATGGTCTGGTCCTGTGGAGAAATTCCTCGTCCGATTGTCTTCACGCAGTATCTGATGTAATATAAAATAGAAAATGTTGTTTGAGTGAAATGTCTTTTAAATAAGTAAAAAATGTATGAATTTGGCTGTATTGTATCAGTTATGGTTATTTTTTTCTTTTTTTTTTTTTTTACATTTCTGTACATTCCCACGACTTTTGTTATTCTTATTTAAGGTTCTTAGTAAGGCTTGTGGGTTGTGATATATTAAATAAGAATATGAATTTATTTTGCTATGTGTTTATGTTAGTTTTTGTACAATCCTGTTTTGTGCGCACCACTTGTGGTATACTTATTTAACCTTTATTGGGATGGTTATAGTTTGTGAAACATGAAATAATATAATTAATGTAGTTTGCTATGTGTTTGTGTTAGTTTTTTACAATCCTGTTCGTGCGCACCACTTTTGCAAAAGTTATTTATTCTTGATTGTACTGGTTATAGGTTGTTAAACATTAAAGAAGAATGTTAATGTAGTTTCCTATGTGTTTGTGTGATTTTTTGTACAATGCTATTAGGTGCGCAACACTTTTGTTATTCTTATTTAGGCTTCTTTGTAAGGCTTATAGGTTGTTAAACATTGAATAAAAAAGTTAATTTATTTTGCTATGTGTTTGTGTGAGTTTGTTCTAATTCTGTATTGTGTGTAGCAGTTTGGGTCTCATTCAATTGCGATTTGGCTAATTGAATCGTGCCCTAAATAAGCACATTGCATATTTTTTAAAAGAAGTTTTTAGTCAGTGAAAAACTTTCTTTTGGATAGATTTTTAGTAACTAAAAACTTCTTTAAAAAAAAATGTTATGTTCTTATTTAGAGCCCTATTCAATTGGGCAAATTGCAATTGAATGAGAGCCTTTGTGTGTACCATATGTTGCATAGTTTGCCCCTCGTTGAATTGCATTTTTTACAATGTAATAGTACTCTAAGGCCGTCATTGAATTGCAATTTTGAAAATTGAATAGAGTTCTAAATAAGCACATCACATATATTTGTTAAAGAAGTTTTTAGTTATTAAGCATCTATCCAAAAGCAAGGTTTTCACTAACGAAAAAGTTCTTTAAAAAATATATGTTATGTGATTATTTGGATCCCTATAGAATTAGCAAAATGGCAATTGAATAAGGGCCTAAAAGTGCTTATTTATAGCCATATTAAATTGTCCAAAATAGCAATTGAATGAGGGCCTTTGGTTACTGCATTTGTTATATTGTCAGCTCCTCATTCAATTGTGTTTTGGCCAATGGAATAGAGCTCAATATCAGCACAGAGCATATTTATTTACGGAATTTTGTATTTAGTGAACTTGTATCCAAAAGCAACGTGTTCACTAAATAAAAAGTTCCTTTAAAAAATATGCTCTGTGCTTATATAGAGCCCTATTGAAATGGGCAAATCACATTTGAGTGAGGCCCTTGGCCATTAAACATATATAGGTCCTCATTGAATTGCAATTTTGCCAATTGAAGAGGGCTCTATATAAGCACATAACATATTTATTGAGCAAATTTTTTAGTTATTGAAGACCTTGATTGTGGTTAGAAGTTCAGTAACTAAAAAGTTCTGTATAAAAAATATGTAATGTGCTTATATAGAGCCCTATTCAATTGAGCAAGTTGCAATTGAATACGGCTCATGGTTCTTTCTTTTTTATACTTAATACTTTACCTTGATTGAAGTGTCGAATGACAGAGGGTCCCCTCCTGCCAATCTTAATCCGCCGGTCTTCTTGTAGTGTCTGTTTGAAAAAGAAAGTGAAATAGTTATTTGTATATTTATAATTTTTCATCTAGCAAAGCATGGCCTTTTGAGCATGTAATGTCTTGTTGTATCTTACCTCTTCTTCTTTGTTGGTGTTCTTTAAAAGGGATTGTGCTTCACAGTGCACGGTGCAAATTGTTGAGTGACGCTGTTGATGCAGAGTCTGTTTGAATATTAAAAGAAATAGAAAGATTCATCTTTATATGATCTATTGAATTGCAGTAAATTAATGTCATTTAAATATACTTCTGTAATTATTTTCAATTGACCTTATTTTTTGGTGGGGGCTACACACATATGTCACATACATGAAGCACATTCCATAGTTTAATGTAATTATTTTGTGTGCGTGTGACATATCACTATACATGAATCATATTTAAATTGTTAAATTAACCTTATATTTTTTTTTTCCAAAACACATAAATGTCTGTGTGTCACATGTCACTATACATTATACACATACATGTCCGTGTCACATGTCACTATGCAGGGGCAATACACATAAATGTGCGTGTCACATGTCACTATACATTATAGACATATATGTGCGTGTCAGATGTCACTATACATTATAGACATATAGGTGCGTGTCACATGTCACTATACATAAACCTCTGTTTAATATTGAATTATAGTTTTTTGTTGTTTTGTTAAATGAACCGTATTTTTTTTGTGAGCCTATACACATAAATGTGCCATATATGTCACTACATAAATCCTAGTTTATTTTTTTAATTTTTTTCACCTGTCCTGATAATAAAATGTAATATATTATAGCTTACCTCTCAGTTGTAATTTGCACAATGTAAAGTAGTAAATTAGTAAAGAATTGTCTTCTCAAGTAAAAGCAGCAGTTATCTCAGAAGTCACTCCGTTCATCACCTGAGGAGAAATGTAAAATAGGCAGTATTTATAAACTTGTAGAAAGTTCTGGAAAGTGAGACCGTTAGAACGCAATACGCATGCGCTATTTGCGTTCCAGCTTACAATTTGCGTTCCATCCGCCATTTTCTGCGTATTAGTGTTCAAAATGGTGTTTAATATGATTGTGATACTTTCTGCATAGTATGTGTTTCATTATTGCGAGTAAGTGTAGTGTAGTTACGTCTGAAGCCTCGTTTTTGTTTTGTTCGTCCGCCATTTTTTCTCTCGCTTAGCGATGATATTAGTGTCTAAAGTGTTTTATTTTGATTTAAATGTAGATGTAACTAGTTTTTTTGAGGTGCTGGATGGTTCCTCTTGCTGTAGGTAAGCTTTTTATGTGTTTGTTGTGTGTCTTTCTTGAGTTTTAAATATTTGTATGTCGGCGTGTTGCGTCCGATGTTTGCGAGGTCGTAATGTGTGGTAACGTGTCTCGTATGGTGTTTGCGTGTGTAGCCTTGTTTTCGTTTTATTCGTCGGCCATTTTTTGTGTTGCTTAGCAAATTATTTAGTGTCTAAACTCTTTTATTTTGAGTGCAATTAAGTTGTAAGTTGCATTTTTGAGGTCCTGGGTGCTTCCTGTTTCTGTAGGTAAGGTTTTTATGTATGTGCTGTGTGTATGTATTGTGTTTTTAATTTTATAATGTTCGCGAGTTGCGTCCGAGTGTTGCGAGGCCGTAATGTGTGTGAACGTGTGTCGTATGTTGTTTGCGAGTGTCGTAATGTGTGTGTCGTGCTCTTTGGGTTGCGACGAGAACTTTGCGAGATTCGCAGTTCTTTGGGTTGGGAATTTGTGTTGTGAAATTTGCAAGGGTCGCAGTTGCTGCAACTGAAGCCCTCGCTTTGCGAGGTCCTCCGGTGCTGGAATGGAGCGCCTGCGGCGCTCCAAGCCAGCAACTGAGAACCTGGCACAGTGCCCTCGCTTTGCGAGGGCCGCGGGCTCGCTACGCGAGCCCGCAGCGTTGGCAACAACTCGTACGCTCACAACTATATATGTGATAGATTGTATGTTAGATAGATAGGGGATATTTGATTTGTATTATATGTAATATATTATATGTAATGTATGTAATGTATGTAATGTAATGTATTGTATGTAATGTATTATATGTAATATATTATATGTAATATATTATATGTAATGTATGTAATGTAATGTATGTAATGTATGTAATGTAATGTATTATATGTAATATATTATATGTAATGTATGTAATGTAATGTATGTAATGTAATGTATTATATGTAATATATTATATGTAATGTATGTAATGTAATGTATGTAATGTAATTTATTATATATATGTATGTATTTCCTTTTCAGGTGTGTAATTTTTTTATTTTCTGTAGTGGGGGGGTTGTAATGTATTTGTTTTTTTCTGTACTGTAGGTTTTTTTTCTGTACTGTAGGTTTTTTTTCTGTACTGTAGGTTTCTTTATTTTCGGTGACTTAGGTTTTTTTATTTTCTGTAAGGTAGTTTTTTTTATTTTTTGTAAGGTAGGTTTTTTTTATTTTTGTAATTTGAGTGGTGGGGAGGTTTATTAGGGGGTAGGTAGTGTAGGTAGGTAGTGTAAGTGTTAATAGATTAGTGTAGAGGGGGTTAGTTTAGATTAAATAATTTATTGGGGGTTATAGTGTAGTGTTTGTAGTTAGTGTCATGATGGTCCTTGAAGACCGTCATGGCACTTATGTGGTTAATGTTGGGTTGTAACAGGCCCATAATGGTTATAATATACCCTTATGGGACTGATGGGGTTAAATAGAGGCTTATGGGGGTCTGTATTGACCTTCATGAGTTATAGGGTTAATTAAGTGCTTATGGGGGTCTGTATTGACCTTCATGAGTGACGGGGTTAATTAAGGCCTTATGGGGGTCTGTATTGACCTTCATGAGTTATAGGGTTAATTAAGGCCTTATGGGGGTCTGTATTGACCTTCATGAGTTATAGGGTTAATTACGTGCTTATGGGGGTCTGTATTGACCTTCATGATTTATAGGGTTAATTAAGGCCTTATTGGGTTCTGTATTGACCTTCATGAGTTATAGGGTTAATTAAGTGCTTATGGGGGTCTGTATTGACCCCCATGAATTATAGGGTTAATTATAGTTGCCCGGGGTTAATATTTTTAGTGCAAGTCCTTTCAGGACCTTTAAGGTCCTTTAAGGACCCGCAAAGCGGAAAATTTAAAATTGAAATGCAGCAGGATCACGTTCGGTGACGATCGGGAACCCCCGCTGCAGGGGGTTAATGTGGGGGGGCTGCGGGGGTCCCTATGGACCCCTGCAGCAAGGGGTTTATGTGGGGACACTTCGAGGGCCCTCAACACCCCTTTCCTCGACCCCCAGCATAGAGGGGGGTTCATTTTTTGGGCCACGGCCAGAATTGGCAATTAGTGTGCCGCGGCCCCTTTAAGGAGCCGCGACGGGGAATTTAAAACTTTTAAATGCAGCGGGGGGGGGGGGGGGGGGCTGATCTATGCAGATCGGGGACCCCATCTGCAAGGGGTTAATGTGGGGACACTCAGGGGGTCCCGATGGGGAACCCCAGCATAAAGGAAGTGTGCGAAATAAGTATAATAGCCAGGGTAGAATATTCATTTTAACTGCTTGTATCCTGCCTAGCCATGTGATTCTGCTTTTCGACCATCTCTGAAGGTCTTATATTAGCTCTTTGTATAGGTACATATAATTAGCTTTATATAGATCTGTTATTCTTTTGGTGATGGATACCCCTAAATATTTAATATGTGATTTAGGCCAGGAGAAATCAAAGTTTTGTTTAAGATATTGAGTCTCCTTTTGAGTGAGAGCTATACCTAATGCTTCTGACTTTGTTACATTTATTGTGTGTCCCTAGAGGTTTCCAAAGTGGTCAAGAGTGCACAGAAGCTCCGGGATAGCGGATATGCATTATGCAAGTATTTAGGGAGTTTGTGGTGCGCATAATGTGTTTCCTGCAGGAAGATCACATCTGGGTGTAGGGGTTTATAAGATAAAAAGGCTTTGCACCTTTTAAATTGGGAGTTAAATCCCCGGACCTCTGTAAAAATGAAGATGCTGAGCCTATCCTAGGCAGCACCTTTGTCGCCCCATCTAGCCCCTTCTACCTGGATTTTGATGGTTTGCGAAGTTGGCACTGGAGAAGGTGGAGGAATCTCTTGGTAAAGCCCGGTGTTTAGAACTGTAAAAGTGGGAAAGAAAAAACATAACATGATTAACCAAACTGTGATAACATATAAACTTTGACTTTTCCTCAGCCACTCAAGGCACTTTTGTGCCAGGGGAGAGAAATGAAGGTGTCCATTTCCCTACCAATCCCCTCTACTGAGGATGAAATATCTGACAAACTAACAGTTGTAAGTTTCAAAGGTTTACCATAAACTGCCCCATCATAGAGTCCCTATCTAAAGACCTGACCCCCAAATTGACTTTTATCTAGGAGCCTATATAACGGTTCGCTATCTAATGTATTTTACAATCTCTTAATTAATGTATTTTTGTCCCTTGAGCTGTAAACTTTTAATATAAACATCAAAGAACTTTCTATTGTGATGCTGAGGGCATAGAGTACTCTGCATTAGTGGATTTAGTGATCCAACTCTAGGCTTATGCAATGTCCGTATCGATTCATGCCTCTTAGTCTCTTTGTTCCAAAGTTCTCAGCTTCTTTGTTTTAAGTCCCAGAATGTTTTCGTGTGCTAAAGGAGGCATGGTCCTAATGTCCAGAGTGTCCCTCAGTTCTATTGCCCCGGTAACACCTGGTTTATATCCAGTAGAGATCTCTCTGTTCGTCGTTTACGCATTCCTCTATACCCTATTACTCAAAATGTGTGTCCTGTTTAGATTTTTACAGAGGATCCTGAAGATGAAGTAGCGGATCCTAGAACTGCTTGTTTGCTTTGTCGTCTAGGCCTTTGGATCTCTGTCCATTGTCTCGCCGGTCTAGGAGGCAGATTTATTTCTTGAATAGTTTACAAAGTATCCTCTCTGGGCAAAAGCTTTAGATCTGAAAGGACTGCATTGCACTCGGTCAGAGTGTGGACTGTGTGATTCGTCGTCCCTACTTGAAACGATAGGCTGAAGGGGAACCCCCATCTGTACTTAATACCTTTTTGTATCAGGATTAACAAGGCTGGTTTTAGTTGTTTTCGTTTTATGAGAGTGGAGGGAGCTAGGTCCGCATATACCTGTATCTGGGCCCCATCAGGGCCAACAATGGATTTCGTCTTTCGTGATGTTGCCAGTAATACGTCTCTTGTTCCTTGATGAAGAAATCGAGCTATGACATCGTTCGGCTGCTCTGGTAAATGTGGGCCCCCATGGCCCTGTGCGCCCTTTCAATTTCCCAGGCGTCTTGAAGGAAGTCAGGCAGTAAGCTGTGGACAATCGCATTCAAATATAGTTTCAGATCTTCCACTGTTTTAGGTATCCCTCTGAATCTTATATTATTGCGTCTGGACCTATTTTCTAGGTCTTCTAGCTTATTTTCTAGTACCTCAATATGTGCCCAGTTCTGGGTTATGTCCAGACGGTCATTTTGCTGGGTATCTACAATCTGATCGGTTATTGTTTCCAGTACGTGGGTCCGGTGCCAAAGGTCTTGCAAATCTTGCCTGATCTCCTTCGCAGCCTTATCAAAATGAGATCCAAGTAGGTTATTGAAATCAGCAAGTGAGATGTCAAACAATTTCATAGGTTGTTTTGCGTGAGAGGTATCTTCTTCCATATCTGAGCCTTCTGATGAGCCTACTGTGGATGCATGCGGGGAGGCACCAGCTTGCTGTTGTGCTTTAAAATGGTCCTGGATGCTCTTTGATGGAAGATTCTGTTTTGATTTACCCATGATAGAGTCTAGATATGAAATGCAGACCAGCACTTTCTAAATGTATGATTTAGAGGTTATAATCTCTCTAAGATATGTCAATAATATCAGGTATCTGTTCCAATGTGGGGTGTCCCTTTCAGCCCAAGACTATCAGTTCACAGCGTCAACTGGCCAGTCCTAGAGACTCATTTGGGGGCTACAGATTAGGAACATTCACTGTCAAGAGCAAATTGCTTTATCTGGGTTGCGTCTTCTTGCATTTGGTCTGTGATTAAAGTTTGTGATATATATTCGTATATATTTAGCCAGTTCCTCTTCTGTTTTTATTGATTAACTTCAGCTGTCCTTCCAGCTGTAACTGTACAGTGTTTAATGTGATGTGCCTATCCTTATGCAGTTTTCCAGCCCTTATTTGTTGCTAGGCTGATTGTATAGCCAATTATATATTTAGCTTTAGTATGTATTTTATAGGGAGTCCTGTCACTGTATTTTGTTCGTTTGCTTGTTTGTCTTAAAATGTTAATATGTCCCAGGGGGATCTAAGATGGCCGCTGTTCATTTGGCGGGAAAACTTCCCCTTGTGCTGCAGGGTCTGACCCCCCTTCTCTCCTCCCAGGCCCTTGTCCGCCTAGTTGGTTCTGGGCTTTGGGATTTCTTTATATTTAGGTGAACCCTCCACTGCTTGACTGTCCGATTGTGTGCAGTCTTCTGATTCTCCTTGCCAGTATTCTCTCAGGGCCTTGCCACGTGGGGAAGATGGCTGCCTCCTCCCCAGTGCTCCGCTCTCACGCTGTGCCTCTTTCCCTGTGCCTGGAAGCGCCGATGAGAGCTCTTGTGAGTGAGGTAAGGTGCTCCTGCTCCGCTGGGCCTCCGTAGCGTTGTTCAAGATTTATCCTGCGCCACTTCTCCTCACCCTTCTGTTCCTTGCTAAAGCCCCGGGCCTTTACTGTGCAGTATTTGACCCCGCTACGAGCCCGGAATTGCAGTCAGTTCACGCTCCTTACAGCCCGTGTGTGCTGCTGGGGATGGGGTTTTTAGCAATGAAATAGCGATTCGCGATTTTAACGATCAGAACTCTTGTAAACGTGAAAGATCAAAGGCTTTGATGGTCTGTACGTTCCCAGTTGAACAACCACAAGGATTTCAAGCTTGTAACATGTAAGTCAGTAGGAGAGAGCGTAACAATTACTGGAGCAGATAACCACGATATGATACTGTCCCCATTTACTCGTATGTATCAATAGATAGAGGTTCAACTCTCACCTTGAGTAACCACACCACAACCCTTGATCAAACCTTTTTATCTATATTTTTTCAAATTTGTAAAGTCTTTACAGTATCTCTTATAACACGCACCTCATTTTAAGAAGGGAATTTTAGGGGAAAAAAAAATTCAAATAAAGAACTTTGAAGCAAAATCCTCAACCTCAACCTCCCTCCTCATCCTTCAACCCCCTCCTCAACCTCCCTCCTCATCCTCCGTCCTCAACCCCCTCCTCAACCCCCTCATCCTCAACCCCCTCCTCCACCCCCCATCCTCATCCTCCTTCCTCAACCCCCCTCCTCAACCTCAACCCCCCTCCTCAACCTCCCTCCTCATCCTCCCTCCTCAACCCCCCCATCCTCAACCCCATCCTCAAATCCCCTCAACCCCCCTGCTCAACCCCCCATCCTCATCCTCCTTCCTCAACCCCCCTTTCCTCATCCCCCCTCAACCTCAACCCCCCTCCTCAACCTCAACCCCCCTCCTCAACCTCAACCCCCCCTCAACCTCCCTCCTCATCCTCAACCCCCCTCCTCATCCTCAACCCCCCTCTTCATCCTCAACCCCCCTCCTCACCCTCAACCTCCCTCCTCATCTTCAACCTCCCTCCTCATCCTCAACATCCCTCCTCATCCTCAACCCCCATCTCAACCTCCCTCCTTAACCCCCCTATCCTCAACCCCCACCTCAAACCCCCTCATCCTCAACCCCCTCCTCAACCCCCCTCCTCTCCCTCAACACCCCTCCTCATCCTCAACCTCCCTCCTCATCCTCAACCCACTCCTCAACCTCCTTCCTCAATCCCCCTATCCTCAACCTCCTCCTCAAACCCCCTAATCCTCAACCCCCTCCTCAACCCCCCTCTTCACCCTCAACCCCCCTCCTCATCCTCAACCCCCTCCTCAACCTCCCTCCTCATCCTCCCTCCTCAACCCCCCATCCTCAACTCCCTTCTCAACCTCCCTCCTCAATGCCCCTATCCTCAACCCCTCATCCTCAACCCCCCTCCTCAACCTCCCTCCTCAACCTCCCTCCTCATTCTAAACCCCCCTCCTCATTCTAAACCCCCATCCTCCTCAACCTAAACCCCCCTAAATACCTACCCCTCACTTACCTGCTTCTGCTCCGGCCTCCGCTCCTTGACCCGGTGACGTCACATGCGCGCCAGCGCGCCACGTCATTAGCATATACCGGGTGCACGTGACGCACCGGGTCAAGGAGCGGAGGCCGGAGCAGAAGCAGGTAAGTGAGGGTTAGGTATTTAGGGGGGTTTAGGTTGAGGAGGGGGGTTTAGGTTTAGGAGGAGGGGGCTTTAGGTTGAGGAGGGGGGTTAGAATGCGGAGCGGGTTTAGAATGAGGAGGGGGATTGAGGATGAGGAGGGAGAGGGAATATCGGCGTATAACACGCACCTATCATTTGACCCCTATTTTCAGGTAAAAAAAGTGCGTGTTATACGCCGATAAATACGGTATATTACGATAAAATCGCCCAATTTTGCAAAATTAATTCACATGATGGATATTGGTTCTACAGGTAAATTGATATTCCATGTATGTAATAACAGACAATTTTATTCAGGTTGAAAGTTTAATTAAATTGTGAATTAATTTATGGCTCATATGTTGAACTCGTCTTTTTATTAGGTCATTTGCCACTGCAGAAAATTAATTTTTTCTGTTTAACTTTTGAATACAACTTTGAACACAAGTTATTGCCAATATTGGCTATATTTATTAAGTGTATCAAAATTCTGTAATAAGTTCTACTTTTGAGAGATTATGTAACATACTCTCACAGTTGTTAGTACATATTAAGCTACTCCCTTCAATAGCTGGATATTTTTATGTTTACTTTTATTATATATATATATATATATATATATATATATATATATATATATATATATATAGTAAATAAATAGTACATCTGTGTTCACATTTGAATGTCTAAAACAAGTTAAAGAAACTATTCTCTCTCTCTCTCTCTCTCTCTCTCTCTCTCTCTCTCTCTCTATATATATATATATATATATATATATATAAATAAATATATCTATATATATATATATATATATATATATATATATATATATATATACATACAGTACATATGTAAACAAATATGGGTTAAAATAGAGTCTTCTAGTTTTAGTATTTAACAATAATTAGTGGGTTAACTAAACATCTTACCTCCTTCTAGTTGTTTCTTACTACATTGAGATAATGCAGAGTACTGCATAAACATTTAGAGCAAGATATATCATAGGCTTGTTCCATATTGGTTGTGCATAAAAATACATAACTTGTTAATGGCACTTGAGCAGATTGGACTTCCCGACATTATCCTTGTAGCCTGCGTCTGTCGGTTGCGCAATCATTTTGATTTATTTGTTCTAGCCTGTAAAAGCCACAATCTGCTCAAGTGCCACTAACAAGTTATGTTTTCAGGCAATTCCTACCTGAGAGCATGTAGTTTGGTCAAACAGGGTAATTCTTAAACTACAGTGAACAATTGCTAATGGATATATTCACCTTCAACTAGTATTTGTATGCATTTCCAATAAAATCATATATTTTTTATTTCCCATTTCATAGACGCACCATCCTCCTCCAGTTTAGCTTCGGGCACCTCTCCAGTTACCACTCGCCCACCTGCCGCCACCACCAACACTAGCACCACAGCCGCTTCACTTGATTCGTCAGCAGAGTTATTTACACATCCGTTGGAAGAAATGAGTGATGCGCAAACATTAGTGCCAGAGGATGTAGATAACAGGGATATGTCCCAGTCAGGCAGCATTACACACATGGACGTATAGTCTGATGATGATGATGTTGTAACCAGTGCTGTTTCCTTTGTTGAGTTGTCAGATACAAGTGAAGCGGTTGATGATGACGATGCGTCCGTGGATGTCATGTGGGTGCCTGCTATAGGAGAAAAAGAACAGGAGGAAAGTTCAGATGGGGAGACAGAGAGGAGGAGGAGACGAGATGGAAGCAGGGGGAGGTCATCGCAAGTAGCTAGTGGCACAGTCAGACAGCATGCATCGGCACCCGGGGTCAGCCAGACAGCACGCCAGTCAACGCATGCTGTTGCCACCACCAGAATGCCGTCATTGCAGAGCTCAGCAGTGTGGCAATTTTTTGGTGTGTCTGCCTGTGACAACAGCGATGCCATTTGCAACCTGTGTGAAAAGAAACTGAGTCATGAGAAGTCCAACACCCACCTAGGTACAACTTCTTTGCGAAGGCACATGATGTCACATTACAAATGCATATGGGATCAACACATGAGTACAAGCAGCACACAAAGTCAAAGCCGCCATCCTCCTCCTGGTCCAGCATCTTCAGCTATGTCAACCACTACTGCCCTGCTTGCCCCCTCTCAACCATCCGCCACTCCGGATCTCCAGGTATCTGTCAAGGACATGTTTGAGCGTCAGAAGCCAATGTCACAAAGTCACCCCCTTGCCCAGCAACTGACAGCTGGCTTGTCTGAACTCTTAGCCCGCCAGCTTTTACCATACAAGCTGGTGGAGTCTGAGGCATTCAAAAATGTTTTAACTATTGGGACACCACAGTGGAAGGTACCCGGACGAAATTTCTTTGCACAAAAGGCAATCCCCAACCTGTACTCGATTGTGCAAAAGGAAGTAATGGCATCTCTGGCACACAGTGTTGGGGCAAGAGTCCATCTGACCACTGATACCTGGTCTGCAAAGCATGGTCAGGGCATTTATATCACCTACACTGCGCATTGGGTAAACCTGGTGACGGCTGCCAAGCAAGGAATACGTGGCTCAAATTTGAAGTGGGAGGACCGATCTAACATCTTTTTCCATCTCCCGCTTCCAAAAATCCATGCCATATACACGTCCCCTGATAGTGGACGTAACAGGGATTAAACCGATAGGAATAATACTACGTAACAGTACACACCTTATAATAACGCAGACAGAGGCAACGCATATAATCTTCCATGCTGTGCAGTGGAAGCCCCCAGACTCTGACCTGTGTATAATCTTCCATGCTGGGCAGTGGAAGCCCCCAGACTCTGACCTGTGTATAACCTTCCATGCTGGGCAGTGGAAGCCCCCAGACTCTGACCTGTGTATAATCTTCCATGCTGGGCAGTGGAAGCCCCCAGACTCTGACCTGTGTATAATCTTCCATGCTGGGCAGTGGAAGCCCCCAGATTCTGGGAGTCGGAAGAAGAGGAGTCAGAGGAGGAAGGTGGCTTTGAGGAGGTGGAAGACCAAACACAGCATGCGTCCCAGGGGGATTGTTGTCACCTGTCGGGGACCCTTGGTGGCTGGGTGGAGGAAGAGACCTTCAATGACATCAGTGAGGACAAGGAACGGGACATGGCTAGCTTGGTATCCAATCTTGTGCAAATGGGGAGTTTGCGCTTGTGCAAAGGGACTGTTTGCGGTTATTTGCGGTGCATTAAATGGGTAGATTGGGCTGTTACTGTGAAGCGGGTGTAACCCTTACACTACCTGATCGATACAACATCATACCTGATGTTTTAAATCACGTTATTCCAAACAATTTAGGAATGTTAGGTGATTTATGCCCTTTATGGCTTAAAACCAGACTCTGCATCAACTATCTAATTTTCCATGGGAGTTTTGCCAGGGATCCCCCTCCGGCATGCCACAGTCCAGGTGTTAGTCCCCTTGAAACAACTTTCCCATCACTATTGTGGCCATAAAGAGTCCCTGTGAGTTTTGAAATTCGCCTGCCCATTGAAGTGTATGGGGTTCGCCAATGTTCGCCCGTTCGCGAACATTAGATGGAAGTTCTCGTCCGCTGTTCGCGAACCCAAAATTTGTTGTTTGCGACATCACTAATTAGAATTAATTGCAGAACCGTCTCAAACCCACAAATATGCAATTCCATTTTTTTTGTGTGTGTGAAATGGATCCCTGGACTTAAGAGGTTAATAGATATCATGGTACCTGCATCGACTAGAACAGTTGCTTAAATGAATTGTATTGATTTCTACATTGCTGGATTGCGAGTCTGATCGCTAAATATACTTTTCGACACTAATTAATTTGTAGTCTCTGAATGACGTTTACGTATAAACTCCATGATTTACTGACGTCATGATGACAGTCACATTTACTATTGGCTGTGTCTTAGTAGTAATTTATTGGAATTGGTGAGCTGGAATCAATAAAATACATCTAAACATTTATTTAAAACTAAACAAATTTATGCATTTGAGGCTGGCTCTTAGTTTTCTTCATTAGGTATTCTTTTTTACTTAAATAATTCTTCCCTAACCATGTTGCACACAATTACTAGTTCTGCAGATACATAATATTTATTATAATCTCTCCCCGAAATCTTCTACATACAAAATCTGACAATCCCTTACTTCTTAATCGGAACAATTTGTTCACCAATTTCATTTAGTTCACTAGTATATTGTTAACCAGGGGGCATAATGTCCACTATTAGCTAAAACATAATTATTAATATCCACTTTTTTAAACTGTGTAAAAGTGGATACTTTTCCTTCCATTATATGTATTTTTAAATATACATAATGAACCTTTTGTTTACTATACACACACTACTAAAAGTGAAATTTAAATTATTGTTAAATGATTTTAGTAACTGTTCCAATTTTGTTCAATATCCCCCAGACTTCAATATAGCTACATGACAGGACCATGTTCGTACCCACGTCATCCTGCCAAACATATTCCTCCTCGTTTTCAGCCCTCAGAGTAGTATCTTCCAGTAACATTAATTCCGGCTTTGAATTCTTCCAGTCCGGACTTAAGCATGATATATTCTGTGTATATATAAGTTGAATAAATAAGATGTACAACCAGTCGCACTCCTATCCCAACCATTGGTTTTTCCATGGTCAGTTCTGGCTGTGGCTTTTTGGTCTACATACAGGGAGGGAAAGCGAGGAAAAGTGACAAAGGGGCGGGAGTGGGAGGGAGAGGGGGAAGAGACCAGTGGCGGCTGGTGAACTTTCAAGTTGGGGGGGCGCCAGGGCGAAACGTAGCCCCTCCCCCTTTTCAAACCACACCCCTTTTTATAACTCCTCCCCTGATATCATAATGACCTTTATACGCCCCGCCCAATGACCTTATACTTGTAAAGCCCATTGAAATACATGATCAGCAATGCAGCAATGTCAAGAAGTAAAGTAACAATGTGTTAAATTCATTGGTATACAATATAGATTGAAAAAACTCATGTGACAAGACTACAGCAATATCATAATTGCACCTATACGCATTAACAGAAAAATTAAGCAGTGACACTTACCATTAGTCGGCTCTTCTTTTTAGGGTCTTCATGTTCAGTAAGTTGACCAACGAGTACAAACAAATCTGCTGCCACATAGGATTTGCACCTGGGGTTGAAAGAAAACAAGCAAATCAATCAGACCATTCAAGAAAAAAACCATACCTTAAAAACCTTAAAAGACCAAGTGTGACCATATAGGCCCCAAACGCACCTTAAAAACCTTAAATAACCGTGTGACCATATAGGCCCCAACCGCACCTTAAAAACCTTAAATAACCAAGTGTGACCAAAAAGGCCCCAACTGCACCTTAACAAACATAAAAATACACAAGTGTGACCAAATAGGCCCCAACCGCACCTTAAAAACATGAAATAACCAATTTTGACCATATAGGCCCCAACCACACCTTAAAAACCTTAAATAACCAAGTGTGACCAAATAGGCCCCAACCGCACCTTAAAACCCTTAAATAACCAAGTGTGACCATATAGGCCCCAACCGCACCTTAAAAACCTTAAAAGACCAAGTGTGACCATATAGGCCCCAACCGCACCTTAAAAACCTTAAAAGACCAAGTGTGACCAAAAAGGCCCCAACCGCACCTTAAAAACCTTAAAAGACCAAGTGTGACCAAAAAGGCCCCAACCGCACCTTAAAAACCTTAAATACCAAGTGTGACCAAAAAGGCCCCAACCGCACCTTAAAAACCTTAAATAACCAAGTGTGACCAAATAGGCCCCAACCGCACCTTAAAAACCTTAAAAGACCAAGTGTGACCATATAGGCCCCAAAGGCACCTTAAAAACCATAAAAGATCAAGTGTGACCATATAGGCCCCAACCGCACCTTAAAAACCTTAAATTACCAAGTGTGACCATATAGGCCCCAACCGCACCTTAAAAACCTTAAAAGACCAAGTGTGACCATATAGGCCCCAACCGCACCTTAAAAACCTTAAATAACCAAGTGTGACCATATAGGCCCCAACCGCACCTTAAAAACCTTAAAAGACCAAGTATGACCATATAGGCCCCAAACGCACCTTAAAAACCTTAAAATATTATTATTATTATTATTATCGTTTATTTGTAACGCGCCAACATATTTCGTAGCGCTATACATAAGTTAAGTTACAGGCAATGACAAGTTAAAGATTCATACATTGCAAAGAGTGGGTGGCCCTGTCTTTGAGCTTGGAATCTAGTGTCCATAGCGCTTTCCCTAAAGCACTGCGCAGGATTGAAACTCGCAGACTTAAATAACCAAGTGTGACCAAAAAGTCCCCAACTGCACCTCAAAAACCTTAAATAACCAATCAAAACCATATAGGCCCAAACTGTACATTAAAAAAATGAAATAAAAATACTAAATATATATATATATATATATATTGAGATATATATATATATATATATATATATATATATTGATTATATATATATATATATATATATATATATATATATATATATATATATATTGAGATATATAATTATATATATATAATTATATAGATATAATTATATATATATATATATATAGATATCAATATATCTATCAATCAATATATATATATATATATATCAATCAATATATCTATCAATCAATATATCTATCAATCAATATATCTATCAATCAATATATAAATCAATATTTATATATCAATATATATATATATATATATCAATATATATATATATCAATCAATATATCTATCAATCAATATATAAATCAATCAATATATATATATATATATATATATATATATATATATATATATATATATATACACACACACACATAGAGCAATATACATAAAACAAAAAAATATATTAATTGATATTTATTAATTGATTAATTGATGTACTTTATTAATTATTTGATTATTGCTCATGTATTTGTATTAGACATTATTTATTATACATATTACAGTGCTATTTATTTGTTATACATGTTACAGGATATTATCCTGTAACATGTATATCACATAAATAGCCCTGTAATATGTATAATACATACAAGTTCACACTAACCTTTTTTGCCCTTACAGGCTTCCATACTTGCTTTGCTAATTTTTTAAAGACTCTGATTGGTTGAAATCAATGTCAATCAAAAAATGTCAGCCAATCAGAATCCTTCAAAAATAGAATAAAAGGAGGAGCGTGGAAAAAAATCAATTAGTGGCCGGGAGGAGCTCCATTAGATTGTTGTTTTTTTTTTTTTTTAGAGCGTCGGGTTTTTTAGGTGGAGGCCTCTTGCAATGGGCCAGAATGGATGGACAATGGCTTCAATCAAGATGAGGACAAGGGCTTCTATCAAGATTGAAGGACATGGGCTTCAATCAAAATTGATTGGAATGCCCAACTATCCAGGGCAGAAGGCCACCGCTGGAGGGGTCAATTTGACAGGTAAGTATGTGCTGTTTATTATTGTTTTTTCCCCCCCCTTCCCTTATTTTTATTTTATCTTTATAAGTGACAGACAATTTATTATTTTTATTTTAACTGCAATGTTAAAGATACATTGCCTGTTACTTCTAAAAATGGAATAAAAATATGGGGGGGGGACTGTATTGTTGTTGTGTTTTTTTGTTGTGTTTTTTTTTTTTTTTAGTGTAAGGTAGGTGGATTGCTAGTTGGGCCAGGGTGGGGTGTGGGTCACTGGGTCAGGGTTGTAGGTCAGTGGCTTGGCCTGGTACTATCACCCTGACCCAGTGACCACACCCTACCCTGGCCCAACTACCAAGTTGGTAGTTAGGACAGGGTGGGGGTCATTAGGTCAGGCAGGCTGTTAGGTGGATTGCTAGTTGGGCCAGCGTGGGGTGTGGGTCACTGGGTCAGGGTTGTAGGTCGGTGGCTGGGTACTACCAAGCCACCTACCTACCCCCAAGACCAAGTGACCTCAGTTGGTAGTAGCTGGGTCAGACTTAGGTCAGGGTGGTTAGTTGGCCTGGTACTACAACTCCACCTACCTATCACCCTGACCCAGTGACCACACCCCACCCTGGCCCAACTACTAAGTTGGTAGTTGGGTCAGACTTAGGTCAGGGTGGTTAGTGGGGTCACACCAGGGTTGGCACAGGGCCCCATGGGCCTCCTGTCCTTAGGGGGGGGTGATGACCGGGTCTGGGGGGGGAGGAGTGACCGGGTCCGTCGGGCTTATGCTGGGTGGATGACCACATGGTCCGTCGGCGACTGAGGTGGCCAGATGGGCCTACGGGGGGGGGGTGACCGGGGTGACAGGGTCATCACCGCGCTTGGCACGAGGCCACATGGGTAATTGTGTGGCAGGCAGGCAGGCAGGCATAGTGGGGTACTAGGGTAGCCCTAAGTTTATTAGGGGGACTAGGGGTTTGGCCAGGGCAGTTAGGACTTACTGTTGTAGGTTGGGCCAGTCTGAGTAGTTTCAGCCAGGGAGGTACTCAGCACCGGGAGCAGGAAACAAAAAGAGGGCTGGGCCTGGCTTATGGTGGTTTTATTAACAGGGGAGCTGTCAATCAAAATTAAACTCAAGGCTCTATTAGCTGGTGAGCGCCCTGGGCTAACGGTCTGGGTGGGCTTAGGTGGTACTCCTGACAACTGCACAACCTTCCAGCATTGATTGGTCAATGATGGAAGACTGTCAGTCGTTGAAATGGATACATTTCACTGCCCATGCATAGCTTCTCCCTGGTTGGTGGGCGGAATCCATTAACGGTCATGACTCATTCATAGAGTCTAAAGGTTAGTGTAAGTGCAGTAGTGTAATCTGATCACACAGCGTGGCGCGTGCAGGGGAAAGCTACAATAGATAGAATAGATAGTGTAGCATTGCACACAGCAGTGACCTGCAATAAAAAAAAAATTTGGGGGGCGCTTGCCCCGACGCCCCTATGGACGAGCCGCCACTGGAAGACACACAGGGGAGGGAGAGGGGGGAAGAGACACAGGGGAGGGAGAGGGGGGAAGAGACACAGGGGCGCAAGAGGGGGGGAGAGACACAGGGGAGGGAGAGGGGGGAGAGACACAAGTGAGGGAGAGGGGGGGGACACAGGGGAGTAAAGGGGGAAAAGACAAGGGGATGTGGGAACAGACACAAGGTAGGGAGAGGAGGGGGGAAATGAGACACAAGGGAGGGTGAGGAGGGGGAAATGAGACACAAGGGAGGGATAGAAGGGGAAATAGGACACAAGGGAGGGAGAAGAGGGGAAAATGAAACACAAGGGAGGTAGTGGAGGGATGAGACACAAGGGAGGGAGGGGCAAGGAGACACAAGGGAGGTAGAGGAGGGGGGAAAGGAGACACAAGGGAGGTAGAGGAGGGGGGAAAGGAGACACAAGAGAGGGAGTGGAGGGGGAAAGGAGACACAATGGAGGGAGAGGAGGGGGAAAGGATACACAAGTGAGAGAGAGGAGGGAGAAAGGAGACACAAGGGAGGGAGAGTAAGGGGGAAAGAAGACACAAATGAGGGAGAGGGGGGGAAGAAGACACAAGTCAGGGAGAAGAGAGGGGAAAGGAGACAGAAGGGAGAGAGAGGAGGGGGGAATGAGACACAAGGGAGGATATAGACAGGGGGAGAGACTCGCGATGAGCGCCAACGGTGCTCACATTGGGTGGCAAGCAGGATTGCCAGCATTCAAATTTTATTACCTTCATTTTTGACGGGCAAGTTGCTAGTCACATATATAGCTCCAATGAGCACCAAAGGCGCTCATTGTACTGTGAGCACAAGCTAGTTTCAACTAGCTATTGAATTTACACCTTTGACAAAGCCTTAGTGTAGGCAAAACCACAATGGTTAGGTATCTTTTTTAGCTGCAGATTTCCCAGACAATGTAAAGGAGAGACTGAGCTGCACACTGAAGATTGGCTATACACATCACTTTTTGCCTGCTGATTGCTGCTATTGTATAGACTACCTGTGTGCACACTCCCAGCAGGCATCCATCAAGCTCCAGGGATGCTGTAAGCGTCTGGAATGAAAGGCAACCATGAGTAAGCTGATATCTATGTCAAGTCACTTCTTTATGCCATTATTGTATTTTTTATTGCTGGTACTACATAGACTGCACAGACTGCATATGCGCACACCTTTAAGAGGCATACAGCAAGCTCCAGGGATGTTGTAAGTGTGCTAAATGCTGGCTAACCAAGAGAAAACCTGTATCAATGCCTATGCCATTGTTTCATTGTATGCAGATATCTTTTTGGCATTAATATATACATTTTTAATGTTCAGGCTGCTCTCCACACTATTGGGATTATACCAATTGCTATTTTTTCATATATAGAGCATATGGCTTTAATTTTATATATGTTGTATTCCACCTGAGGGTGCTCCTATGATTCCATTGTGCTTATGAGGAAACACCCAATGGTATTTATTTTCAGCTTTTTTTCCATTTGTATTAACCCTTAATAAAGGATGTTAACTATGTTAACAGTTAACTAGCCCACCAATAGGGACTGTATGCTCTTCTTATAACTTTCTATTTAATCTTAGAGGACTTCTTGCAATACGCATGTGGATGCAAGTCTTTTTTCTGTCACCCTATTTGACAATATATTACTTTGAGCCATAGACTCCAGTTGTTGTTTTATAATGTTTGTGTTATTTTAACTTTAATACCTTACATATACATATGTACATATTCTTGTGGAATTAGAGCCTACAGTTTGTGAGCACATTGGGATAATCTACCATAAGAGTGCCCTTTTTTCTCTTTTCTCTTTGTTCTTTTTATAATATTTTAGCCATTTGGTATAATTATTAGGTCTTTCAACTGAATATGATGAATTCACATAGAAACATTTGAACCTAGTCCCAGATACATAATTTGTTGCATAGTATGGGCATCTAAACTCACTTTTTTGTTTCTTGTTATTATCTCTGCTAGCAGAGATAGAACCAGACCATTATTGGACCCTAAGGACAATGATGTCAGCCTTTCTACTTGCCCCAAGTGGTACTGGAGCCTAAGTAGCTGAATAACTTAATGGGACCCTTATTATATTCCTCTCAGAAATCTGGTCAGTTTGATGCCAAACAAGGTATGGGGATTCTCACACTCAACAGTACATATATAAGACATCTATGTTAGATTTATACCACAGGCAATATTAAACCACAACACACAATATTAAATAACTTAATGCCACAATTATTATGAACTCACAAATGCCAACAGGGCAACCCTACCCTACACATCCAGGGTGTACAATTCTGCTCACAGGGAAATAGCAGTCCAGATATAGTCCATATATCCATTTTTTACAGTCCAGATATATCTTGGTGTAATGTTTGACCATAAAAAGTGACTCCTTGTGCCATGCAACCCCTGCCCTCCTGGGGCACCGAATAGTTGAATCAACACCAAGAGACCCCCAGTTACCCCTGGGCATGACACTAATGTTTGATTATTTTTAAGAAGAATGTCTTTTTATCATTTAATAACTGTAGATAAACTTAAACGATTGCATGATTAACAGTATCAAAATATTTGATATATGCCATGTGAACACATATACATGTATTAAACCCTTTGAAAAAAAGCACACTCTTTTAGGCAGTAACAGCTTCTTAATTTCCTTCTGAATTTATACAATTAAACTAACATAGAAAGGTCCCTTTAATTGAAGAATTACATGTTCAAATAATATAAACAAAATTACAATTTGTAATCAAAATTTTTAAGTGGAAGTGCATTAATATTGTTGTAGAATTAAGAGTTTTCTTATATACAAATTAATTTAAATATTTACCCTCTGAGGCAACTATTTAGGCTTATCAGTGGCAGGTCATAAAGAAGAAGAGCATGTCACATTAAAAATAAAAAAGTGACAGAACTGCTTTACATCACCCATTAACATTTACATTAAATTGGTAAATGTCTCTGTTTCAGTGGACCATGCTTTTTTTTTTTGTTACCCCAATGTTTATTAAATAATTGTTGTTATATCACTCTTAAAAGGCCATGGTCAAACAGTGGCAAAGCTTTAGCCAGAAACTTAAATTTAAAAAGACACCTTACCTCATTAATGGCAGCTGCTGTACCTGTCCATACCCCTATCAATGCTCAGAGGAATACTAAAAAGAAAACATATTAACAGAGGCAATATATATATATATATATATATATATATATATATATATATATATATATATATATATAAATACATATATAGTATATAGTTACATAAACATACTTTTATAAATCTTTGAGTGAGGATGTTGCAAATTACAAAGATAAGTAATTGTTGCAAGTGGGAACACACACATTTAAATCCTAAATGTGAAGTAGGTGGTGGAAAATTGTTTCAAACTGCCACCCTCCATTATCTCCACAAGTGGTTATTTCAACAGATTATTTGAAAGTCACCACCTAAACAAAGATTTCACCAAGATTGTTGTAAAGGCTAGGAATGATCCAAGATGAAATAACTTGCCAGTAGTGATGTCCCGAACAGTTCGCCGGAGAACTATTCGCGGCGATTTTTGCATGTTCGCGTTCGCAACGAACGGCAAACATATGCGCTTTTCGGTCCGCCCCCTATTCTTTATCATTGAGGAAACTTTGACCCTGCACCTTACAGTCAGCAGACACATTCCAGCCAATCAGCAGCATACACTCCCTTCCAGAGCCTTCCATCTGTATGACAACCTCTATTTTAGAATCATTCTGTAGCTGCATTCGTGGAGAGAGGAGATATATTCTACCTGCTCTTGATTTAATAGGGAAATAGATAGCCAGGCTGTATATTTAGCTTTAACTACACACCTGAAGGACTCCTTTGATATCTGCTGCAAGGACAGCAACCCCAAAAGCCCTTTTTAGGGCTAGAACATCATTTATTTTATTTTATTATTTTTTTCTGCTGATTTAATAGGGAAATAGATAGCCAGGCTGTGTATTTAGCTTTAACTACACACCTGAAGGACTCCTTTGATATCTGCTGCAAGGACCTTATTACTTTTTTCTGTGTAATCTAATTGCATATGCCAGCCTGCTAGCGTGTGTGTGAGGCCTATTGCATCTAGTCTGCCAACTTTTGCCAGTGCACAGTGACACTCATATCTAGTGCCACCGTAGTGTGCAGTGAAATAAAACAGCCCTTTTTTACTGTAATCGACTGAATATCAGTTGCCTGCCTAAAGGCGTGTGTGTGAGGCCTATTGCATCTAGTCTGCCAACTTTTGCCAGTGCGCAGTGACACTCATATCTAGTGCAACTGTAGTGTGCAGTGAAATAAAACAACCCTTTTTTTACTGTAATCAATTGAATATCAGTAGCCTGCCTACAGGCGTGTGTGTGAGGCCTATTGCATCTAGTCTGCCAACTTTTGCCAGTGCACAGTGACACTCATATCTAGTGCAACCGTAGAGTGCAGTGAAATAAAACAACCCTTTTTTGACTGTAATCGATTGAATATCAGTAGCCTGACTAAAGGCGTGTGGGTGAGGCCTATTGCATCTAGTCTGCCAACTTTTGCCAATGCACAGTGACACTCATATCTAGTGCAACCGTAGAGTGCGGTGAAATAAAACAACCCTTTTTTGACTGTAATCGATTGAATATCAGTAGCCTGACTAAAGGCGTGTGGGTGAGGCCTATTACATCTAGTCTGCCAACTTTTGCCAGTGCGCAGTGAGACTCATATCTGGTGTCACAGTAGCTTGCACGCATAGTACAGAATAATGCCCAGTTTTCAGAGGCAACGTACCCTGAACTTGAACAGTTCTGAGGACATGGTTGACTGGCTAACACAGGACACCCAATCTTCTACAGCTTCCGCTCGGAACCTAGACTCACCATCCTCCTCCAGCTTAGCCTCGGGCACCTCTCCAGTGACCACTCGCCCGCCTGCCGCCACCACCAACACTGGCACCACAGCCGCTTCACTTGATCCGTCAGCAGAGTTATTTACAGATCCGTTGGAAGAAATGAGTGATGCACAGACATTAGCGCCAGAGGATGTAGATAACAAGGATATGTCCCAGTTAGGCAGCATTACACACATGGACGTACGGTCTGATGATGATGATGATGTTGTACCCGGTGCTGCTTCCTTTGTTGAGTTGTCAGATACAAGTGAAGTGGTTGATGATGACGATGCGTCCGTGGATGTCACGTGGGTGCCCGCTATAAGAGAAGAAGAACAGGAGGAAAGTTCAGATGGGGAGACAGAGAGGAAGAGGATACGAGTTGAAGGCAGCGGGAGGTCGTCCAAAGTAGCTAGTGGCACAGCCAGACAGCATGCATCGGCACCCGGGGTCAGCCAGACAGCACGCCAGTCAACGCATGCTGTTGCCACCACCAGAATGCCGTCATTGCAGAGCTCAGCAGTGTGGCAATTTTTGGGGTGTCTGCCTGTGACAACAGCGATGCCATTTGCAACCTGTGTGAAAAGAAACTGAGTCGTGAGAAGTCCAACACCCACCTAGGTACAACTTCTTTGCGAAGGCACATGATGTCACATCACAAACGCATATGGGATCAACACATGAGTACAAGCAGCACACAAAGTCAAAGCCGCCATCCTCCTCCTGGTCCAGCATCTTCAGCCATGTCAACCACTGCTGCCCTGCTTGCCCCCTCTCAACCATCCGCCACTCCGTGTCTCGCCCTGAGCAGTCCCTGCTCATCTGCCCACAGTCAGGTGTCTGTCAAGGACATGTTTGAGCGTCAGAAGCCAATGTCACAAAGTCACCCCCTTGCCCGGCAACTGACATCTGGCTTGTCTGAACTCTTAGCCCGCCAGCTTTTACCATACAAGCTGGTGGAGTCTGAGTCTTGTAGCTATTGGGACACCACAGTGGAAGGTACCCGGCCGAAATTTCTTTGCACAAAAGGCAATCCCCAACCTGTACTCGATTGTGCAGAAGGAAGTAATGGCATCTCTGGCACACAGTGTTGGGGCAAGGGTCCATCTGACCATGGATACCTGGTCTGCAAAGCATGGCCAGGGCAGATATATCACCTACACTGCGCATTGGGTAAACCTGGTGACAGCTGCCAAGCATGGAATACGTGGCTCTGCAGAGGAGTTGGTGACACCGCCACAACTTGCAGGCAGGCTTGCTGCCACCTCCTCTACTCCTCCTACTCCATCCTCTTCCATAACCTCCTCGGCTGAGTCCTCTTCTGCTGCTGCTATGTCTTGCTCCACATCAACGGCACCCTCCCAGCTCCACAGGTACTATTCCACATCCCGGATATGGCAGTGTAACGCCGTCTTGGGGTTGACTTCCCTGAAAGCAGAGAGTCACACCGGACCAGCACTCCTGTCCGCCCTGAACGCACAGGTGGATCAGTGGCTGACTCCACACCAACTGGAGATCGGCAAAGTGGTTTGTGACAGCGGAAAAAATTTGTTGGCGGCATTGAATTTGGGCAAGTTGACACATGTGCCGTGCATGGCACATATGTGTAATCTGATTGTACAATGCTTTGTGCATAAGCACCCAGGCTTACAGGACGTCCTGAAGCAGGCCAGGAAGGTGTGTGCCCATTTCACTCATTCCTACACGGCCATGGCGCACTTTATAGATATCCAGCGGCGAAACAACATGCCAGCGAGGCGCTTGATTTTAGACAGGAATTCAACTCTCCTAATGTTCGACCACCTGCTCCAACAAAAAAAGGCCGTTAACGAGTATTTGTATGACCGGGGTGCTAGGACAGCCTCTGCGGAGCTGGGGATTTTTTTGCCACGTTACTGGACGCTCATGTGCAATGCCTGGAGCGTGCCCTGCGAAGAGTGCTGGATCAGGCCGTAGATGAGCTTGAAGAGGAAGAGGAAGAGTTGTGGTTACCATCACCGCCAGAAACAGCCTTATCAGCATCGCTTGCTTGACCTGCGGCAACGCTGGAAGAGGATTGTGAGGAAGAGGAGTCAGAGGAGGAATGTGGTTTTGAGGAGGAGGAGGAAGACCAACCACAACAGGCATCCCAGGGTGCTCGTTGTCACCTATCTGGTACCAGTGGTGTTGTACGTGGCTGGGGGGAAGAACATACCTTCAGTGAGATCACTGAGGACGAGGAACGGGACATGACTAGCTCGGCATCCAACCTTGTGCAAATGGGGTCTTTCATGCTGTCGTGTCTGTTGAGGGACCCTCGTATAAAAAGGATGAAGGAGAACGACCTGTACTGGGTGTCCACACTACTAGATCCCCGGTATAAGCAGAAAGTGCCTGAAATGTTACCGAATGACCACAAGTCGGAAAGGATGCAGCCATACCAAAATAAATTAAAAGTATGCTTTACACAGCGTTTAAGGGTGATGTCACAGCACAAAGGCAATCTAACAGCGGAAGAGGTGAACATAATCCTCCTCCTCCCACGACCACCCCGGCAAGGAGAGGACGCTTTACAGACGTGTTGTTGATGGAGGACATGCAGAGCTTTTTAAATCCTATGCATCGCCACAGCCCTTCGGGGTCCACCCTCAGAGAACGACTCGACCATCAGGTAACAGACTACCTCGCCATAACTACAGATATCGACACTATGAGGAGCGATGAACCCCTTGACTACTGGGTGTGCACGTTTGCTCTGTGGCCTGAGCTATCCCAATTTGCCATAGAACTTCTGGCCTGCCCCGCTTCAAGTGTCCTGTCAGAAAGGACCTTCAGTGCAGCAGGAGGTTTTGTCACTTATAAGAGAAGTCGCCTAGGTCAAAAAAGTCTAGATTACCTCACCTTTATTAAGATGAATGAGGGATGGATATCGAAGGGACTGACAGTGGGCGATACATTCGATTAAAAAAGGCCTGATAGCTGCCTTCAGCTAATAATGGTCAACATGCTGCTGTATTTTATCCCTGAATGCCTGATGACTTGCGTGACTTATCCGCCACCAAGTAGGGTTCAAGACGCAATGTTTTAGGGCCTTCCCCCAGTGTCGCTTAAACCAGTAACAAATGTTTTTTATTTGTAAAGCGACCCAATGATCCCCCTTGATAGAGGTTTATCTTTACAAATTTTGGAGAACCAATTTAAGACCGGTGTCCCCTGTTTCTGGGTCAGGGAGTGTGTGAAATGCCTCAGCCTACAGTAATTGTAATGTTCTGACAGCGGTAGCTCATGTTTGTCCCTCAGTTCCTCATAGGTGAGCATCTGGCCCTTTACTAACCAGTCTCCCAGTCTATCTAGTTTCCTTGACCTCCACCAGTGTTGTGATGTTGTGCTCATGTATTCAGGGCCTGAGGGTGGTTAAGAATTGGGGTCATTTGGGTGGATCCAGGGAACAAACCTGTGTGTTTCTTGGCCCATTTCCAGTATGATAGTGAGTGTCTGATTAGGGGGTTTAGCGAGTTTTTAAGGCTCTAAGGCAATTCTGATAGCCAAGCTACCTTGTCCCAGGTTAAGGGCCTTAAAGTGTGGTTCTCTAAATACACACAGGCCGTTTGATGACATATAGAATGTGCTATTGGGAGGAAAGATAGGTGACGGAACAGGTATTAAACTGATAGGAATGAGTAGTACAACTTAATGCACCTCTCCTACCTGGTGGCACCTTAGATTGCACGTGCAGTGCCCCTAATTCGAAGTAGGAGGTCCGACCAAGCATCTTTTTCCATCTCCCTGTTCCAAAAATGTATGCCATATACACGTCCCCTAATAGTGGACGTAACAGGGATTAAACCGATAGGAATAGTACTACTTAACAGTACACACCTTATAATAACGCAGACAGAGGCCACGCATATAATCTTCCATGCTGTGCAGTGGAAGCCCCCAGACTCTGACCTGTGTATAATATTCCATGCTGGGCAGTGGAAGCCCCCAGACTCTGACCTGTGTATAATATTCCATGCTGGTCAGTGGAAGCCCCCAGACTCTGACCTGTGTAAAATATTCCATGCTGGGCAGTGGAAGCCCCCAGACTCTGACCTGTGTATAATATTCCTTGCTGGGCAGTGGAAGCCCCCAGACTCTGACCTATGTATAATATTCCATGCTGGGCAGGGGAAGCCCCCAGACTCTGACCTGTGTATAATCTTCCATGCTGGGCAGTGGAAGCCCCCAGACTCTGACCTGTGTATAATCTTCCATGCTCTGGGAGTCTGAAGAAGAGGAGTCAGAGGAGGAAGGTGGCTTTGAGGAGGTGGAAGACCAAACACAGCAGGCGTCCCAGGGGGCTTGTTGTCCCCTTTCGGGGACCCTTGGTGGCTGGGTGGAGGAAGAGACCTTCAATGACATCAGTGAGGACAAGGAACGGGACATGGTTAGCTTGGTATCCAGAATTGTGCAAATGGGGAGTTTGCGGTTGTGCAAAGGGACTGTTTGCGGTTGTTTGCGGTGCATTAAACGGGGATATTGGTCTGTTACTGTGAAGCGGGTGTAACCCTTACACTACCTGATCGATACAACATCATACCTGATGTTTTAAAGCATGTTATTCCAAACAATTTAGGAATGTTAGGTGATTTATGCCCTTTATGGCTTAAAACCAGACTCTGCATCAACTATGTAATTTTCCGTGGGAGTTTTGCCATGGATCCCCCTCCAGCCTGCCACAGACCAGGTGTTAGTCCCCTTGAAACAACTTTCCCATCACTATTGTGGCCAGAAAGAGTCCCTGTGGGTTTTGAAATTCGCCTGCCCATTGAAGTCTATGGCGGTTCGCCAATGTTAGTCCGTTCGCAAACATTTGATGGAATTTGGGTCCACAGTTCGCGAACCGAAAATTTGATGTTTGCGACATCACTACTTGACAGAGCCCGTGAATTTGGTATCTTATTTTTGTGATCTTTTGTGTTGCTTTGTTGGATTTGATCTCAGTTATGACCCCTGCATTTGTTTCTGTCCACCCTATGCTCACTTTACTTAAATCCAAATTCAACAGTCAATCTATATATCTGTATAATGGGTCTGCCTTTTGTTTGGCAACCACCCAAATAACACTTATGACTTTGAGAAGAATGAGTTTGTGCAGACCCAATAGAATAATTATTCTACCTGGACTATTTACTACCTATTGGGACTCATTCAATTAAGCCCTCCGCAAGGGAGCCCGCAAGTTATTTTGCTATTCAATTGGCGTCTTTTATCTGGCTTCGAACGGATTACGGGCTTCCGCCTCCCATTCCTTGCGATGTTCATCACTTTGCAAGTTACAGCCCATCCCAGCCTTTGATCTTTAACGTCCGCAAGAGTTACGATCGCAAAAAACGCAAAACGCTATTTGATTGCTACCATTCCCTAAGCTTGCATAACAGCAAATGTAGCAGATTATCAAACGAGTACTAGAGAGGACCCTCAGAGGGGTTAAAGACAATTCTGTAGCACTGTAAAAGCAAATAAAAAAATCAATACTGCACTGTAAATAACGGGGAAAGCAAGAATTTATTAGAATAAATTGCACAACAGTCCCAAGTTCGCAAATCGGCAATAAAAAAATATTTACATTTTATGTTTCATTTCAGGGTTCGATCAATCTCGGGAATCAATGAGATAATTCATGTCGGGCCACCCACATGGACTAGAACAGTACTGGCTTTCATTTTTATTATTTAGTATTATGCAGGTTTGAGAGTCTGATCGCATATTGGACCCCAGAACCTAATTGATTGACATGTAACCTCCATCTTAGACTGATGTAATGATGGTGTTCTATTGGTTTCTAAATTGGGAGTTACGGCCTTGCTTAATTGATTATATTCCCGCTGTGAAATACTACGTACGAGCGCATGGTTTATGGTTTTGGTTTTGGCCTGTAATTTCCGGGCTTGTTCAATTGAATAGCACCATAACTTGAGTGCGCTGCAGGCCTGCAGCCGGCTCGCAGACGTACAGCCTATATCCCAGAGCTTGCGGAGGCCGAATTGAATGAGGCCCATTGTTTTCAAATCCATATTACTTTAGACTGAAAACAGTGCAGGCCGACCCAGGAGTAATTAGCAATAATGGGCAAATTCATGGTGGATGCCTTTAAGGGTTGTTTCACGGGTAAAAATGTTTCCAGATTATTTGACCAGATCTGAGGAACAAGATGAACAAAGTCATAAATCCCTGGCTAGCTGCACTGGTTGTCAACCCCATTATCAGAAACATTAATAACTATTTATGGCAACAGAGCCTCCTTCTAAGTTACTTTCTGAAAGCAAGGCCTTCCACGTTGACAATCAGGAGTTCACAGGAGGCAAGCAAATGATGTCTCGGTGAACTCCATGGACTTGGTTTCACACAATGATGTTATCAGAAGCACAACTAAAGCAGGAGCAATGCCACAGTGATTCTCGACACTACATCCAAATCCACATTAAAGACAGAAAATGTTTCCAGTAATTTGATCAGATCTGGGGAACAAGATGAATGAAGTCATAAATCCATGGCTTGCTGCACTGGTTGTCAACCCCATTATCAGAAACATTAATAACTATTTATGGCAACAGAGCCTCCCTCTACTGTACTTTCTGAAAGCAAGGCCTTCCACGTGGACAATCGGGAGTTCACAGGAGGCAAACAAATGATGTATGGACAAATGATGTATGGACAAATGAACTCCATGGACTTGGTTTCACACAATGATGTTTTCAGATGTACAACTAGAGCAGCAGCACTGCCACAGTGGTTCTCAACACTATTTTGAAATTGACATTAATGACAGATGGTTACACTTGTCCTTTAGAAGTTATGACCAACTTGACCTGGTAAAAAATTAAAATTTTATCATACAAAAATAAAATAAAAAGAAATCACAAAAAGTGAGATTAGTAGATCAGTAAGGCACTAGATGTAATTTGTCATGGTCAGCATTATAGTTTGATCTGCTCTGTCAAAAACTTAATACCAACACTAAGGACCACACATTTAAATGAACATTATTTAATTTCTAGATACTAGATAATTTCTAGACTAGATAAATTGATTGACCATTCCTTAAGGAGTAACCGAAAAGGACAAGAAAATGACATATCTTACATTAAGATATGCCTCTAGTATAAACTAATGTATTCAATTCTCATTTTTCATATTTTGGTCCAAAATCAAAATATGTAAAATAGCAAGATTATAAATGTTTACTATATTAACATAATTTTATATAGAGCATTGAAAAAGAAATGTGATGAAAGGTAAATGTGTTAACGATCATATCCAAAGAAATACACTAGAAAATATTCAAATTAAAATACAGCCTATTACCCTGTCTATGCAATTACCATTTTGGCTTCACTGATCAGCTTCCTGATGTGTGAAGATAAAGAACCATCTGACAAAACAGAAAATGGATGTTTGTGGTAAAGAATATTTTGGTATAGAAGAGGGAAAATGGTCAAGTTTATCTATTTATATATTTTTTCTCTGTAAATGATTGTCTCTGTTATCAAATTTAGTTATTCAAAAGGACTTGTAGAAAAGAACATGACCACAGTGGCCCTTTAGGATTCCCCTAGGCAATTGCTGACAATATCAAGCAACATGGAAATGGAACTTAGATTTTCCTTAATATGTTTTTTCAAAAGGTCTATGTTTTGTCCCACATACAAAGAATGAAAAAAGCATGTATGTCACAAAGCATCCATTCAGGTGATGTATACATTATTTGTAAATGTTTTGTTTTTAGAAAAAAATGCAAATGCTGTCACAATGAAAACCTTTTTTTTCAGTTAACCAGTAAGGTTATTATTATTATTATTACTTTTATTTGTAATGCGCCAACATATTCCTTAGCGCTATACAGAGGAAAAATATAATTTTAACAAACTGCAAAAAATGGAGGACCCTGTTTTGAGCTTAGAATCTTTGTAGAAAGTGTTTTTTTTCCCAAAGCACTCTATAAGATTGAAAACTCTCTACTTACAATCTAAAGGGGATGGAAGAGGCAGATAAGAAATAGCAAGGGTCAGGAAGAAAGTGAAGAAAGGTAGGAGGGTATGCAAAGTTAGAATGTTTTTTCATATAGAATGAAAAGGAAAGCATCTGAGAAAGTATTTTGGTAAGTGATCCTAGTATGTAATATCTTATCTGGCCCTAGTGGTCATATAGTATAATCTGCGAGTGGGAGGTGAGGGGCCTGTGTTAGGAGGTATGTCCCAAGAAGCCAACAGAAGAATGAGAGAGAGGGAGAGGTAGTGGGATTTGGACTTGCAGAAGTGTTTCTGCTTATGAGCTTTAGAAGGGGGAGGAGATAGTAAATGGAGGTATGAGAGTAGCTCATGGGAGCATAAGAGAGGAGAGCATGTAAGGTGAGATGGTTATGTTGGAGACATGATGTGGAAAAGTTGAGAAGAGGAGCTTGAGGAAAAGACAGGATGTAATGAGGAAGGAACAGGCATGAGGAAACATTGAGTAATAGATTAATTAGGTATAGTTAGCAGGTGTTGCTAATTGATCAGCTCTAGGAAATTTGAGTGACTCAATAAATCAAGAGAAACAAGGGGCGGGTGGTTGAGGGGCAGGGGGGGCGGGAAGTGATTGTTGTTCCAGAGAGAGTGAGAGAGCAGAGAATGAGGCCTACAGATAGTGGAGAGACTGCAACAGAAAATGAGAAGGATGGACAAATGTTATTTCACAGATAAGAAGCAATAAAACCAGGCTTTGGGGGTGGGGGAGCAGGCAATGTAAGGGGGGTTTCAGACAAATGCATAGGTATAGATTTGCTTAGTTAAAGTTTCTATCTCATCAGATATTATATCACAGAAACATGCATACAAATATTGATAATATTACATATAGTACAAGTTGAAATGGCTCCACGTTGTCTTTAGATACCTGCAGCAAAACTTCAGACAGTGTGTTTGATTGTTGTTCTAGAGAGAGTGAGAGAGCAAAGAATGAGGCCTACAGATAGTGGAGAGACTGCAGCAAAACTTCAGACAGCGTGTTTGATTGTTGTTCCAGAGAGAGTGAGAGAGCAGAGAATGAGGCCTACAGATAGTGGAGAGACTGCAGCAAAACTTCAGACAGTGTGTTTGATTGTTGTTCCAGAGAGAGTGAGAGAGCAGAGAATGAGGCCTACAGATAGTTGAGAGACTGCAGCAAAACTTCAGACAGTGTGTCTGATTGTTGTTCCAGAGAGAGTGAGAGAGCAGAGAATGAGGCCTACAGATAGTGGAGAGACTGCAGCAAAACTTCAGACAGTGTGTTTGATTGTTGTTGGAGGTTAGTTTATATCAGAGACGAAGCTACCACCGGTGCAACCGGTGCAAGGCACTGAGGCCCCTGGCCTCTGAGGGGACTAACAGACCACCCGCGGCCCTGCGGACATCCTGTGGATCCCAGCGGTTCCTTTGTGGCCCCCACAGCCTTCCAGTGGCTCCCTTGGCCCTTCAGTAGCCCCTGCAGCCCTCCCGTGGCTCCTGCTACCCTGCAGGTCTTTTGTGGTCCCCATGGATCCCCTGTGGCCCATTTGGATCCTCTGCACAGACATTACAGACCTTTTGTTAAATATTATAGCGGAGAAGGAAATGGGTTTAGACTCACATATAATAGAAGTGGGGGGATATAAGATCAGCCATGCCAATCAAACTACACTTATCACTAAAAATCAAACATGAGTGCACCACTATAAGTACTGATGTAATATCAGATGTGTCATTGTTGGTCAAACCAGATCAGAATGCAAAGTACAGAAATATTTCTTGCAAACAAAATCAATGTATATTATACAGGTTTAAGTGGGCGATTTTAACAAATCCCAACCACTTCCCTATGGCCCACCAAAGCTCACTTGATAACAGATGCCCCGTTACCTGTGCCTAGAAAGAGACAACCTTTATAGCCTGAACACTTGCAGCCTTATTAAATTGTGATTCAGTAAATTTAAAAGAGCTCTATTTAAGCACACAGCATATTTTTTACAGAAGTTTTTAGTTAGTGAACTTCTGTCCAAAAGCAAGGTCTTCACTAACTAAAAACTTCTGTAAATAAAATATGCTGTATGCTTAAATAGAGCCCTTTTAAATTTACTGAATTGCAATTTAATAAGGCTACTGCTGGATCGTAGCCAGGGAAGCCCAACCCTATGATAGACAGCTGAAACCGTGCCACAGGTGTCTTCAATGATTCCACACTACTGTAGTACACTTTGGCTATTGCAGAGACTGAAAACTTAAAAATATAATTGCCATTAGTACATTTTAATACTAGAAATGGAGTGGGCCTTTATACATGTCATTGCCATTAACACACTTTGGTACTTGCAACTACCAAGAGCCCCATTCAATTACATGCCCGCAGCAGCTGTGGTACAGCCCATATTTCTGCTGGCTTGAAATCTGCTGGAGTTACAGAGCGATTAAATTGAACAAGGCCGCAACCAAAGGGCCGGAGCCGCAAGCCTGTAAACCCTTTCCGCACCCGTAAGCTGTTAGGGGGCTGAAATAGATGAAGGCGGCATTTCCAATCCAAACCAGTAATCACAGAGTGCAACGCAGGCCTTAGAGTGAATAGAAAGTTGGGAACAGCAATTAACGCTGCAAAAAGGGGTCTTATAGGGCGCGAAAAACATAAATCATTGACTGTGCCGTAGCTGTGCAAGTGAACGAACAGGTCTTTGGTGTTGGTGGGTTTCTAAGCTTTAGATAGATAGAGAGAGAGAGAGAGAGAGAGAGAGAAAGAAAGAACTTTGTGTTTGTTTGTTTTTATATTTCGACCACTAAGATATATTAACTCTTAATTTACAACACACATACAGTAATTACTGATATCACATAATTCACACACATGGATTGATACATACACATAGCTATACATAGCGGTAGGCCACAGCACATCTACACCACCAATACCCCCACCTACCCCCCCATACCCCCACAATTACTATAATATACATAATACACCCATTCTTGTTTTACCACATACACATATATATTATATTGATTTATCCTTATATTTATTTCATAAATTCCAGGAGGGTAGAGGAACTGAGGCGGAAAGTGAGGAAAGAGAGGAGAGGAGGAGAGAGAGGGAAACACTGGAAGAGGAGTGTAGAAAAGTGAGGAGAGGAGGAGAGTGAGGAGAAGAGGAGAGTGAGGAGAAAGGGAGAGCCAGGTCAAGGAGGGGAGGTATAGGTGTAGGAGAGCAGGAGGGGGAAGGGATGTGCCGCTAGATGTAGGCACACAAGGAGGAGGGGAGAGGGTCAGGGGCCTGATCCCAAGGAGGAGATAGTGGGGAAAAGGGACCAGTCCCAGGGAGAGAACAGGGAGGCCAGGAACCCCAGTCAGTGTTGGAAGGGCAAGAAGCTGTAGCAAAGTACAGGGCCCCCAATTATAGCCTAGAGGAGATGGACGTCCTCCTCAGGAAAATCCGTGACGGCTATAACGTCATACATGGTGGGAGGGGTGTGAGGCCTAGCCTGAAGACACAGGCCTGGAGTGAGATAGCTTCAGCTGTTGCTGCAATGGGGGTTGCAAACAGGGATGTCAAGTCTGTGAAACACAGGTATGACAACCGCCGACAGAAGGTGAAGAGGAAGATAAAGAGGAGGCAAGAGCAGCATGTGCAACCTGTGGTGGCCCACCTGCCAACATCACATACTGTGCATAGGAGCGGATCCTGAAGGAGTGGATTGATCCAGTGGCAGTAGTGGGCCTCCCAGGACAGGTGACCACCGGTGTGCCAAGAACAATGTAATGTGAGTATCATATACACCATCACACCATCATATGCACATATATGAACTTTTACATAGCTTTTTCTATGGCTGGTGAATACAATGAGCTGTATCCCCTTAGAATTATTCTGGCTTTTACACCCCTGTCCACATGCATATATAACTGACCTACAATAGAACTGTAAGCCCTATGGTTATGACTAAAAATATATGAGGCATAAATAACCATGTAAATCCTGGTACCACACATATTATTATCATAATTCTTATCAATGAAATGTCTGGCCAATACTTGCAGTTAAAACTGATTCTGAGTACAATTAGATCAAGATTGATTTGACATTCAAAAGAGTGTAAATGTATGAGTGTGTACACTGCAGCATTTGTGGATACAGATTCTGTAGGACTGCAGCTGCCTGTCATATACTGTCCGAACCTGGACCATGTCTCAGCTGCATGTTAGCAACCATTGCTGGGAAGATGTCACAGATTGGTCAGTCTCACACACTACAAAGCAGAGCACGTGTCTGATTCACATGCAGATGGCACGCCACACCAGCAGTACATATATTCATATGAGCCATTATTCACAATGCTCATTATGCAGGACGTGATTCATCTGTGTAACACAAGCAACACAGTCAGTTACAGGTGACCATGATGTCAAGGATATGGAAATACATAGCTGTCAATTGTGTAGAGAAACCAACTCAAATATGTTTGTTCTTCCATTGCAGTGCACAGGAGAACAAGGCAACCCACAGAGGCACAGGTTGAGGCTCCACTGGAGGTGGAACTAACTCCACCCCTGGGAGTGGTTGACCAAGAAGGGAGAAACATTAGAGAGGGCCCAGGACCATCCACAGAAGTTGACCCTTCACAATCCAGATGATCACCCTCATCTCAGGAGTGGGATTCACTGCCCGGGCCCTCAAATGCATCATCTAGCCATGCACAGCTGTTTCAGCCCCCTTCACTGGGCATGTCATGGGGCCAAAAAACAACTTAATCAAACCTGATGACGTTGGCCTGGCCCTAGCCATCATCACAGCCACCACTGCCACCTGCTACAACACCATTGCAGCCATGGTAGGGCCCAACCACTCCCACACAATGGGGTCCACTAACATGGCCTCCCACACTATGAGGTCTACCATCATGACCTAACTCACCGGCCCTTTTTTGTCACCTCAGGCCCTTCTGCCGACACCTCTGGCCCTCCTGCCATCACCTCAGGCCCTCCTGCTGTCACCTCTGGGCCAATGCCGTTACCTCCATCCCCAATGCTATCAACATTGGCCCCAATGCCGTCACCACTATCCCTGACTGAGGACAATCATGGCCCGATTTACTAGGGAGGACATGAGATGGAACAAACAAAGGACTGAGAAGCTCAGATTGCTCAGAAGGCAGGTTCACTCACAAACTCCCTCCTTGCGAGCAACAGATCGCTCCATTCTGAGGTGAGGAGGCACAACCGAAGGATGGAGATATATGAGGATTAGACAATTAGGGACAGGCATCAACTAATCCAATTATCAAAATGCCAGCTCATACCTATCCAGCCTTCAGTTTTAAAACCAGAGGCCGCGCCCTCCTCATCTCAGACCTCACCACCAGCTCAACCTGCTCCCCAGCCACCCTAGGTAGTGGCATCCCATGCTCAAACACCACCTAGACATGGAAAAGATGGAAGCTGGGGGCCCAGTGCTGCATAAGAGGAGGTGTTAGGACCATCCCTGAAGTCCTCCTCATGATCACTCCTTACTGAATACTGATTGGTATAGATGTTGACATACTATTGGCTGGTTACAGAGTGTGTATATGTCTGGTTATGTTTAACATTTCACCAATTGATGTTCAATATGGATTGATGTTGAGATAAGGTGTTATAGTTAATCTTAAATTACTCAATGTGAATTATTGACCTTTAGAAATATTAGAACTTTTTTTACCTAAGATGTTAAGTTCTACAACTTTCTCTTAAATAGATATAAATTGATAGAGTAAATTCAAAAAAATAAAGGACACCTTTTTTTGTGGTGTATCATGATTGTATCCACAAATTATCATTTAAAAATGATTATCTTTATTAATACTTAATTAAAAAATCTTAATTTTAAAAATTCAATGATTTAGAAAACTAACAGCCTTATTAAATTGGAATTTGGCAAATTCTAAAGGGCTCTATATAAGCACATAGCATATTTTTTTAACTAAAAACTTCTGTAAAAAAATATGCTATGTGCTTATATAGAGCCCTTTGGAATTTGCTGAATTGCAATTTAATAAGGCTGTAAGTGTATTATTACTTAGTTGTAAGATGTCACTCATTCAAGGATTTATATTTGACTTACAATTATTATGTTTTGGTGTTTGCGGCCCTTCCTGATGGGTTAGAGTAGATTAGTGTGGCATATGTTCCCAGGTTCCCCTTTGGATTGTTGCCTTGTGGTGGTGAAGGGGCTTGTGTAGTTCAATTAAGCTGTGAGCTATACCATGTAGGGTGGGCCGGTCATAGCAGAGAGGTCAGATAAATCACAGTCCACTGGATAAGGAACTGGCAACCCAATCCAGTATCTATGGCATGCAAACCTTGTGGAACAGCACAGGCAGAGAGCTAGCTAAACATTCTGCAGTCCATAGGGTCACAGAGAGTCAGACACAACTGAAGGACTGAACAACAAATATTAAATTGTTCCCCTGGTACTTTATATATGTGATGTGATGGTGTAATTTGGCCACTATTTATTTTCCCAATTAAGATGTAATGAGAAAGATATATATGCAATTATATTTATACTCCATGGTTCAAGTGAGTGAGAAAGTGTTAATATGGCAAGCAGTTTTAGATTTTGGGGTTGGTTTTTAATCACGTAGTGTGTCTTTAATTGCTTTATGCATTTTGCAGCATGGCTTTTCATATTGGCATGTGCATGACCATTCCAACATTTGATAAAATAAAAATACTAAATAAAAATGTAAATTCCTATTTTTTATTTGTGGATTGCTGTGCAATGAATTGTAATGCCTTTCATTGCTTTTTTGAAGTCCAGTGGTATGTTTATATTGTCTTTTACAGTGTTGAGAAACTTGTCTGTAAACCAATTGCGGGTCCTATTTGTAGGCCGTTATATTTTTGGCTTCATTTGCAGTACACAGGTTTGAATGCCAGTGCGTCCTTGGGGATTTGTATAGCAATTTGTGATAGTAACATTTACAAGATTGACAGATCAAAGGCTTATCTGGGATGGAGTCCAGATTTTGATGGCCCGTAGGGATTTTCCGCAGATGGTTAGCGGGTAGTTGAAAGGGGCCAATTTAATAGCAGTAACTCTTGTGGGCTTCTTTACAGACTACATTTTCTAACAATGTAGCAATTTAATGGGGCTCCAAGTCCTTAAACATGTAACTGCCATAACTAAACATTGGCCATTATAAAAGACTAATTACTATTTGTACAACTCAGTTCCAGCAAACACTAAACCCTTAATAAGTTCACTGCTATTAGTCAACTTTGGTCCATGCAGATACTGATCCCTAAAAAACAATATTTATTAAAGCACTTTGGACAAATAAAATAAAAAATAAAAGATAGATAATATCCAATATCCTTTTGTTTCCCATTATCTAAATTACAGAAAAAGAAACTGGTATGGTCCCCATATTACAAAATATTACATTTAATAGTTCTCAAACTGCGATTTGTCGCCACGCTTGCGAGGCTCTTGAAGTGAGATGAGCCGTTGAGGCACTGTAGCCTTCCAAGCTCGCATGACTTAGGCAATGAGTGCCGAAGGCACTCATTGCCCTGCAAGCCTCAAGAAGCAAGGCGAGCAGTTGAGGTATTGAAGCATGCAGGACTTAGGCTGAAATGAGTGAGATTCCATATCACTATGTATTCGCAAATGGCCAAAGGCTACATCGAAAAAAAAGATACAAATACAATTATCCACAGAATTTATACCATTAGTCCAAGAGACATTGAACGTTTTAGTTTAAGATTACTTCTTTTTAGAGATGTTGCGAATAGTTAGCCGCCGGACTGTTCCCGGCGAACATAGCATGTTCGCGTTTGCGGCGAACTGCGAACATATGCGATGTTCGATCCGCCCCCTATACTTTATCATTGAGCAAACTTTGACCCTGCACCTCACAGTCAGCAGACTCATTCCAGCCAATCAGCAGCATACACTCCCTTCCAGAGCCTTCTACCTCATGGACAGTAGCCATTTTGGAATCATAACTAACTTGCAGTCTTACTGAGAGGAGGGAGAGTGTAGTGCTGATTGAAAAGGGAAATCAATTGCTAGGCAAGTTTATTCAGTGTCCAGTGCAGTGCTGAAGGACTCATCAGATCTCTGCTGTAAACACAGCACCACAAAAAGCCCTTTTTAGGGCTATAACATAATTTTTTTTTTTTTTCTGTCTAATCTAACTTCATTTGCCTGTCTCCCTGCTAGCCCCTGCTAGCAAGTGTGTGTGTCAGGCTCACAGCTTAAACTGTGTGTGCACAGTGCAACCAATACAATCTTGTTTACTAGTTGTCTACTTTTAAAAAACCAAAACTTTTATTTTGTTAAATCTTAGTTCCTTTGCCTGACCGCCAATCTAAGTTAATTTGCCTGACCGCTAGCCAGTGTGTGTGTCAGGCTTACAAGTATTGTGCCAAGTTCAACCAATCCAATCTAGTGGTGTACCTGCAGTCTATATTTAAAAAAACAATAATTTTATTTTCTTAAATCTAAGTTCATTTGCCTGACCGCTATTCGAAGTTCATTTGCCTGACCGCTAGCCAGTGTGTGTGTCAGGCTTACAAGTACTGTGCCAAGTTCAACCAATCCAATCTAGTGGTGTACCTGCAGCCTACATTTAAAAAAACAATAATTTTATTTTATTAAATTTAAGTGCATTTGCCTGACCGCCAATCAAAGTTCATTTGATTGACTGCTAGCCAGTGTGTGGGTCAGGCTTACAAGTACTGTGCCAATTTCAACCAATCCAATCTATTTGGGGTACCAACAGTCCACATTTAAAAAAACAATAATTTTATTTTCTTAAATCTAAGTGCATTTGCCTGGCCGCTAATCAAAGTTCATTTGCTTGACCGCTAGCCAGTGTGTGGGTCAGGCTTACAAGTACTGTGCCAAGTTCAACCAATCCAATCTATTTGGGGTACCAACAGTCCACATTTAAAAAAACAATGATTTTATTTTCTTAAATCTAAGTGCATTTGCCTGACCGCCAATCAAAGGTAATTCGCTTGACTGCTAGCCAGTGTGTGGGTCAGGCTTACAAGTACTGTGCCAATTTCAACCAATCCAATCTATTTGGGGTACCAACAGTCCACATTTCAGAAAACAATAATTTTATTTTCTTAAATCTAAGTGCATTTGCCTGACCGCCAATCAAAGTTCATTTGCTTGACCGCTAGCCAGTGTGTGGGTCAGGCTTACAAGTACTGTGCCAATTTCAACCAATCCAATCTAGTTGGGGTACCAACAGTCCACATTTAAAAAAAAACTATAATTTTATTTTCTTAATTCTAAGTGCATTTGCCTGACCGCCAATCAAAGTTCATTTGCTTGACCTCTAGCCAGTGCGTGTGTCAGGCTTACAAGTACTGTGCCAATTTCAACCAATCCAATCTATTTGGGGTACCAACAGTCCACATTTAAAAAACCAATATTTTTTTTTTCTTAAATTTAAGTGCATTTGCCTGACCGCCAATCAAAGTTCATTTGCTTGACCGCTAGCCAGTGTGTGGGTCAGGCTTACAAGTACTGTGCCAATTTCAACCAATCCAATCTAGTTGGGGTACCAGCAGCCTACATTTAAAAAAACAATAATTTTATTTTCTTAAATCTAAGTTCATTTGCCTGACCGCCAATCTAAGTTCATTTGCCTGACCGCTAGCCAGTGTGTGTGTCAGGCTTACAAGTACTGTGCCAAGTTTAACCAATCCAATCTAGTTGGGGTACCAGCAGTCAACATTTAAAAAAACAATAATTTTATTTTCTTAAATCTAAGTTCATTTGCCTGACCGCCAATCTAAGTTCATTTGCCTGACCGCCAGCCAGTGTGTGTGTCAGGCTTACAAGTACTGTGCCAAGTTCAACCAATCCAATCTAGTTGGGGTACCAGCAGTCTACATTTAAAAAAACAATAATTTTATTTTCTTAAATCTAAGTTCATTTGCCTGACCGCCAATCTAAGTTCATTTGCCTGACCGCTAGCCAGTGTGTGTGTCAGGCTTACAAGTATTGTGCCAAGTTCAACCAATCCAATCTAGTGGTGTACCAGCAGTCTACATTTAAAAAAACAATAATTTTATTTTCTTAAATCTAAGTTCATTTGCCTGACCGCCAATCTAAGTTCATTTGCCTGACCGCTAGCCAGTGTGTGTGTCAGGCTTACAAGTACTATGCCAGAGAGCATGTTGTGTGCATGCTTGAGCTCCAAACAAAAGGCTTTTTAGGGTCTTAGTCCCTCAAATACAAGTTTTATTTTAACACCTTTTTGTTAATAAGCACTTTGTGCACGGTGTTGTTCATTTTTGGGAGTTTTTGTGGTTTTTTTCTTAGTTTAATTTAAGTTTTAGTTTTCTGGGGGTCAGGCTCAACTCTCTATCCCAGGAGAGTGAGCTGTCTCCTGGATACTTTGCCACACCCCTCCCTTAGCACTACACCTTCACTCCTGGAGCTTTGTTACTTTGACTTTTTTTCTTTTAAAAAGTTTATTAGGTTTTGTTGAAGTTTTGTTTGTTTGGTGTTGGGTTTTATGTTTTGGGGGAGAGAAGACAAGTAACATCTTTGTAGGCAGTGGGGGGGAAAACAATTAGATTTTTTGTTGTTAAGGCTTTTTTTTTAACATCTGACACAGAGACACAGAGGGGTTAAAAAGCCTATGTGTTCTCTGTGTTGTTGCAATTAGTAACACCTTGCAACAGGCCATTAACCCTTCCACTGCCAAACATCATCTCTCTCTCTCCCTTAGTTTTTTGTCTCCCTTAGTTTTGTCTTTTTGTTTCTTTTTCACACTTTTATATTTAAAAAAAAAAAGAAAACAGTAGAAAATCATAAAACAAAAAATAAAAATAAATAAAACAAATAAACTAAAAAAAAAAGGGTCTAAACATGAGGGATAAGACCATTAAGAAGCCTCAGGGGTCAAAAGGGGGAATAATGGCCCCTGAAAATCCTAGCTGCAGCACTGCACAGCATAGGCCCCAGGCAGATAAGGCAGCCCCAGCTCCTGGTGGTTCTGCCAGCAGACCTACCCCTGTGGCTAATACCTGGTCACAGGTGGTTTCTGCTGGCCCCAGTAATACCACCGCTGGGGCTGAGGGGCAGATCACTAGGAAGCATGGGGTTAAATGTCAGATGTCTGGGGTCTACAGCATTGATATCTATCTGCGTGCTGCAGCTAATGTCATCAGCCCCTCTGTTATAGTAGCAGCCAGCAAAATGTACGGGAAAGCAGTTTTTTTTACCCGTACTCTGGCTGCTGCACACATTCTTATACAGAGAGGCATCACAGTGGGGGGATTATATGTCCCAATAGAACCCCTGGAAGGGTTGGGCACAAAAGTAACACTCTCTAATGTGCCCCCCTTCCTACCAGACTCCCTCCTGCGCCCCCACCTGCTAACCCTAGGGGAAGTAAAAACACCATTTATTAAAATTCCCCTGGGGTGCAGAGAGAGAGCACTTCGTCATGTGCTCTCTTTCAAGAGGCAGGTACAAATGTGCCTGCCTCAGGGCGCAGAAAACATAGAGGGGTCTTTTGGGGTTCCATTTGAGGGGGTGCTGTACAGGATTTTTTACAGCACTACGGAGGTGCAGTGCTATCATTGCAAGGGGTTGGGGCATACACGTAGGAATTGCCCTAATGTAAAGCATCATGCCCCAGCCCCAGCAAATGGCACCTCCGTCAGTACGGCACCCATCCCCGCTGAGCCCATAACAGCGGGGACCTCAAGGGTCATAGCCCCCCCACAGAGCTCAGGCAAGGAGGCCGTTCCTCAAGCCACCACCACGGCCTCCAAACCCCCTTCTTCCCCAAAAAAGCCATCTGTGTCTGTGGTCTCCAGCAAGACTACAGACACGGGGAAAAAGGGGAAGAATGTCACCGGTCCTCCCAGTGTCACAGCTGAATCTCCCAAGTCCCAAAAAGCCCCCACCATAATTACATCAGTTAGTGTGGGGGCACAGTGTAAGCAGAGGGATAATAAGCCCTCTGCAGGGGAGGCAGCTAGTGGCAGCTCCTCTTCCAGGAGTGACGTCCCCAGGAAGAGGAAGCATAAAACCAACAGGGAGGTTGCTGATAAGTGGGAAGTGCTCTATAGTGGAGCACCTCCCTCTAAAAGCAAGAAGAGGAACAAAACATCTCCTCCTCATCCGGTGACATTGTCTGGCCCGGTTATTAAGCTCAGCCAGCCGGTGCCAGACCACACATCTCTCTCTCCAGACCCTATAGGGGTTAATGTGGAAAAGGGTCTGGAGGAAAAGCAGGGGCAAGAGGGTCTCCCAAGTGAGGCAGGGGTAGACAAGAAAGATCAGGTTCTGCCTCTGGCCTTTGAGGGGGGACCCAACAAAGCCCCTGCTGAATGGGTAGTCAGTGTCCCTGAGGTGCTGAGCTTCAAGGGCACCAGTCAGTCTCCTCCTCCAGTGTCACTCTCTAGTGACGTACCTCAGGCTTTGTTAGAGCCCCAGGCCGAGTCACTACTGGAGGGGGGGAATATAGGCATGACCCCCATTCAGGACCCCATGGATTTGTCTGTCAGGGGGGATGTGGCACAAGGGGAAGTGGAAATGGGGGAGGGTGATAAAACAGGTTTTCCTGTTAACATCATGGGAGAGCCTGTCTACCCTCCTCAGCCGTCCACTGACCCTAACATCGGTGCCATCCAAGCTGAGCAAGCAGCGGTGGAACTGGCAGAGGAGGCATATAAAGCCTCCAAGGCTTCCATTAAGGAAGCCATGCCAGCCACTGCTGTCCAGCCAGCTACCCCTGAATGCACTCCTGAAGCTACAGGGGTGCAGCAGCAATCCAAGGGTCCATTATTTACCTTGAAGGGTGCTAAAGGGACTCCTTCTGTATCATCTAAGAGGGGGTCCCTGAGAATAAAGCTGAGGAAACTGACTCCAGCCGGGGAGGATGGAGTAAAAGCCCTCAGCCAAGAGGAGCCCAGGGGTGACCCACTAGAAGGAACATCAGATTCTGGGTGGGTTATCCCTGTCAAGGAAATAGATCTATTCCTTGAGAGCACCCTTCATGGACAAAAGAAAAGGAAGGTGCGGCTGGCCTTGGAGAGGTGGAAGAATATGTCGTTTATTCTCCACTCTCTCCAGCAATATCTAGTGGTCAGCACTAGGGCCAAGAATTCTGGGACTGCGGAGCATCTCCGTGTCCGGAAATTCTATAAAATGTGCGTGTCCTATCAGCAGTCTCAAGGGTCTGAGGAACGCACAATTCCTGACACGCAGTAATGGCTTTGCACATCAGCACGCTAAATACCAATGGCTGTCAAGACAGTTTCCGCAGGTTCCAGGTACTCTCCTATTTATATCAGGGAGGGTACTCTGTGAGCTTCCTGCAGGAAACTCACACCACTCCAGAGGCTGAGGCCTCGTGGCAACTGGAGTGGAGAGGCAGGGTCTTCTTCAGCCACTTCACATCGGCGTCATGTGGAGTGGTGACCCTGTTCTCAGAGTCTTTTCAGCCAGAGCTGCTGCTTGTGAAAGCTGTTATCCCAGGCCGTCTAATCCACCTCCGGGTCCGAGAGCAGGGTAGCATCATTAACCTAGTTAATATATATTCCCCTGCTGGAGGGCTCGAGAGAGTGAGGTTCCTCGCCAGACTGTCCCAGTTTTTGGAGACGGTTGACGCAGATGAGTGTTTGGTACTCGGGGGTGATTTCAACTGCACCCTCGACGCTCTGGACCGGAATAGTCCAGAGCCGTACCCGCCTTCTGCGTCAGCCCTGCGGGAGATCATCGCCCGCTTCTCCCTGGAGGACATCTGGCGAGAGCAGAACCCAGGGGCATCAGACGGTTTCACCTACGTCAGGATGAGAGCCGGTCTGGTGTCCCACTCCCGGATCGACAGACTATATATATCTAGTCACTATATGTCACGAGTCGGTTCTTGTGCCATTAGGCTGGCTCCGTTCACAGACCACAACTGTGTGTCTGTGACGGTGGCGCTAACGCCAACAGCGCCACGAGCCGCCTATTGGCACTTCAACAATGCTTTGTTGAAGGACCAGGGGCTCGTGACATTGATCCGGGAGTTTTGGACGGACTGGAGGGGTTGCAAGGGGGACTTTGCCACGTTAAAACTGTGGTGGGACGTGGGCAAGGTTCATTTGCGACTTCTGTGTCAGGAATATACCAAGGGTGCGAGTGGGCAGCGCGAAGCTGAGTTGGAGTCACTCCGGGGGGAGGTACTCCATCTGGAGCAGAGGCTGTTCACTTGTAGGGACCAATCCCTGCAGAGCGAGTATGTAGAGAGGAAGGGTGTCCTCTGTGACCTGGAACGACACCAGGCCAAGGGGGCATACGTGCGCAGCCGCTTAGGTTTTCTCAAAGATCTAGACCGCGGCTCGCGCCTCTTCTACTCACTGGAGAAAAAGGGGGGTAACAGTAGGCACATCGCCTGTCTTCTAGATGAAGACGGTGCCCCCCTTACAGATCCGGAGAGTATTCGGGATAGAGCCCGGAACTTTTATAAAGATCTTTACTCTCCGGATCCCATTTCTCCAGACGCCTGCAGGGTGCTATGGGAGGGGCTCCCCACAGTCAGTGAGGGTGTAAGAGAGCGGCTTGATATACCACTATCTTTTCAAGAGCTCTCTGAAGCCCTCCGTGCCATGTCCTGTGAGAAGTCTCCAGGACTGGACGGACTGACTGTAGAGTTTTTCCAATTTTTCTGGGAGACTCTGGGACCTGATTTCCATCTGGTCCTTGGGGAAGCCCTGGAGACCGGGGAGATGCCCCTGTCTTGTCGCAGGGCAGTACTTGCCCTGCTGCCCAAAAAGGGGGATCTCCGGCTTATTAAGAACTGGCGACCGGTCTCTCTGCTCAGCACGGACTACAAGATTGTAGCTAAAGCCATCTCGCTTAGACTTGGGTCTGTGCTGGCAGAATTGGTTCACCCTGACCAGTCCTATGCGATCCCGGGCCGGACTATCTTTGATAGTATCTTTCTGGTCCGGGATCTATTGCATTATTCTCGCAGGACTGGTCTGTCACTCGCCTTTCTCTCTTTAGATCAAGAGAAGGCGTTTGACAGGGTGGACCATGGTTACCTCATAGCCACTCTGCAAGCGTACGGCTTTGGCCCACAGTTTGTGGGCTTTATAAGAACGCTGTACGCCTCTGCAGAGTGTTTACTTAAAATCAATTGGTCCCTAACAGCACCTTTGGTATTTGGACGAGGGGTGCGTCAAGGATGTCCCTTGTCTGGACAGTTATATGCACTGGCCATTGAGCCTTTCCTCTGCCTACTGAGGAAAAGGCTCACAGGGCTGGTGCTAAAAGATCCAGACATGCGGATTGTCCTTTCAGCTTATGCTGACGATGTGCTCCTCGTGGCCCAGGATCCAGTTGATCTTGAGCTGGCAAAACAGTGCCAGGAGGTATATTCAGCTGCCTCCTCCGCTCAGATCAACTGGTCCAAATGCACAGGCCTTTTAGAGGGTAATTTACAGGTGGACTCTTTGCCTCCCACGTTTCGTGACATCAAGTGGGAGGCAGATGTCATTAAATATCTGGGGGTCTACCTGTCCGCTGCGGACGCTTCCGTCCCAGACAACTGGAGGGAGTTAGAGGGCAGTGTCCTCTCTCGTCTGGGACGATGGAGGGGTCTAGCAAAAATGCTTTCCCTTAGGGGGCGGACTCTAGTGGTGAATCAGCTGGTGGCTTCTCAGATCTGGCACCGGCTGATTTGTCTGAGTCCGACCCCCGAGTTTGTCACCAATATCCAGAGGAATTTGTTAGATTTCCTCTGGATGGGAAGGCATTGGGTCTCTGCAGGGGTGGCAAGTCTGCCTTTGGTGGAGGGTGGACAGGGAGTAGTTTGTGTGTGCTCCCAGTTGTCCACCTTCCGCCTTCAGTACCTGCAGAGATACCTATATGCAGATCCCGCTCCGCAGTGGTGCGCACTGGCATCCAGCTTTTATCGCCAGTTGCGCAACCTGGGGTATGACCGGCAATTATTTCTGATCAGGCCCGAGGGGTTTGGGAGAGACCTCTCTGTGTTGCCGGCATACTACCAGGAAACCCTCAAGGCCTGGAGCATGGTCTCCGTGACCAGGCAGGGCGTGCCTTTGGGGGATGAAATATTCACAGAGCCCCTGCTATTTAATGCAGCAGTGGGGGCTCCAATGTTACAGTCCCCCAGTATCATCCGCCGCCTTAGTCATGCACGGATGACCCGAGTCGGGGATCTCCTGGAATACGGGCGTTCTGATTGGGTGTCACCCCAGGAGCTTGCGCTCCGTTTGGGATATGTGACGCCCAAAGTCTCAGGGCGCTTGCTCCAGGAGATTAGAGATGCCATCTCCCCCGACTCGCGCACCTTCCTTCGCGGGGTTTTGCAGGCCGGAGTGCCACATGCACCTTTCAACACCCCTTCTCCGGCTGTTTGCATTGGACACAAGCCCCGTGTTTCCCCTCAGGCTCCTCCTGTCCCCAACCTCTCGAGGTTGAGGGACATACCCTCGGCATGCTTTCGCGGCATGCCGAGGAAGAGCTTATATTCTCTCGTGCTCCATACAGTGCACTTCCTTGCCCTCGTGACCCGTCCCGATACCATCTGGAGGCGGGTCCTACCAGCTGACGAGGGCAAGAGGCCCCGGTGGAGGGAACTTTATTCTGATTTAGTTCCACGACCCACCGGGGACTTGAGTTGGAGAGTGCTCCATGGTGCACTGAGCACGGGAGAGTACTTAGCTAAATTCACGGACTCTCCCTCCACTTGTCCATTCTGTGGCAAGGGAGAGTCCGTGTATCATGTTTATTTTAGTTGCGCCAGACTGCAGCCCCTCTTGTCACTCTTGAGGGGCCTCCTCCTGCAGTTCTGGCTGCATTTCTCCCCTCACATTTTTATTTTTGGGCGCCCAGTGTCCCGGGGCAATAAGGCCAGGGACCTCCTCGTCAACCTGCTCCTGGCATTAGCCAAGTTGGCTATATATAAGTCCAGGAAGCAGTGTTTGATAGGGGGGGTTCCCTTGTCACCTGAGGCCATGTTCCGGGTGCTGGTGCGCTCCCGTATCCGGGCAGAGTACCACCTGGCTTTGTCTACTGGGGGAATGGATGAGTTTGTCTCCCAGTGGGCTGTAGATGGTGTGCTCTGCTCGGTATCCCCCCATCCGGTTTCTTTTTCTTTCAACCTCCTAATATGATTTTTATTTAGTTTACAGAAAATGATTTCTCATGATTTTAAAATACACTGTGCCAATTTCAACCAATCCAATCTATTTGGGGTACCAACAGTCCACATTTCAGAAAACAATAATTTTATTTTCTTAAATCTAAGTGCATTTGCCTGACCGCCAATCAAAGTTCATTTGCTTGACCGCTAGCCAGTGTGTGGGTCAGGCTTACAAGTACTGTGCCAATTTCAACCAATCCAATCTAGTTGGGGTACCAACAGTCCACATTTAAAAAAAACTATAATTTTATTTTCTTAATTCTAAGTGCATTTGCCTGACCGCCAATCAAAGTTCATTTGCTTGACCTCTAGCCAGTGCGTGTGTCAGGCTTACAAGTACTGTGCCAATTTCAACCAATCCAATCTATTTGGGGTACCAACAGTCCACATTTAAAAAACCAATATTTTTTTTTTCTTAAATTTAAGTGCATTTGCCTGACCGCCAATCAAAGTTCATTTGCTTGACCGCTAGCCAGTGTGTGGGTCAGGCTTACAAGTACTGTGCCAATTTCAACCAATCCAATCTAGTTGGGGTACCAGCAGCCTACATTTAAAAAAACAATAATTTTATTTTCTTAAATCTAAGTTCATTTGCCTGACCGCCAATCTAAGTTCATTTGCCTGACCGCTAGCCAGTGTGTGTGTCAGGCTTACAAGTACTGTGCCAAGTTTAACCAATCCAATCTAGTTGGGGTACCAGCAGTCTACATTTAAAAAAACAATAATTTTATTTTCTTAAATCTAAGTTCATTTGCCTGACCGCCAATCTAAGTTCATTTGCCTGACCGCCAGCCAGTGTGTGTGTCAGGCTTACAAGTACTGTGCCAAGTTCAACCAATCCAATCTAGTTGGGGTACCAGCAGTCTACATTTAAAAAAACAATAATTTTATTTTCTTAAATCTAAGTTCATTTGCCTGACCGCCAATCTAAGTTCATTTGCCTGACCGCTAGCCAGTGTGTGTGTCAGGCTTACAAGTATTGTGCCAAGTTCAACCAATCCAATCTAGTGGTGTACCAGCAGTCTACATTTAAAAAAACAATAATTTTATTTTCTTAAATCTAAGTTCATTTGCCTGACCGCCAATCTACGTTCATTTGCCTGACCGCTAGCCAGTGTGTGTGTCAGGCTTACAAGTACTATGCCAGAGAGCATGTTGTGTGCATGCTTGAGCTCCAAACAAAAGGCTTTTTAGGGTCTTAGTCCCTCAAATACAAGTTTTATTTTAACACCTTTTTGTTAATAAGCACTTTGTGCACGGTGTTGTTCATTTTTGGGAGTTTTTGTGGTTTTTTTCTTAGTTTAATTTAAGTTTTAGTTTTCTGGGGGTCAGGCTCAACTCTCTATCCCAGGAGAGTGAGCTGTCTCCTGGATACTTTGCCACACCCCTCCCTTAGCACTACACCTTCACTCCTGGAGCTTTGTTACTTTGACTTTTTTTCTTTTAAAAAGTTTATTAGGTTTTGTTGAAGTTTTGTTTGTTTGGTGTTGGGTTTTATGTTTTGGGGGAGAGAAGACAAGTAACATCTTTGTAGGCAGTGGGGGGGAAAACAATTAGATTTTTTGTTGTTAAGGCTTTTTTTTTAACATCTGACACAGAGACACAGAGGGGTTAAAAAGCCTCTGTGTTCTCTGTGTTGTTGCAATTAGTAACACCTTGCAACAGGCCATTAACCCTTCCACTGCCAAACATCATCTCTCTCTCTCCCTTAGTTTTTTGTCTCCCTTAGTTTTGTCTTTTTGTTTCTTTTTCACACTTTTATATTTAAAAAAAAAAAGAAAACAGTAGAAAATCATAAAACAAAAAATAAAAATAAATAAAACAAATAAACTAAAAAAAAAAAAGGGTCTAAACATGAGGGATAAGACCATTAAGAAGCCTCAGGGGTCAAAAGGGGGAATAATGGCCCCTGGAAATCCTAGCTGCAGCACTGCACAGCATAGGCCCCAGGCAGATAAGGCAGCCCCAGCTCCTGGTGGTTCTGCCAGCAGACCTACCCCTGTGGCTAATACCTGGTCACAGGTGGTTTCTGCTGGCCCCAGTAATACCGCCGCTGGGGCTGAGGGGCAGATCACCAGGAAGCATGGGGTTAAATGTCAGATGTCTGGGGTCTACAGCATTGATATCTATCTGCGTGCTGCACCTAATGTCATCAGCCCCTCTGTTATAGTAGCAGCCAGCAAAATGTACGGGAAAGCAGTTTTTTTTACCCGTACTCTGGCTGCTGCACACATTCTTATACAGAGAGGCATCACAGTGGGGGGATTATATGTCCCAATAGAACCCCTGGAAGGGTTGGGCACAAAAGTAACACTCTCTAATGTGCCCCCCTTCCTACCAGACTCCCTCCTGCGCCCCCACCTGCTAACCCTAGGGGAAGTAAAAACACCATTTATAAAAATTCCCCTGGGGTGCAGAGAGAGAGCACTTCGTCATGTGCTCTCTTTCAAGAGGCAGGTACAAATGTGCCTGCCTCAGGGCGCAGAAAACATAGAGGGGTCTTTTGGGGTTCCATTTGAGGGGGTGCTGTACAGGATTTTTTACAGCACTACGGAGGTGCAGTGCTATCATTGCAAAGGGTTGGGGCATACACGTAGGAATTGTCCTAATGTAAAGCATCATGCCCCAGCCCCAGCAAATGGCACCTCCGTCAGTACGGCACCCATCCCCGCTGAGCCCATAACAGCGGGGACCTCAAGGGTCATAGCCCCCCCACAGAGCTCAGGCAAGGAGGCCGTTCCTCAAGCCACCACCACGGCCTCCAAACCCCCTTCTTCCCCAAAAAAGCCATCTGTGTCTGTGGTCTCCAGCAAGACTGCAGACACGGGGAAAAAGGGGAAGAATGTCACCGTTCCTCCCAGTGTCACAGCTGCATCTCCCAAGTCCCAATCTGCCCCCACCATAATTACATCAGTTAGTGTGGGGGCACAGTGTAAGCAGAGGGATAATAAGCCCTCTGCAGGGGAGGCAGCTAGTGACAGCTCCTCTTCCAGGAGTGACGTCCCCAGGAAGAGGAAGCATAAAACCAACAGGGAGGTTGCTGATAAGTGGGAAGTGCTCTATAGTGGAGCACCTCCCTCTAAAAGCAAGAAGAGGAACAAAACATCTCCTCCTCATCCGGTGACATTGTCTGGCCCGGTTATTAAGCTCAGCCAGCCGGTGCCAGACCACACATCTCTCTCTCCAGACCCTATAGGGGTTAATGTGGAAAAGGGTCTGGAGGAAAAGCAGGGGCAAGAGGGTCTCCCAAGTGAGGCAGGGGTCGACAAGAAAGATCAGGTTCTGCCTCTGGCCTTTGAGGGGGGACCCAACAAAGCCCCTGCTGAATGGGTAGTCAGTGTCCCTGAGGTGCTGAGCTTCAAGGGCACCAGTCAGTCTCCTCCTCCAGTGTCACTCTCTAGTGACGTACCTCGGGCTTTGTTAGAGCCCCAGGCCGAGTCACTACTGGAGGGGGGGAATATAGGCATGACCCCCATTCAGGACCCCATGGATTTGTCTGTCAGGGGGGATGTGGCACAAGGGGAAGTGGAAATGGGGGAGGGTGATAAAACAGGTTTTCCTGTTAACATCATGGGAGAGCCTGTCTACCCTCCTCAGCCGTCCACTGACCCTAACATCGGTGCCATCCAAGCTGAGCAAGCAGCGGTGGAACTGGCAGAGGAGGCATATAAAGCCTCCAAGGCTTCCATTAAGGAAGCCATGCTAGCCACTGCTGTCCAGCCAGCTACCCCTGAATGCACTCCTGAAGCTACAGGGGTGCAGCAGCAATCCAAGGGTCCATTATTTACCTTGAAGGGTGCTAAAGGGACTCCTTCTGTATCATCTAAGAGGGGGTCCCTGAGAATAAAGCTGAGGAAACTGACTCCAGCCGGGGAGGATGGAGTAAAAGCCCTCAGCCAAGAGGAGCCCAGGGGTGACCCACTAGAAGGAACATCAGATTCTGGGTGGGTTATCCCTGTCAAGGAAATAGATCTATTCCTTGAGAGCACCCTTCATGGACAAAAGAAAAGGAAGGTGCGGCTGGCCTTGGAGAGGTGGAAGAATATGTCGTTTATTCTCCACTCTCTCCAGCAATATCTAGTGGTCAGCACTAGGGCCAAGAATTCTGGGACTGCGGAGCATCTCCGCGTCCGGAAATTCTATAAAATGTGCGTGTCCTATCAGCAGTCTCAAGGGTCTGAGGAACGCACAATTCCTGACACGCAGTAATGGCTTTGCACATAAGCACGCTAAATACCAATGGCTGTCAAGACAGTTTCCGCAGGTTCCAGGTACTCTCCTATTTATATCAGGGAGGGTACTCTGTGAGCTTCCTGCAGGAAACTCACACCACTCCAGAGGCTGAGGCCTCGTGGCAACTGGAGTGGAGAGGCAGGGTCTTCTTCAGCCACTTCACATCGGCGTCATGTGGAGTGGTGACCCTGTTCTCAGAGTCTTTTCAGCCAGAGCTGCTGCTTGTGAAAGCTGTTATCCCAGGCCGTCTAATCCACCTCCGGGTCCGAGAGCAGGGTAGCATCATTAACCTAGTTAATATATATGCCCCTGCTGGAGGGCTCGAGAGAGTGAGGTTCCTCGCCAGACTGTCCCAGTTTTTGGAGACGGTTGACGCAGATGAGTGTTTGGTACTCGGGGGTGATTTCAACTGCACCCTCGACGCTCTGGACCGGAATAGTCCAGAGCCGTTCCCGCCTTCTGCGTCAGCCCTGCGGGAGATCATCGCCCGCTTCTCCCTGGAGGACATCTGGCGAGAGCAGAACCCAGGGGCATCAGACGGTTTCACCTACGTCAGGGTGAGAGCCGGTCTGGTGTCCCACTCCCGGATCGACAGACTATATATATCTAGTCACTATATGTCACGAGTCGGTTCTTGTGCCATTAGGCTGGCTCCGTTCACAGACCACAACTGTGTGTCTGTGACGGTGGCGCTAACGCCAACAGCGCCACGAGCCGCCTATTGGCACTTCAACAATGCTTTGTTGAAGGACCAGGGGCTCGTGACATTGATCCGGGAGTTTTGGACGGACTGGAGGGGTTGCAAGGGGGACTTTGCCACGTTAAAACTGTGGTGGGACGTGGGCAAGGTTCATTTGCGACTTCTGTGTCAGGAATATACCAAGGGTGCGAGTGGGCAGCGCGAAGCTGAGTTGGAGTCACTCCGGGGGGAGGTACTCCATCTGGAGCAGAGGCTGTTCACTTGTAGGGACCAATCCCTGCAGAGCGAGTATGTAGAGAGGAAGGGTGTCCTCTGTGACCTGGAACGACACCAGGCCAAGGGGGCATACGTGCGCAGCCGCTTAGGTTTTCTCAAAGATCTAGACCGCGGCTCGCGCCTCTTCTACTCACTGGAGAAAAAGGGGGGTAACAGTAGGCACATCACCTGTCTTCTAGATGAAGACGGTGCCCCCCTTACAGATCCGGAGAGTATCCGGGATAGAGCCCGGAACTTTTATAAAGATCTTTACTCTCCGGATCCCATTTCTCCAGACGCCTGCAGGGTGCTATGGGAGGGGCTCCCCACAGTCAGTGAGGGTGTAAGAGAGCGGCTTGATATACCACTATCTTTTCAAGAGCTCTCTGAAGCCCTCCGTGCCATGTCCTGTGAAAAGTCTCCAGGACTGGACGGACTGACTGTAGAGTTTTTCCAATTTTTCTGGGAGACTCTGGGACCTGATTTCCATCTGGTCCTTGGGGAAGCCCTGGAGACCGGGGAGATGCCCCTGTCTTGTCGCAGGGCAGTACTTGCCCTGCTGCCCAAAAAGGGGGATCTCCGGCTTATTAAGAACTGGCGACCGGTCTCTCTGCTCAGCACGGACTACAAGATTGTAGCTAAAGCCATCTCGCTTAGACTTGGGTCTGTGCTGGCAGAATTGGTTCACCCTGACCAGTCCTATGCGATCCCGGGCCGGACTATCTTTGATAGTATCTTTCTGGTCCGGGATCTATTGCATTATTCTCGCAGGACTGGTCTGTCACTCGCCTTTCTCTCTTTAGATCAAGAGAAGGCGTTTGACAGGGTGGACCATGGTTACCTCATAGCCACTCTGCAAGCGTACGGCTTTGGCCCACAGTTTGTGGGCTTTATAAGAACGCTGTACGCCTCTGCAGAGTGTTTACTTAAAATCAATTGGTCCCTAACAGCACCTTTGGTATTTGGACGAGGGGTGCGTCAAGGATGTCCCTTGTCTGGACAGTTATATGCACTGGCCATTGAGCCTTTCCTCTGCCTACTGAGGAAAAGGCTCACAGGGCTGGTGCTAAAAGATCCAGACATGCGGATTGTCCTTTCAGCTTATGCTGACGATGTGCTCCTCGTGGCCCAGGATCCAGTTGATCTTGAGCTGGCAAAACAGTGCCAGGAGGTATATTCAGCTGCCTCCTCCGCTCAGATCAACTGGTCCAAATGCACAGGCCTTTTAGAGGGTAATTTACAGGTGGACTCTTTGCCTCCCACGTTTCGTGACATCACGTGGGAGGCAGATGTCATTAAATATCTGGGGGTCTACCTGTCCGCTGCGGACGCTTCCGTCCCAGACAACTGGAGGGAGTTAGAGGGCAGTGTCCTCTCTCGTCTGGGACGATGGAGGGGTCTAGCAAAAATGCTTTCCCTTAGGGGGCGGACTCTAGTGGTGAATCAGCTGGTGGCTTCTCAGATCTGGCACCGGCTGATTTGTCTGAGTCCGACCCCAGAGTTTGTCACCAATATCCAGAGGAATTTGTTAGATTTCCTCTGGATGGGAAGGCATTGGGTCTCTGCAGGGGTGGCAAGTCTGCCTTTGGTGGAGGGTGGACAGGGAGTAGTTTGTGTGTGCTCCCAGTTGTCCACCTTCCGCCTTCAGTACCTGCAGAGATACCTATATGCAGATCCCTCTCCGCAGTGGTGCGCACTGGCATCCAGCTTTTATCGCCAGTTGCGCAACCTGGGGTATGACCGGCAATTATTTCTGATCAGGCCCGAGGGGTTTGGGAGAGACCTCTCTGTGTTGCCGGCATACTACCAGGAAACCCTCAAGGCCTGGAGCATGGTCTCCGTGACCAGGCAGGGCGTGCCTTTGGGGGATGAAATATTCACAGAGCCCCTGCTATTTAATGCAGCAGTGGGGGCTCCAATGTTACAGTCCCCCAGTATCATCCGCCGCCTTAGTCATGCACGGATGACCCGAGTCGGGGATCTCCTGGAATACGGGCGTTCTGATTGGGTGTCACCCCAGGAGCTTGCGCTCCGTTTGGGATATGTGACGCCCAAAGTCTCAGGGCGCTTGCTCCAGGAGATTAGAGATGCCATCTCCCCCGACTCGCGCACCTTCCTTCGCGGGGCTTTGCAGGCCGGAGTGCCACATGCACCTTTCAACACCCCTTCTCCGGCTGTTTGCATTGGACACAAGCCCCGTGTTTCCCCTCAGGCTCCTCCTGTCCCCAACCTCTCGAGGTTGAGGGACATACCCTCGGCATGCTTTTGCGGCATGCCGAGGAAGAGCTTATATTCTCTCGTGCTCCATACAGTGCACTTCCTTGCCCTCGTGACCCGTCCCGATACCATCTGGAGGCGGGTCCTACCAGCTGACGAGGGCAAGAGGCCCCGGTGGAGGGAACTTTATTCTGATTTAGTTCCACGACCCACCGGGGACTTGAGTTGGAGAGTGCTCCATGGTGCACTGAGCACGGGAGAGTACTTAGCTAAATTCACGGACTCTCCCTCCACTTGTCCATTCTGTGGCAAGGGAGAGTCCGTGTATCATGTTTATTTTAGTTGCGCCAGACTGCAGCCCCTCTTGTCACTCTTGAGGGGCCTCCTCCTGCAGTTCTGGCTGCATTTCTCCCCTCACATTTTTATTTTTGGGCGCCCAGTGTCCCGGGGCAATAAGGCCAGGGACCTCCTCGTCAACCTGCTCCTGGCATTAGCCAAGTTGGCTATATATAAGTCCAGGAAGCAGTGTTTGATAGGGGGGGTTCCCTTGTCACCTGAGGCCATGTTCCGGGTGCTGGTGCGCTCCCGTATCCGGGCAGAGTACCACCTGGCTTTGTCTACTGGGGGAATGGATGAGTTTGTCTCCCAGTGGGCTGTAGATGGTGTGCTCTGCTCGGTATCCCCCCATCCGGTTTCTTTTTCTTTCAACCTCCTAATATGATTTTTATTTAGTTTACAGAAAATGTTTTCTCCTAATTTTAAAATACACTGTGCCAGAGAGCATGTTGTGTGCATGCTTGAGCTCCAAACAAAAGGCTTTTTACGGTCTTAGTCCCTCAAATACAAGTATTATTTTAACACCTTTCTGTTAATAAGCACTTTGTGCACGGTGTTGTTCATTTTTGGGAGTTTTTGTGGTTTTTTTCTTAGTTTAATTTAAGTTTTAGTTTTCTGGGGGTCAGGCTCAACTCTCTATCCCAGGAGAGTGAGCTGTCTCCTGGATACTTTGCCACACCCCTCCCTTAGCACTACACCTTCACTCCTGGAGCTTTGTTACTTTGACTTTTTTTTCTTTTAAAAAGTTTATTAGGTTTTGTTGAAGTTTTGTTTGTTTGGTGTTGGGTTTTATGTTTTGGGGGAGAGAAGACAAGTAACATCTTTGTAGGCAGTGGGGGGGAAAACAATTACAATTTTTGTTGTTAAGGCTTTTTTTTTAACATCTGACACAGAGACACAGAGGGGTTAAAAAGCCTCTGTGTTCTCTGTGTTGTTGCAATTAGCAATACATTGCAACAGGCCATTAACCCTTCCACTGCCAAACATCATCTCTCTCTCTCCCTTAGTTTTGTCTTTTTGTTTCTTTTTCACACTTATATATTTTTAAAAAGAAAACAATAGAAAATCATAAAACAAAAAATAAAAATAAATAAAACAAATAAACAAACAAAAAAAAGGGTCTAAACATGAGGGATAAGACCACTAAGAAGCCTCGGGGGTCAAAAGGGGGAATAATGGCCTCTGAAAATCCTAGCTGCAGCACTGCACAGCATAGGCCCCAGGCAGATAAGGCAGCCCCAGCTCCTGGTGTGTCTGCCAGCAGAACTACCCCTGTGGCTAATACCTGGTCACAGGTGGTTTCTGCTGGCCCCAGTATTACCACCGCTGGGGCTAAGGGGCAGATCACCAGGAAGCATGGGGTTAAATGTCAGATGTCTGGGGTCTACAGCATTGATATCTATCTGCGTTCTGCAGCTCATGTCATCAGCCCCTCTGTTATAGTACCAGCCAGCAAAATGTACGGGAAAGCAGTGTTCTTTACCCGTACGCTGGCTGTAGCTCACACACTTATACAGAGAGGCATCACAGTGGGGGGATTATATGTCCCAATAGAACCCCTGGAAGGGTTGGGCACAAAAGTAACACTCTCTAATGTGCCCCCCTTCCTACCAGACTCCCTCCTGCGCCCCCACCTGCTAACCCTAGGGGAAGTAAAAACACCATTTATTAAAATTCCCCTGGGGTGCAGAGAGAGAGCACTTCGTCATGTGCTCTCTTTCAAGAGGCAGGTACAAATGTGCCTGCCTCAGGGCGCAGAAAACATAGAGGGGTCTTTTGGGGTTCCATTTGAGGGGGTGCTCTACAGGATTTTTTACAGCACTATGGAGGTGCAGTGCTATCATTGCAAGGGGTTGGGGCATACATGTAGGAATTGTCCTAATGTATAGCATCATGCCCCAGCCCCAGCAAATGGCACCTCCGTCAGTACAGCACCCATCCCCGCTGAGCCCATAACAGCGGGGACCTCAAGGGTCATAGCCCCCCCACAGAGCTCAGGCAAGGAGGCCGTTCCTCAAGCCACCACCACGGCCTCCAAACCCCCTTCTTCCCCAAAAAAGCCATCTGTGTCTGTGGTCTCTAGCAAGACTGCAGACACGGGGAAAAAGGGGAAGAATGTCACCGGTCCTCCCAGTCTCACAGCTGCATCTCCCAAGTCCCAATCTGCCCCCACCATAATTACAGTGGGCCCAGGGGTGACCCACTAGAAGGAGTGACCCACTAGACCCACTAGAAGGAACATCAGATTCTGGGTGGGTTATCCCTGTCAAGGAAATAGATCTATTCCTTGAGAGGACCCTTCATGGACAAAAGAAAAGGAAGGTGCGGCTGGCCTTGGAGAGGTGGAAGAATATGTCGTTTATTCTCCACTCTCTCCAGCAATATCTAGTGGTCAGCACTAGGGCCAAGAATTCTGGGACTGCGGAGCATCTCCGCGTCCGGAAATTCTATAAAATGTGCGTGTTTCTATCAGCAGTCTCAAGGGTTTGAGGAACGCACAATTCCTGACACGCAGTAATGGCTTTGCACATCAGCACGCTAAATACCAATGGCTGTCAAGACAGTTTCCGCAGGTTCCAGGTACTCTCCTATTTATATCAGGGAGGGTACTCTGTGAGCTTCCTGCAGGAAACTCACACCACTCCAGAGGCTGAGGCCTCGTGGCAACTGGAGTGGAGAGGCAGGGTCTTCTTCAGCCACTTCACATCGGCGTCATGTGGAGTGGTGACCCTGTTCTCAGAGTCTTTTCAGCCAGAGCTGCTGCTTGTGAAAGCTGTTATCCCAGGCCGTCTAATCCACCTCCGGGTCCGAGAGCAGGGTAGCATCATTAACCTAGTTAATATATATGCCCCTGCTGGAGGGCCCGAGAGAGTGAGGTTCCTCGCCAGACTGTCCCAGTTTTTGGAGACGGTTGACGCAGATGAGTGTTTGGTACTCGGGGGTGATTTCAATTGCACCCTCGACGCTCTGGACCGGAATAGTCCAGAGCCGTACCCGCCTTCTGCGTCAGCGCTGCGGGAGATCATCTCCCGCTTCTCCCTGGAGGACATCTGGCGAGAGCAGAACCCAGGGACATCAGACGGTTTCACCTACGTCAGGGTGAGAGCCGGTCTGGTGTCCCACTCCCGGATCGACAGACTATATATATCTAGTCACTATATGTCAAGAGTTGGTTCTTGTGCCATTAGGCTGGCTCCCTTCACAGACCACAACTGTGTGTCTGTGACGGTGGCGCTAACGCCAACAGCTCCACGAGCCGCCTATTGGCACTTCAACAATGCTTTGTTGAAGGACCAGGGGCTCGTGACATTGATCCGGGAGTTTTGGACGGACTGGAGGGGTTGCAAGGGGGACTTTGCCACGTTAAAACTGTGGTGGGACGTGGGCAAGGTTCATTTGCGACTTCTGTGTCAGGAATATACCAAGGGTGCGAGTGGGCAGTGCGAAGCTGAGTTGGAGTCACTCCGGGGGGAGGTACTCCATCTGGAGCAGAGGCTGTTCACTTGTAGGGACCAATCCCTGCAGAGCGAGTATGTAGAGAGGAAGGGTGTCCTCTGTGACCTGGAACGACACCAGGCCAAGGGGGCATACGTGCGCAGCCGCTTAGGTTTTCTCAAAGATCTAGACCGCGGCTCGCGCCTCTTCAACTCACTGGAGAAAAAGGGGGGTAACAGTAGGCACATCACCTGTCTTCTAGATGAAGACGGTGCCCCCCTTACAGATCCGGGATAGAGCCCGGAACTTTTATAAAGATCTTTACTCTCCGGATCCCATTTCTCCAGACGCCTGCAGGGTGCTATGGGAGGGGCTCCCCACAGTCAGTGAGGGTGTAAGAGAGCGGCTTGATATACCACTATCTTTTCAAGAGCTCTCTGAAGCCCTCCGTGCCATGTCCTGTGAGAAGTCTCCAGGACTGGACGGACTGACTGTAGAGTTTTTCCAATTTTTCTGGGAGACTCTGGGACCTGATTTCCATCTGGTCCTTGGGGAAGCCCTGGAGACCGGGGAGATGCCCCTGTCTTGTCGCAGGGCAGTACTTGCCCTGCTGCCCAAAAAGAGGGATCTCCGGCTTATTAAGAACTGGCGACCGGTCTCTCTGCTCAGCACGGACTACAAGATTGTAGCTAAAGCCATCTCGCTTAGACTTGGGTCTGTGCTAGCAGAATTGGTTCACCCTGACCAGTCCTTTTCGATCCCGGGCCGGACTATCTTTGATAGTATCTTTCTGGTCCGGGATCTATTGCATTATTCTCGCAGGACTGGTCTGTCACTCGCCTTTCTCTCTTTAGATCAAGAGAAGGCGTTTGACAGGGTGGACCATGGTTACCTCATAGCCACTCTGCAAGCGTACGGCTTTGGCCCACAGTTTGTGGGCTTTATAAGAACGCTGTACGCCTCTGCAGAGTGTTTACTTAAAATCAATTGGTCCCTAACAGCACCTTTGGTATTTGGACGAGGGGTGCGTCAAGGATGTCCCTTGTCTGGACAGTTATATGCACTGGCCATCGAGCCTTTCCTCTGCCTACTGAGGAAAAGGCTCACAGGGCTGGTGCTAAAAGATCCAGACATGCGGATTGTCCTTTCAGCTTATGCTGACGATGTGCTCCTCGTGGCCCAGGATCCAGTTGATCTTGAGCTGGCAAAACAGTGCCAGGAGGTATATTCAGCTGCCTCCTCCGCTCAGATCAACTGGTCCAAATGCACAGGCCTTTTAGAGGGTAATTTACAGGTAGACTCTTTGCCTCCCACGTTTCGTGACATCACGTGGGAGGCAGATGTCATTATATATCTGGGGGTCTACCTGTCCGCTGCGGACGCTTCCGTCCCAGACAACTGGAGGGAGTTAGAGGGCAGTGTCCTCTCTCGTCTGGGACGATGGAGGGCTCTAGCAAAAATGCTTTCCCGTAGTGGGCGGACTCTAGTGGTGAATCAGCTGGTGGCTTCTCAGATCTGGCACCGGCTGATTTGTCTGAGTCCGACCCCCGAGTTTGTCACCAATATCCAGAGGAATTTGTTAGATTTCCTCTGGATGGGAAGGCATTGGGTCTCTGCAGGGGTGGCAAGTCTGCCTTTGGTGGAGGGTGGACAGGGAGTATTTTGTGTGTGCTACCAGTTGTCCACCTTCCGCCTTCAGTACCTGCAGAGATACCTATATGAGATACCTCTCCGCAGTGGTGCACACTGGCATCCAGCTTTTATCGCCAGTTGCGCAACCTGGGGTATGACCGGCAATTATTTCTGATCAGGCCTGAGGGGTTTGGGAAAGACCTCTCTGTGTTGCCGACATACTACCAGGAAACCCTCAAGGCCTGGAGCATGGTCTCCGTGACCAGGCAGGGCGTGCCTTTGGGGGATGAAATATTCACGGAGCCCCTGCTACTTAATCCAGCAGTGGGGGCTCCAATGTTACAGTCCCCCAGTATCATCCGCCGCCTTAGTCATGCACGGATGACCCGAGTCGGGGATCTCCTGGAATACGGGCGTTCTGATTGGGTGTCACCCCAGGAGCTTGCGCTCCGTTTGGGATATGTGACGCCCAAAGTCTCAGGGCGCTTGCTCCAGGAGATTAGGGATGCCATCTCCCCCGACTCGCCCACCTTCATTCGCTGGGCTTTGTAGGCCGGAGTGCCACATGCACCTTTCAACACCCCTGCTCCGGCTGTTTGCATTGGACCCAAGCCCCGTGTTTCCCCTCAGGCTCCTCCTGTCCCCAACCTCTCGAAGTTGAGGGACATACCCTCGGTATGCTTTTGCGGCATGCCGAGGAAGAGCTTATATTCTCTCGTGCTCCATACAGTTAAAAAAAAAAAAAACTTTTTTTCTGTGTAATCTAATTTCATTTGCCTGCCTGCTAGCGTGTGTGTCTTAGGCTCACATCGTATACTGTGCCCACTTGCCCAGTCAGTGCCACCACTCTGGTTTAACAGTCAGTAGTGCACATTTAAACAAAGAATACAATTTTGACTGTAATACACTGAATAGCAGTTACTTGTCTGCAAGCGTCTGTGTCAGGCCTACAGCATCTACTCTGCCAACTTCTGCAAGTTTACAGTGCCACTCATATCTGTTGTCACAGTAGCTTGCACGCATAGTACCACTAATCGGAAAAAAAATGACAGGCAGAGGCAGGACACCCCGCAGGGGCCGTCGTGGTCTTGGTGCTGTGATTCCCTTTGGCCCTACAATAATGCCCAGTGTTTAAAGGCCAGTTGAAAAGTTCAGAGGACGTAGTTGACTGGCTAACACAGAACACCCAATCTTCTACAGCTTCCGCTTGGAACATTGACGCACCATCCTCCTCCAGCTTAGCTTCGGGCACCTCTCAAGTTACCACTCGCCCGCCTGCCGCCACCACCAACACTAGTACCACAGACGATTCAATTGATCAGTCAGAAGAGTTATTTACACATCAGTTTGAAGAAATGAGTGATGTGCAACCATTATTGCCAGATGATGTACCCGCTGCTGCTTTCTTTGTTCAGTTGTCAGATACAAGTGAGGCGGGTGATGAATATGACGATGCGTCCGTGGATGTCACGTGGGTGCCCGCTAGAAGAGAAGAAGAACAGGGGGAAAGTTCAGATTGGAAGACAGAGAGGAGGAGGAGACGAGTTGGAAGCAGAGGGAGGTCATCACAACGAGCTAGTGGCACAGTCAGACAGCATGCATCAGCACCCGAAGTCAGCCAGACAGCACGCCAATCAACGCATGCTGTTGCCACCACCAGAATGCCGTCACCGCAGAGCTCAGCAGTGTGGCATTTTTTTTGTGTGTCTGCCTCTGACAACAGCGATGCCATTTGCAACCTTTGCCAAAAGAAACTGAGTCGTGGGAAGTCCAAAATCCACCTAGGTACAACTGCTTTGCGAAGGCACATGATGTCACATCAAAAACGCCAATGGGATCAACACATGAGTGCAAGCAGCACACAAACTCAAAGCCGCCAACCTCCTCCTGGTCCAGCATCTTCATCCATGTCAACCACTGCTGTCCTCCTTGCCCCGTCTCAACCATCCGCCACTCCGTCTCTTGCTGTTCCTGCTTATCTCCCCACAGTCAGGTGTCTGTCAAGGGCATGTTTGAGCGTAAGAAGCCAATGCCACAAAGTCACCCCCTTGCCCGGCGTCTGACAGCTGGCTTGTCTGAACTCTTAGCCTGCCAGCTTTTACCATACAAGCTGGTGGAGTCTGAGGCGTTCAAAAAAATTGTAGCTATTGGGACACCGCAGTGGAAGGTACCCGGCTTAAATTTCTTTGCACAAAAGGCAATACCCAACCTATACTCGATTGTGCAAAAGGAAGTAATGGCATCTCTGGCATACAGTGTTGGGGCAAGGGTCCATCTGACCACTGATACCTGGTCTGCAAAGCATGGTCAGGGCAGGTATATCACCTTCACTGAGCATTGGGTAAACCTGATGACGCCTGCCAATCATGGAATGAGTGGCTCTGCAGAGGAGTTGGTGACACCGCCACGACTTGCAGGCAGGCCTGCTGCCACCTCCTCTACTCCTCCTACTCCATCCTCTTCCATAACCTCCTCAACTGAGTCCTCTTCTGCTGCGTCTTGCTCCACATCAACGGCACCCCCCCAGCTCCCCAGATACTATTCCACATCCCGGATACGGCAGTGTCATGCCGTCTTGGTGTTGACTTGCCTGAAAGCAGAGAGTGACACCGGGACAGCACTCCTGTCCGCCCTGAACGCACAGGTGGATCAATGGCTGACTCCACACCAACTGGAGATTGGCAAAGTGGTTTGTGACAACGGAAGAAATTTGTTGGCGGCATTGAATTTAGGCAAGTTGACGCATGTGCCGTGCATGGCACATGTGTGTAATCTGATCGTACAACGCTTTGTCCATAAGTATCCAGGCTTACAGGACGTCCTGAAGCAGGCCAGAAAGGTGCCTGGCCATTTCAGGTGTTCCTACACGGCCATTGTGCACGTTTCAGATATCCAGCGGCGAAACAACATGCCAGTGAGGCGCTTGATTTGTGACAGCCCCACACATTGGAATTCAACACTCCTAATGTTCGACCGCCTGCTCCAACAAGAAAAAGCCATTAACGAGTATTTGTATGACCGGGGTGCTAGGACAGCCTCCGCGGAGCTGGGGATATTTTTGCCACGTCACTGGACGCTCATGCGCAATGCCTGTAGGCTCATGCGTCCTTTTGAGGAGGTGACAAACCTTGTCAGTCGCACCGAAGGCACCATCAGCGACATCATACCATTTGTTTTCTTCCTGGAGCGTGCCCTGCGAAGAGTGCTGGATCAGGCCGTAGATGAGTGTGACGAGGAAGAGGAAGAGTTGTGGTCACCATCACCACCAGAAACAGCCTTATCAGCATCGCTTGCTGGACCTGCGGCAACGCTAGAAGAGGATTGTGAGGAAGAGGAGTCAGAGGAGGAATGTGGCTTTGAGGGGGAGGAGGAAGACCAATCACAACAGGCATCCCAGGGTGCTCGTTGTCACCTATCTGGTACCCGTGGTGTTGTACATGGCTGGGGGGAAGAACATATCTTCAGCGAGATCACTGAGAACGAGGAACGGGACATGGGTAGCTCGGCATCCAACCTTGTGCAAATGGGGTCTTTCAGGCTGTCGTGCCTGTCGCAGGACCCTCATATAAAAAGGCTGAAGGGGATCGACCTGTACTGGGTGTGCACGCTACTAGACCCCCGGTATAAGCAGAAAGTGCCTGAAATGTTACCAAATTACCGCAAGTCAGAAAGGATGCAGCAGGTCCAAAACAAATTAACAAGTATGCTTTACACAGCATATAAGGGTGATGTCACAGCACAAGGGCAATATATCAGGGGAAGAGGTGAAAGTAATCCACCTCCCACGACCACGCCGGCAAGGACAGGACGTTTAAAAGACGTGTTGTTGATGGAGGACATGCGGACCTTTTTCAGTCCTACGCATCGCAACAGCCCTTCGGGATTCACCCTCAGAGAACGACTTGACCGACAGGTAGCAGACTACCTCGCCTTAACTGCAGATATCGACACTCTGAGGAGCGATGAACCCCTTGACTACTGGGTATGCACTTAATTAACCCTATAATTCATGGGGGTCAATACAGACCCCCATAAGCACTTAATTAACCCTTTCAGTCATGGGGGTCAATACAGACCCCCATAAGCACTTAATTAACACTATAATTCATGGGGGTCAATACAGACCCCCATAGACACTTAATTAACCCCCTCTCTCATGGGGGTCAATACAGACCCCCATAAGTACTTAATTAACCCTGTCACTCATGGGGGTCAATACAGACCCCCATAAGGCATTATTTAACCCCATAACTCATGGGAGTCAATACAGAACCCCCATCAGCCAATAATTAACCCCGTCACTCATGGGGGTCAATACAGACCCCCAAAAGCACTTAATTAACCCTATAATTCATGGGGGTCAATACAGATTCCCATAAGCACTTAATTAACCCTATAACTCATGGGGTCAATACAGACCCCCATAAGCACTTAATTAACCCTATAATTCATGGGGGTCAATACAGACCCCCATAAGCACTTAATTAACCCTATAATTCATGGGGGTCAATACAGACCCCTATAAGCACTTAATTTACCCTGTCACTCATGGGGGTCAATACAGACCCCCAAAAGCACTTAATTAACCCTATAATTCATGGGGGTCAATACAGACCACCATAAACACTAAATTACCCCATAACTCATGAGGGTCAATACAGATCCCCATAAGCACTTAATTAACCCTACAACTCATGGGGGTCAAAAACAGACCCCCATAAGCACTTAATAAACCTATAATTCATGGGGGTCAATACAGACCCCCCATAAGCACTTAATTACCCCATAACTCATGAGGGTCAATACAGATCCCCATAAGCACTTAAATAACCCTATAATTCATGGGGGTCAATACAGACCCCCATAAGCACTTCATTAACTTCCTAACTCGTGGGGGTCAATACAGACCCCCATAAGCACTTAATTAACCCCCTCAGTCATGGGGGTCAATACAGACCCCCATAAGCACTTAATTAACCCTGTCACTCATAGGGGTCAATACAGACCCCCCCATAAGCCAATAATTAACCCTGTCACTCATGAGGGTCAATACAGACCCCCATAAGCACTTAATTAACCCTTTCAGTCATGGGGGTCAATACAGACCCCCATAAGCACTTAATTAACACTATAATTCATGGGGGTCAATACAGACCCCCATAGACACTTAATTAACCCCCTCTCTCATGGGGGTCAATACAGACCCCCATAAGTACTTAATTAACCCTGTCACTCATGGGGGTCAATACAGACCCCCATAAGGCATTATTTAACCCCATAACTCATGGGAGTCAATACAGAACCCCCATCAGCCAATAATTAACCCCGTCACTCATGGGGGTCAATACAGACCCCCAAAAGCACTTAATTAACCCTATAATTCATGGGGGTCAATACAGATTCCCATAAGCACTTAATTAACCCTTTCACTCATGGGGTCAATACAGACCCCCATAAGCACTTAATTAACCCTATAATTCATGGGGGTCAATACAGACCCCCATAAGCACTTAATTAACCCTATAATTCATGGGGGTCAATACAGACCCCTATAAGCACTTAATTTACCCTGTCACTCATGGGGGTCAATACAGACCCCCAAAAGCACTTAATTAACCCTATAATTCATAGGGGTCAATACAGACCACCATAAACACTAAATTACCCCATAACTCATGAGGGTCAATACAGATCCCCATAAGCACTTAATTAACCCTACAACTCATGGGGGTCAAAAACAGACCCCCATAAGCACTTAATAAACCTATAATTCATGGGGGTCAATACAGACCCCCCATAAGCACTTAATTACCCCATAACTCATGAGGGTCAATACAGATCCCCATAAGCACTTAAATAACCCTATAATTCATGGGGGTCAATACAGACCCCCATAAGCACTTCATTAACTTCCTAACTCGTGGGGGTCAATACAGACCCCCATAAGCACTTAATTAACCCCCTCAGTCATGGGGGTCAATACAGACCCCCATAAGCACTTAATTAACCCTGTCACTCATAGGGGTCAATACAGACCCCCCCATAAGCCAATAATTAACCCCGTCACTCATGAGGGTCAATACAGACCCCCAAAAGCACTTAATTAACCCTATTACTCATAGGGGTCAATACAGACCCCCATAAGCACTTAATTACCCCATAACTCAAGGGGGGCAATACAGAACCCCCATAAGCCAATAATTAACCCCATCACTCATGGGGGTCAATACAGCCCCCCAAAAGAACTTAATTAACCCTATAATTCATGGGGGTCAATACAGACCTTCATAAGCACTTAATTAACCCTGTCACTCATGGGGGTCAATACAGACCCCCATAAGCACTTAATAAACCCTATAATTCATGGGGGTCAATACAGACCCCCAAAAGCACTTAATTACCCCATAACTCATGGGGGTCAATACAGATCCCCTTAAGCACTTAATTAACCCTATAATTCATGGGGGTCAATACAGACCCCCATAAGCACTTAATTAACCCTATAATTCATGAGGGTCAATACAGAACCCCATAAGCACTTAAATAACCCCATAACTCATGGGGGTCAATACAGACCCTCATAAGCACTTAATTAACCCTGTCACTCATGGGGGTCAATACAGACCCCCATAAGCACTTAATTAACCCTATAATTCATGGGGGTCAATACAGAACCCCATAAGCACTTAAATAACCCCATAACTCATGGGGGTCAATACAGACCCTCATAAAAACTTAATTAACCCTGTCACTCATGAGGGTCAATACAGACCCCCATAAGGCCTTAATTAACCCTATCACTCATGGGGGTCAATACAGACCCCCATAAGCACTTAATTAACCACATAACTCATAGGGGTCAATACAAACCCCCATAAGCACTTAATTAACTCTATAATTCATGGGGGTAAATACAGACCCCCATCAGCTCTTAATTTACCCTGTCACTCATGGGGGTCAATACAGACCCCCATAAGCACTTAATTAACACTATAATTCATGGGGGTCAATACAGACCCCCATAAGCACTTAATTAACCCCCTCACGCATGGGGGTCAATAAAGACCCCCATAAGCACTTAATCAACCCCGTCACTCATGGGGGTCAAAACAGACCCCCATAAGCACTTCATTAACCCAGTCACTCATGGGGGTCAATACAGATCCCCATAAGCCTCTATTTAACCACACCATTCCCATAAGGGTATATTATGACACTTATGGGGCTGTTAAAATCCTAACATTAACCACATAAGTGCCATGACGGTCCACAAGGACCATTATGACACTAACTACAAACACTACACTATAACCCCCAATAAACCATTAAATCTAAACTACTCCCCCTCTACACTAATCTATTAACACTTACACTACCTACCTACACTACCTACTCCCTAATAAACCTCCCCACCACTCTAATTACAAAAAATAAAAAAACCTACCTTACAAAAAATTAAAAAACCTACCTTACAGAAAATAAAAATACCTGTCACCAAAATTTAAAAAAACTACATCACCAAAAATAAAAAAACCTACATTACAGAAAATAAAAAAATACATTACACATACCCCCCACACTACAAAAAAAAAAAAATTACACACCTGAAAAGGAAAGACAGACATACACAATACAATACATTACAAACAATGCATTACATACAATACATTACATTACATACAATACATTACATATAATACAAATAAAATACCCCTTATATATCTAACATACAATCTATTTAATATAAAATAAATCCTAACTATATCAAATACATCCCCCTATCTATCTAATATACAATAAATCCTAACTACGTACAGAAACCCTAATTCTAAGCTAAAATAAAATAATTAAAATCCTAACTACATACACAGACCCTAATTCTAAGCTAAAATAAAATAATTGCAATCCTAACTATATACACAGACCCTAATTCTAAGATAAAATAAAATAATTAAAACCACTTACCTTTAAGATGTCTCTTCAGATCACTAACCTAGGGGTAAAACAAAACAAAAAAAATAGTACAAAACATTATTATAAAATAAATAAACATTATACACATTCTAAATATTCTACTCACCTTTCCAGCATGTCCCGTCCTTCTTTTCTTCTCTGGCGTGGCACTGTTAAAAAAAACACAATACATTAATACTAGAGATGTCGCGGACAGTTCGCCCGCGGACTACTCGCAGCGATTTTGGTTTGTTCGCGCTTGCATTGGACAGCGAATACATGCGCTTTTCGGTTCGCCCCCTATTCTTTATCATTGAGGAAACTTTGACCCTGCACCTCACAGTCAGCAGACACATTCCAGCCAATCAGCAGCATACACTCCCTTCCAGGGCCTTCCATCTGAAGGACAGCATACATTTTAGAATCATTCTGAAGCTGCATTCGTTGTGAGAGGACAGATAGTGTAGCTGCTGGAGATTTAATAGGGAAATAGATAGCCAGGCTGTGTATTTAGCTTCCACTACAGACCTGAAGGACTCATCTGATATCTGCTGCAAGGACAGCAACCCAAAAAGCCCTTTTTAGGGCTAGAACATCATTTATTTTATTTTATGATTTTTTTCTGTGTAATCTAATTGCATATGCCTGCCTGCCAGCATTTGTGTGTGACAGGCTAACACCTAACAGCTTATATTGTGCTTATTTTCACTACTCATACCTGGTGGTGTACCATACATTGAAAACAACCATTTTTTTCCTGTAATCTAATTTCAGTTGCCTGCCTGTGTCAGGCTCACAGCTAATATTCTGCTCTGTTTCACCAGTCATAGTTGGTGAACCATACATTGAAAAAAAAAACCTTTTTTCCTTTAATCTGATTTCAGTTGCCTGCCTGTGTCAGGCTCACAGCTTATATTGTGCTCAGTGAAATAAAACAACACTTTTTTGACTGTAATAGATTGAATAGCAATTGTCTGCCTACAGGCGTGTGTGTGAAGCCTATTGCATCTACTCTGCCAACTTTTGCCAGTGCACAGTGATACGTCATATCTGGTGCAACCGTAGTGTACAGTGACATAAAACAACACTTTTTTGACTGTAATCGATTGAATATCAGTTGCCTGCCTACAGGCATGTGTGTGAGGCCTACAGCGCCTATTCTGCAAACTTTTGCCAGTGCACAGTGACACTCATATCTGGTGGCACCTTAGATTGCACGTGCAGTGCCCCAAATTTGAAGTAGGAGGTCAGACCAAGCATCTTTTTCCATGTCCCTGTTCCAAAAATCAATGCCATATACACGTCCCCTAATAGTGGACGTAACAGGGATTAAACCGATAGGAAGAGTACTACTTAACAGTACACACCTTATAATAACGCAGACAGAGGCAACGCAGAGAGAGGAGTCTGAAGAAGAGGAGTCAGAGGAGGAAGGTGGCTTTTAGGAGGTGGAAGACCAAACACAGCAGGCGTCCCAGGGGGCTTGTTGTCACCTTTCGGGGACCCTTGGTGGCTGAGTGGAGGAAGAGACCTTCAATGACATCAGTGAGGACAAGGAACGGGACATGGCTAGCTTGGTATCCAACCTTGTGCAAATGGGGAGTTTGGGGTTGTGCAAAGGGACTGTTTGCGGTGCATTAAACGGGTAGATTGGTCTGTTACTGTGAAGCGGGTGTAACCCTTACACTACCTGATTGATACAACATCATACCTGATGTTTTAAAGCATGTTATTCCAAACAATTTAGGAATGTTAGGTGATTTATGCCCTTTATGGCTTAAAACCAGACTCTGCATTAACTATGTAATTTTCCGTGGGAGTTTTGCCATGGATCCCCCTCCGGCATGCCACAGTCCAGGTGTTAGTTCCCTTGAAACAAATTTCCCATCACTATTGTGGCCAGAAAGAGTCCCTGTGGGTTTTGAAATTCGCCTGCCTATTGAAGTCTATGGCGGGTCGCCCGGTTCGCCCGTTCGCGAACATTTGACGAAGTGTGCGTCCGCAGTTCGCGAACTGAAAATTTGATGTTCGCGACATCACTAATTAATACAATATACACGCAAAAAATAAAATAAACATATAAATATACATTCAACTTACCTCCCCGCGATCTCCCCGGCCTCCTCCTCTTTAGCCCCGGCTGGGCCCCAAAACCAACCACGCTCTAAAAAAGAAAAAGAAAAAAAAACTAAAGGAGGTTAATGCTTTATTGGGGGTTATAGTGTAGTTAGTGGACCATCATGGCACTTATGTGGTTAATGTTAGGGTTTTAACAGGCCCCATGAGTGTCATAATATACCCTTATGGGACTGATGGGGTTAAATAGATGCTTATGGGGGTCTGTATTGACCCCCATGAGTGACGGGATTAATTAAGGCCTTATGGGGGTCTGTATTGACCCCCATGAGTTATGGGGTTAATTAAGTGTTTATGGCGATCTGTATTGACCCCCATGAGAGACAGGGTTAATTAATGTCTTATGGGGGTCTGTATTGACCCCCATGAGCGACAGGGTTATTTAAGTGCTTATGGGGGTCTGTATTGACCCCCATGAGTTATGGGGTTAATTAAGGCCTTATGGGGGTCTGTATTGAACCCCATGAGTTATGGGGTTAATTAAGTGTTTATGGGGGTCTGTATTGACCCCCATGAGTGACAGGGTTAATTAATGCCTTATGGGGGTCTGTACTGACCACCATGAGTGACAGGGTTATTTAAGTGCTTATGGGGGTCTGTATGGACCCCCATGAGTGACAGGTTTAATTAGGTGCTTATTGGTGTCTGTATTGACCCCCATGAGCTATAGGGTTAGTTATTGTGCTTATGGGGATCTGTATTGACCCCCATGAGTTATAGGGTTAATTAAGGCCTTATGGCGGTCTGTATTGACCCCCATGAGTAACAGGGTTAATTAAGTGCTTATGGGGGTCTGTATTGACCCCCATGAGTTAAGGGGTCTATTAAGTGCTTATTGGGGTCTGTATTGACCCCCATGAGTTATAGGGTTAATTAAGGCCTTATGTGGGTCTGTATTGACCCCCATGAGTTATAGGGTTAATTAAGGCCTTATGGGGGTCTGTGTTGACCCCCATGAGTAACAGGGTTAATTAAGAGCTTATGGGGTCTGTATTGACCCCCATGAGTTATGGGGTTAATTAATTGCTTATGGGGGTAGGTATTGACCCCTATGAGTTATAGGGTTACTTATTGGCTGATGGGGGTCTGTATTGACCCCCATGAGTTATAGTGTTATATATTGTGCTTATGGGGATCTGTATTGACTCCCATGAGTTATAGGGTTAATTATTGACTTATGGGTATCTGTATTGACCCCATGAGTTATGGGGTTAATTTTAGTTGCCTGAGGTTAATATTTTTTAGTGTGAGTCCTTTCAGGAACTTTACGGTCCTTTAAGGACCCGCGAGGCGGGAAATGTAAAAATTGTAATGCAGAGGGGTCACGATCGGTGCCGATCAGGGATCCCCGCTGCAATGTGTTAATGTGGGGGGGCTGCAGGGGTCCCTATGGACCCCTGCAGCAAGGGCTTAATGTGGGGACACTTTGGGGGGTTAATTTTAGGTGCGGCTGGCGGGATTAGTAATAGTGTGCCGCGGGCCCTTTAAGGATCAGCGGCGGGGAATTACATATTTTAAATGCAGCGGGGGCCTTATCTATGCAGATCGGGGACCCCTGCTGCAAGGGGTTAATGTGGGGACACTTCGGGGGTCCCGATGGGGACCCCTAGCATAAAGGGGGGTTAATTTTAGGTGCCGCAGCCGGGATTAGTAATAGTGTGCCGTGGGCCCTTTAAGGAGCCGCAGCGAGGAATTAAAAAGTTTTAAATGCAGCGGGGCCTGATCAGTGCCGATCGGGGACCCCCGCTGCAAGTGGTTAATGTGTGGAGGCTGCGGGGGTCCCTATTGACCCCTGCAGCAAGGTGTTAATGTGAGGAAAATTCAGGGGTCCCGATGGGGACCCCCGCATAGAGGGGGGTTAATTTTAGGTGCCAGAGGGGGAGGTGGAGTACCCCCCACTGCAGGGCTTATGTGTGGGACTGCCGCGGAGGTCCTTTTTAGGACCCCTGCACTAATTGATGAGGTGCGGGAGCCTGCGAGATCATTTCGCAGGCTGTCACTCCTCATGTACATTATCGCAGCAGGGCTAATTTAATATCGTCGTAACTTTGAGAAATTTTGCAGTACGCAGGGTTTACGTAGAAGCCTTTTATTTACGATGCTGGAATTTAATAAGGCTGATAATGTCTAAACCCAAAAGGAATATGTCTGCAAAAACTAAAAATAAAGATAAAAAAAGCAATTCACAAAAATCTGCAAATTTATTTTTTCCTAAAACTAAAGATAACTATCAAGGAGCTATACTTATGGAATCTTCACTGGGAGATAAAACCCCAGACTCTAATTTGACAATGACTTCTGAGAACTCCATGAACAATGATTCTGATCCACAGATTGACAACCTACTTACTGTTGCCAAGTTGGAGAAATTACTTCAAGACTTTCAGACTAACTTTATGTCTGATATTAAGACCCAAATCTTAGAAAACTCCAAAGCAATTAAAGAAGTTAACAATAAAACCTTAGACCTAGAAATTACATTTGATAAGCTAATTTCTGATCATTATACATTACAACAAATATACAACAAAACTAGAAGGTAAAATCAACGAGCTCACTAACAAAATGTCCAATATCGAAAATAGGTCAAGAAGATGTAATTTAAGAATTAAATGGGTAATAGAAACTAACTTGAATGAGGAGTTAAAATCATATATATTTAAGCTATTTTCAAAACTTGTTCCAACACTGTCACAAGAGGAGAGCAGATTAGACGTGTTCTATAGGATTAACAAACCATCTAATATTGACGATAAGATTCCAAGAGATATTATAGTCAAGTTCCAGCATCTTTTATCCAGAGACACTATAATAAAAGCTAGTTTTAAAGCAAAGACTTTGGAGGCTCCATATGAAAATATTAAGATCTACTCAGACTTATCCGCAGTCACATTATCTAGAAGGAAGCTAAGGAAAGAAGGAGTGAGCTATAAATGGATAGCTCATGGGGGACTGTTAGCTTTAAAAGATACCCGTTGGCAGAAAATCAGCTCCGTTAGCCTGGGAGAAGATCTGGTAAAGTGCTGGAAGATTTTATTAGACAACGATGATAGAGCAACATGAGCTTTAACTTTATCATCTCCAGAATGGCTACAGAAATAACATGGGAATAGACATGAATTTCACATGTTCGGGACTGGCGGATCTTGCTAATATTCCACTTGCTTCTCTTCTTTCCTTTGTGTTGGTTTTAAAGTATAAATGATGAGGCTATTCCCCCAAAAGGGGAAAGACAAGGGTAGAAACGGAAATTAATCAGTTAATAATGAGATTGCACTGAAATAGAGTGCTATGTCCTAGAAAGGTGTAATTACTTAGGCCCTCATTCAATTGCAATTTGGCCAATTGAATAGGGCTCTAAATAAGCACATAACATCTTTTTTTAAAGAAGTTTTTAGTTAGTAAGCATCTATCCAAAAGCAAGGTTTTCACTAACCAAAAACTTCTTTAAAAAAAATATGCTATGTACTTATTTAGAGCACTATTAAATTGGCCAAATCGCAATTGAATGAGGCCCTTAGAACTGAGGTCGGGGCAGTCAATAGAGAATAGTTGAGCTAATATAGCAATAAAGCACACACAGTAATGGGCCACAGTTTAAGGGTAAAATGAAGGTTTTCTATGTACATGATTAGTTTTGTACAGAGTGAAATTTCAGAGGATAAGATTTTAAGTACACTGGGATTAAAAGATAGCAACATTATGATAAATAGAAAACACAAGTTAATGAGAAAGTCACTTATTTATTAGACACACACTTATGAGAAAAAGTATAATTTACATGAGAATTTAGTAGGGGTAGGAATGATGTAACTTACATAGTCACACTTTAATATTAATAAATGTAAAGTTATGCATCTGGGAAGGAAAAATAGCCATATATTAATCTTAATGGAGCAAATTTAGGGGTATCAGATATTGAAAGGGATTTGGGAGTACTTGTAGACAACCGCCTAGGTAACAGTGCTCAATGCCAAGCAGCATCTGCAAAGACAAGTAAAATATTAGCATGTATGAAGAAGGGTATAGAAGCAAGGGAAGCAAATATAATTCTCCCACTATACAAATCCCTGGTACGCCCTCATTTGAAATATGGAGTTCAATTTTGGGCACCACTACATAAAAAGGACATTTTAGAGCTGGAAAAATTATAGAGAAGGGCAACAAAACTAATAAAAGGAATGGAGGGGCAAAGTTATGAAGAAAGACTAACGAAATTAAACTTATTTACTCTGGATCAATTAACAATAAATCTAGATCTAAAAAGGTTGAACTTGATGGACTAAAGTCTTTTTTAAATTACTAAAATGTCTACTACTTAAAAACCTAAATTACTATTTAGCTATGTAACTATGTAACTATGTAACACTGACTGACGGAAAAGAGTAATTCACGTATAACTATATATATTTAATTCACTTTGTAAGTATAATCTATATAGATACTTTGTCACTCATAAGTTCATTCACTTGCTAACTGAACACATAGATATTAATGTGAGAGTTAACAGCTCACAATGAGTTACAACATAGTTTTTGCTATATGTATATCACTACTTGTAAGCACAAGAAATGAAAATGTGGATTCTGAAATTTCATAGAATACCGCCGGATGATGAGGCAATTAGAGAAAGAGAAGTCCCTCCCTCAAATAAAAAGGCCTAGCATTTCTTTACATTGGTGCAGAGCCCTGCAAGCTTCTCCGCTAAGGCTGCACCAGTGGTGACATTTATGAATAAGACTAAAGAATTTTGGGGGGAAGAGATTGTTTAAAATGCATAGATATCATATTTTTGGAACGAAGGGATTAGGAAGATCGGTAAATAAAAAGGAATGCAGAAGCGAAATTAACTAAAGAATGTCAGTAAATCTGATGAGCTTTAATGTCAGGGGGCTAAATTCGCCCCAAAAAAGAAATTACATTTTCAGACTAATTAAACAAGAAAAAGCAGATATAATCCTTTTGCAGGAGACCCATTGGGACAACAATTTAATTTCAAACTTTGGGCAGAAAACATTCGATTATAAATATAATTAAACGTACAAGAACATTTCCAGAGTGGTTTCCATTTTTTTTTAGATAACATTATCAGATCACACCCACATTATGGTCTAAATAAAATGAGATAACATGCAATATAGAAGACCTGTCTGGAAATTAGAGGATTCAATATTCAGTGATGAAAAAAGGAAATTACATCTTGAAAATGAAATGTGTACATTTTTTGAAGTTAACCATCAAGTAGGTACATCTAGCAGTATGTTATGGTGTGCTTTTAAAGCTTTCATTCGGGGCATTTTAATCAAAATGAAAATACAAAGGACGAAACAAAGAGGCTTACCTCTAAGTATATTATTAATTCAATTACATAAATTAGATCAAAGTTATAAAATAAATCCAAATAATATTGCCACCATAGAAATGTAAAAAATTCAAAACCAAATAAATAAAATTAATCAATCTCTTTCCGATAAAGCAGTCTGGAGGATACCACATAATTATTATTATCATGATAACAAAATTAGTAAAATCCTTGCAAATAAAATAAAAAAAAATTGTAAGTATTGAGTATTTATGGAACGAAGGCAAATACATTTCTAATCCTAATGAGATAGCTAACACTTTCTCAAAATACTACCAAAATCTATATAATTTGTCAAACGACTCAACCTTTAAAAAACCAATAAGAGAGGGCATAGATACATTTTTAGAGAAAATTCAATTGCCAAAAATATCTTGCTCAGAGATGGATGAACTGAATAGGCCAAATACGGAGTTTGAAATTATAGAAGCCATCAAGAATTTAAAAACATATACCTCACCTTGCCCTGATGGCTACACTAATGCTTTTTATAAAACATTTCACCCAATTCTAAGCAAATATATGAAAATATTGCTTAATGACTTTGTAGAGGAAGGCTCAATCCCAGAATAAATGTTGAAGGTAAATTTAATTACGATACCTAAAACCAAATTTGACTTACATCTGTGTGAAAATTACAGAACGATTTCTTTAATGAACGTCGACCTGAAACTGTATGCTAAGATTCTAGCCATTAGAATAAAAAACCTGTTGGATAAACTGATCCCGAATGACCAAACCATTTTTATCGCAGGAAGATGTGGACAAGACAGTGTAAAGAAATTAATTAATCTGATGGTAAAGTTGAAATGTTCTGGGAGTACATGAACGCGACATGAGACATAATGGGCTTTGGTAGATTCGGTACTCATGCAATAGGAGCCTTATATTCAGCACCGTCCGCATCAGTTAGTGGTAACGGATTCAGTTCAGATAACTTCATGGTTAGCAATAGCACAAGACAGGGATGTCCTCTCTCCCCCACCCTATTCGCATTACTTATGGAACCACTGGCAGAGGCTATTAGGGGCTCTCCGGGCATAGGGGGTATAAGGGTGGGGGAGACGGAGCACAAGATTACTATGTTAGCGGACGATTCAATACTAACTTTATCCCAACCTTTATATTCTTTACCACAGGTGTTGAGAATAATTGAGCAGTTTACTTTTTTGTCTAATTACAAATTGAACCCTCAAAAAACGAAATTAAGACTTTTAATATTCCATAAAAAAAACTGTTACAAGAGCAATATAAGTTTAAATGGGAAACAAACACTATAAAACATCTAGGAATTATTTTCAGGCAGAATCTCCTGCATCAAAATGGCTATTCTCCCTAGAGTTATTTCCCTTTTCAGGTGTATCCCAAGTAAGTTACCCACATTTTGGGTTTCAAAAATACAGAATATCATTGATAAATGTATCCACTCAAAGAAACATATTAGACTGAAGAGAGAAGTTATGTCAAGACAGTTTGCACAAGGTGGGATTTCATATCCCTTGCTTAGATTGTACCAAGATGCAATAGTGTTACCCATGCCTTAAAATGGCTATACCCTCAAGATAACTATCCATGGTACCAAATAAAAAAATCAGCGGTTAAGAACAAGGAGTTAAGAGCTTTAATATATATTCACAATTATTCATCCTTCTATATAGCCAAAGATACATATATAGTTAAGAACATCTTGCAATCATAAAAAAGATTAAATAAAACATATAAATTACTTCCTTCTCTAAGCAGTATCATGCCAATTGAAATAGTGGCTAAATATTTTAATATACCATGGTCCAAAATTTGGACTGAGAAAGGTATTCTAATTATAAAAGATCTGTACTTAAAAGGACAGTTATCAAACTCTCAAATAAGAGGAAAGTCAGGAATTAATCTGCAAAACTGGTTAGCTTTTGAACAAAAGAGGCATGCTATTAATTATTTTAGACCGCATGACAAGTATACGGATAAGCTTAACGGAATAGAATTAAGTATAATAAATCCTGGCCATACACACAATATCAAAATGTTTCAATATTATCTCCTCAGAAGTGGATAAAGATCTACCAAGTGGTATAAAAGGGACATGGGTAGTCCTATAACACCTTCCAATTGGGCTAGAGCTTTAAATAACACTAACAGAACTATTAAAAATGCTGCCCAAAGGGAAACGTACTTTAGAACGATTAACAAATGGTACTTGGTACCAGTGAAATCACATCGGATTACCCATAAGATTAACAATAAACTCCTGCTGGAGAGGGTGCGGAAACGGCGGCAGTCAAATCCACATATAGTGGGACTGCCCCTGGATAAAGTGCTTTAAATTTATCTTGGAAGAGATAGGAAGGTTTGTCACTTCTGCCGCTTGCAGCAGAATACTGCATATTTTTTCAGTAATAATACAATAAATCAGAAATATCCTTTATGACTCAGATTTGCATGATTGTAAAACAGTGCATTGTTTTAAAATGGAAACAACAAAACCCCCATCATGGAATGATATAATACCTAAGGTTGATCGTTGCAGAGAACTAGGGAGAAATTTTACAGTTGTTGGATTAACATCACAGGTTAAAAATAAATGGGCAATTTGGGACACTTTACAACAGTGTTGAACAAATTTACCTCTGATGCCCTAACATATCTCTATGTATTTCTTCAACTCTTTCTTACAAGCAGACTTTTCCTTTTTTCCTATTGGTATCATGGATTCTATTGCCTGTAAAGGTTAAATTGATCTAATAGGGTGTGCATGTGGTGCGAATGAGTGTTGATTATCTGTATAGCTTAATTTTATAACTACAGTATGGATATGATGTTATGCTATTCTGTATGTATGTTTTATCTGTATGTTTTATACTTTAATAAAAAAAAGTGCAATAAAAAAAAGGACTTCACGATAGCAGACCTGTTAACAGATTAACAGCCTTATTAAATTGTGATTTAGCCAATTGAAAAGGGCTCTATGTAAGCACATGGCATATTTTTTTTACAGAAGTTTTTAGTTAGTGAAGACCTTGCTTTTCACTAGCTAAAAACTTCTGTAAAAAAAATATGCTCTGTGCTTATATAGAGCCCTATTCAATTGGCCAAATCACAATTTAATAAGGCTGTATAGTTGTTATTACTATAATTCTGGATTTTATTTGGAGAGTTATATTCAACTACTTAATACAAAAGTAAAATAAAAGACGTAGGCACTTCTATTAAATAAGGTGCATTCTATATAGATGTATTAATGTTCAAAAATAACTTTATTTTGAAAATTGTTAAAAAAAAAAGAAAAATAGGATTATTTAAAATCGTCAATCCCTCAATTATTACAGTATATTCCCATAAGTTTAGATTTGTATACATGTGATTGAAACAGGAGAAGGGTAGAAAGGAGGACTCTATATAGTCACTATTGTGAAATTGTATCTAAGTATTATTAACTGGAAACTTGTCCATCAAAAATGACTGGAATAAAATTGTAAGACTGGCAATGCTGTTTGCCACACAATGTGAGGCTTTGCTCCTCTGAGCACCTTGGGTGCTCATTGCGAGCCTTTCCCACGTATACTTCAACTTTCCTGCTTTGCACTGATCAACTTTAGGGCTCATCGCAAGCCTCACGCTAAGCGCCTTTGGTGCTCATTGCGAGCCTTTCCTCCTGCCTACTGTAGGGGCAGCTCATTGCAGGTTTTGTTAATGTGCAAGATTTGTGCTTGGGAATGCCATGTGTCTCTTTCCACCATCTCCCCTCTGTCCCTTCCCTGTATTTTTCTCCTCTGTGTGTATGTTGTATGTGTGCGTGTTACCCTCTGAATGCCGTTTATTTTATTTTCAAAGTCCTGTGTGCCTGGCGTTGTCGGTGTAAGTGTCAATGCCTTCGTCGTCGTGTATTTTCTAAGTGCCGAGTGCCTGGCTTGGTTCAGCCTTGTTTTTCATCCCATTTCATATTTTTTTACGTTTTTCATCCGCTTTTTTTCAACTTGCTTAGCTGATTTTGGATTGATGAAAAATGCCAAATATGCCTTGATTTGCTTGCAACCTCACTCCCATTATTATTTTTAACTAGCGACTTGCCCTTCAAATAATGACGGTCAATAAAAGAAAGTGTTAAAATGCTGTTTGCCACACAATGTGAGTGTACTATGTGCCTCAACTATATAGACCCCTAAAACACACTAATGAACGCATGTAATAACACTATAAGTGACATGAGGGTCATCCAGGACCCTCATGACCCAAAGTGTAAGCACTACACCATTTTAACCCGGTCACTTATGGGGGTCTATCCAGACCCTCATAAGCCTCTATTTAACCCCATCAGTCCCATAAGGGTATATTATGACCATTAAGGGCCTGTTATAACCCAACATTAACCACATAAGTGCCATGACAGTCCTCAAGGACCATCATGACACTAAGTATAAACACTACACTTCACTATACCCCCACAATAAAACATTAAATATCAACTAAGCACCCTCCACACTAACGTATTAATATCTACACTACCTACCTACCTACCTACCCACTAATAACCCCCTTCCCACCACTGTAATTACAGAAATCAAAAAAACTAAAGTTATAAAAAATCTAAAATCTACATTACATAAAATTAAAAAAAAAAAAAAAAATCACCAAAAATAAAAAATGTACATTACAGAAAGAAAAAAACCTAAGTCACAAAAAATAAAAAAAGGAACATTACAGAAAATAAAAAAATACATTACAACCTCCCCACTACAAAAAAAAAATTACACACCAGAAAAGGAAATACATATAATACATACAATACAATACATACAATATAATACAATACAATACAATGAAATACAATACAATGAAATACAATAGAATACAAATAAAATATAAAACATCCCCCTATCTAATAAACATCCCCCTATCTAATATGCACCCCCTATCTAATATACATCCCCCTATCTAATATACAATACTAGCTATCTAATATACATCCCCCTATCTATCTAATATACAATATATGCTATCTCTATATAGAAAACCTAATTCGAAGCTAAAATAAAATAATTAAGACCACTTACCTTTGAGATGTTTCTTCAGATCACCAACCTAGGGTAAAAATGATTTCAAAAATTACTACAACACGTTTACATAAAATAAATAAACATTCTAAACATTCTAAATATTCTACTCACCTTTCCAGCATGTCACGTCCTCCTTCATATTTGCTTCTCCGGCGTGGCCCCTGTTAATAAAAAACATTACATTAGCACTAGAGATGTCACGCACAGTTCACCCGCGGACTATTCGCGGTGATTTCGGCTCGTTCGCGCTCGCATCGGACGGCGGACACATGAGCTTTTCGTCCGCCCCCTATTCTTTATCATTGAGGAAACTTTGACCCTGCACCTCACAGTCAGCAGACACATTCCAGCCAATCAGCAGCATACACTCCCTTCCAGAGCCTTCCATCTGAAGGACAACATACATTTTAGAATCATTCTGAAGCTGCATTCGTTGTGAGAGGACAGATAGTGTAGCTGCTGGAGATTTAATAGGGACATAGATAGCCAGGCTGTGTATTTAGCTTCCACTACAGACCTGAAGGACTCATCTGATATCTGCTGCAAGGACAGCAACCCAAAAAGCCCTTTTTAGGGCTAGAACATCATTTATTTTATTTTATAATTTTTTTATGTGTAATCTAATTGCATATGCCTGCCTGCCAGTGTGTGTGTGTGACAGGCTAACACCTAACAGCTTATATTGTGCTTATTTTCACTACTCATATCTGGTGGTGTACCATACATTGAAAACAACCATTTTTTTCCTGTAATCTAATTTCAGTTGCCTGCCTGTGTCAGGCTCACAGCTAATATTCTGCTCTGTTTCACCAGTCATAGTTGGTGTACCATACATTGAAAACAACCATTTTTTTCCTTTAATCTAATTTCAGTTGCCTGCCTGTGTCAGGCTCACAGCTTATATTGTGCTCAGTGAAAAAAAACAACACTTTTTTGGCTGTAATAGATTGAATAGCAATTGCCTGCCTACAGGCGTGTGTGTGAAGCCTATTGCATCTACTTTGCCAACTTTTGCCAGTGCACAGTGATACGTCATATCTGGTGCAACCGTAGTGTACAGTGACATAAAACAACACTTTTTTGACTGTTATCGATTGAATATCAGTTGCCTGCCTACAGGCGTGTGCGTGAGGCCTACAGTGCCTACTCTGCCAACTTTTGCCAGTGCACAGTGACACTCATATCTTGTGGCACCTTAGATTGCATGCGCAGTGCCCCAAATTTGAAGTGGGAGGACCGACCAAGCATCTTTTTCCATCTCCCGCTTCCAAAAATCCATGCCATATACACGTCCCCTGATAGGTGACGTAACAGGTATCAAACTGATAGGAATAAATAGTACAACTTAATACACCCCTCCTATATGGTGGCACATTACATTGCACGTGCAGTGCCCCAAATTCGAAGTAGGAGGTCCGACCAAGCATCTTTTTCCATCAACCTGTTCCAAAAATCAATGCAAAGGGACTGTTTGCGGTTGTTTGCGGTGCGTTAAACAGGGAGATTGGTCTGTTACTGTGAAGCGGGTGTAACCCTTACACTACCTGATTGATACAACATCATACCTGATGTTTTAAAGCATGTTATTCCAAACAATTTAGGAATGTTACGTGAGTTATGCCCTTTATGGCTTAAAACCAGACTCTGCATCAACTATGTAATTTTCCGTGGGAGTTGTGACATGGATCCCCCTCCGGCATGCCACAGTCCAGGTTTTAGTCCCCTTGAAACAACTTTCCCATCACTATTGTGGCCAGAAAGAGTCCCTGTGGGTTTTGAAATTCGCCTGCCCATTGAAGTCTATGGCGGTTCGCCCGGTTTGCCCGTTCGCAAACATTTGATGAAATTCGCGTCCGCGGTTCGCAAACCAAAAATTTTATATTCGCGACATCACTAATTAGCACACATACATAAACATAAAGCCAAGTAAAATCAACACAATCTACACTGTACTTACCTCCCCGCGATGTCTCCGGCCTCCTGGTGTTCTTCCCCGGATGGGCCTTGAAAGCATCTGCGCTTTTTAAAAAAAAAAAAAAACACACATCCACCCTGACTGTTGTCCCCGACGCTAATGAGCTTCCTATGGAGTGTTCCAGAATAAAATTGGTAATGGCGGCTTCTGATTGGCTGAAAACGCTGTCTATCAAATTCAGCCAATGAGAAGACGCAATTGTGAACCAATGAGAAAGGGATACACCCCAAAATCCCACGCTGATTGGATAATGCACCTGTCAATCTTTATTTGAACCAATCCGAAGGCTTTATTGCCATCAGTGAATCACAATGGGAAACACCCCCACGAGGTGATTAGCTGAAGACATCTGCGCCTTCCCATTGGCTGTAATACTGATTGACATTGACAATAGCCAATGAGATGGCGCAAATGCCTTCACCAATCAGTACGTGGGGGTGTATTCAATAGTGATTGGCTATCTTCAGTGCTACCAATCAGAATGCGCAGATGCCTCCAGCCAATCACCCTGTGGGGGTGTCTTCTACTGTGATTGGCTGAAGGCATCTGCGCCTTGTGATTGGTTTAAATAAAGATTGACAGGTGCATTATCCAATCAGAGTGGGATTTTAGGGTGTATCCCTTTCTGATTGGCTCACACATTGGCGCCTCCTAATTGGGTGAGTCTTATAGACAGATTTTTTTAACCAATGAGAAGGCGCCATTGCCTATTTTCTTCTGGAAAAGTCTCCAGGAGCCTCATTAGCGTCGGGGATGTCCGTGAGAGCTGATATGAGTTCTTTTTTTTTTTTTTAGAGCGCGGTTCCAGGGCGGGGCAGAAGAGGAGGAGGCCGGAGACATCGCGGGGAGGTAAGTACAATGAAGGTTATGTTTATTTTATTTTGTTTTTATGCTTATGTATGTGTATTAATGTTATGTTCTTTTTAACAGGTGCCGCGCCGGAGAAGAGTAAAAGATGGGACATCCTGGAAAGGTGATTAGAATATTTAGAATGTTTAGAATGTTTATTTATTTACTGTAAATGAAGTACTTATGGGGGCCTGTATTGACCCCCATGAGTGACAGGGTTAATGAAGGGCTTAAGAGGGTCTATATTAACCCCCCTGAGTGAGGGGGTTAATGAAGTGCTTATGGGGGTCTGTATTGACCCCCATGAGTGACACAGTTAATGAAGGGCTTATGGGTGTCTATATTGACCCCCATGAGTGACAGGGTTAATGAAGGGCTTATGGGGGTCTATATTGACCCCCATGAATGACAGGGTTAAATAGAGGTTTATGGGGGTCTGTATTGACCCCCACAAGTGAGGGGGTTAATTAAGTGCTTATGGGGGTCTGTATTGACCCCCATGAGTGACAGGGTTAATGAAGGGCTTATGGGGTCTATATTGACCCCCATGAGTGAGGGGGTAATGAAGTGCTTATGGGGGGCTGTATTGACCCCCATAAGTGACAGGGTTAATGAAGGGCTTATGGGGGTCTGTATTGACCCCCATGAGTGACAGGGTTAATGAAGGTCTTATGGGGGTCTATATTGACCCCCATGAATGACAGGGTTAATTAGGGGTTTCTTGGGGTCTGTATTGACCCCCATGAGGGAGGGGGTAAATTAAGTGCTTATGGGGGTCTGTATTGACCCCCATGATTGACAGGGTTAATGAAGGACTTATGGGGGTCTATATTGACCCCCATGAGTGACATGGTTATGGTGTATATATATATTTTTTTATAACCGGTCCTTTAAGGACTTTTACGGTCTTTTAAGGACCCGTAACGCAGGAATTTAGAATTTTCATTGCAACGTGACCCCCACTGCGATGGTTAATGTGGGGTTAATGCAGGTCTCCGAGCGAAGTCTCGGATCCCGTGGGGTTAATGCGGGTTTCCGAGCTTATCTCGGATCTTTTCTTGGGTAAGTTGTACATGGCTGGGCTTTGAGCCTCGTTTTCGTTTTTTTCGGCACCCATTTTTTCTCTCACTTAGGGGATTTTCGTGTGTCTGAACTCGGGAATTTGGACTTAAATGGAGGTGTAACTTCACTTTCAGAGGTCCTGGATCTCGCTCTTGCTATGGGTATGCTGTTTATGTTTTTTTGTGAGTATTTGGTGTGTTTTGACTGTTTTTATGTGCGCGCGGTTCTGCCGTTATGGTCGTATTTTTCGTGTGTGTGGGTGTTTATGCCGTTAAGGTTGGTTCCGAGGTCGTTTTTTTTCCGAAGTCAAGCGTGTGTGTGTTTTTTTAACCGCGTGTGAGGCGCCTTTGAGACTCCACCTCTGCAAATGCGAACCCTCGCTTCGCGAGGGTCCGCATTTGCGGACAAACACAGCCAACGTTGGAGCCTCCACTTTCCGCAAATGCGGCACCTCGCTTCGCGAGGGATGCAGTTCTTGCGAGCTCGCTTTGCAAGCTCACAAAGCGTGACGACGATTCATAGTTTGACAACTATTTTATGTGATTATCTAGTCAGAGCTCTGCTCTTGGCTCGCAGTTGCAACCCTCGGAAGCCTTGCGTGCGTCAATGGCTCGCCACGCTTTGCCTTCGGCGCTCATTGCAGCCTAAGTGTCATGAGGTCGACTGCTTGCCTCGCTTTGCAAAAATCAACAACTATATATGTGATGTTAGATCCCAAATTAATGCAATCTGTCCTTATATAGTATGGTCTGAAGAGTTCACAGAATATCATTCACTAAAGAAAGACACACAAATTCCATTTATGAATGAGGAAGTAATTAAAATACAAAATCAAATCAAACAAATGTTAAACCAAAACCATCCCTCAATTTACATTTGGATTGTATTAAAATAATTATAAAAGAATAAAAAGTTAAAGAATGTCTCAATTAACCAATTTGTCCATGAGCGTATAACAAAAAACTTTTAGTCAAAAAACCTACCAACTCACATTATCTCAAGCCCTTGCTATGCTCAGATCCTGAATGGAGATAGCTGATAGCTGGAGCCTTAGACTTCACAGCACCTAGCTATGGAAATATACAGGCTGGCATCGGGTCCTTGGAGACAGTCTTATCTCACGTGGGGGGAAATCAAACGGACAGGAGGTGGAAAACTGTGTCCCAGGAAGTGGCCCACTGATGATTAGAGAAAAACCTGTATAAAATGATGTATAAAAAATAAAGTGTATGCTCTGTTTGGGACACATGTGCATGGTGTGTATCATTTAGAGGGAATACTTTTATTATTTTTACTGGGCTATAATCACTTTATATCCTAAACCTATGCTGCTTTCCTATGAGAAGGGGCTTGAAGAACAGAGTTGGATCTGTTTTCTGAACTGATGCTACTACCCTAGAAGAAGGGGAGAGGGGAGAAGGGATTGGTCTCCCTAGCCATTTCAGGCCCACTGAAGAGCAGATAATACCAGTCATGCTGATCCTGTGACCCTGTGTTTCTGATGCTCCTGCTGATGACCCTGATATGACCATCAGGCACATAGAAGCTCTCCTCTCTCACAATCCTATGGGAGAATTTCTGTAGCTGAAGGCAGGAGTTTTGGGGAGTGATGCAAAACCCCCACTCTTGGTTTGTGACAAGTGTCTCATATAATTCAATGAATTATCACCTCTCAGCAACATTCTGCAACATTTTGCAGAGCGTTGGGCACTGATTGGCTAATTTGAAACACTGCACTGCAAATTATGTGTCTTTATGAGCAGCAGATGGCAGACCTAAGCAGGTACCATTTGTATTATATTAGACAGAAAACTCTTGTTTTATATCAAAATCTTGTCATGGTGAAGTGGCCTGTGTACCTATATGTGAGCTATACCATAGCAAAGAGATCAGACAAATTGCAGTCCCCTGGAGATGGAACTGTTAACCCACTACAGTATCTTTTCTAAGAACAACTTATGGATAAGCACAGCCAGAGATATATTAATATGGCAACAGAAGATGAGCCCTAAAGTAAAAAGGTGCCTACCATGTTACTGGGGAAGAGCAGAAAGCGAGTATGAGTAGCATGCGATCTACAGCCCTATTAAATTGCAATTTGGCAGATTCTAAAGGGCTCTATATAAGCATAGAGCATTTTTTTTGACAGAAGTTTTTAGTTCATGAAGACTTTGATTTTGGATAGAAGTTTACTGACTAAAAGGTTCTAGTTTTTAGTTCATGAAGACCTTACTTTTGGATAGAAGTTCACAGACTAAAAAGTTCTGTAAAAAATATGCTTTGTGCTTATATAGAGCCCTTTAGAATTTGCTGAATTGCAATTTAATAAGGCTGCTAATGAGGTGGCCAGGCCAGAGTAGTGAGGACACCCTGCTGAGAATGTACCTGGAGGGAAAAGGAAAGAACAATTCAGGGTAGGAAACTGGAACATTAGTACTATGAACCAAGGAAAACTAGATGTGGTCAAGCATGAGATGACAAAATTAAACATAGATATGTCCTGAGAATTATCTAAATTTAATGAACATTTCATATTAGATAACCACCAGATATTCTCCAGTGGTGAAAAATCAAGAATAAGAAATGGAGTAGCAATCATGTTCAATCAACCGAAAAATATACAAATTGATTTCAGTTTGAATCCAGAGTCATTTTACATTGCAGTGATCCAAGCCTATGCTCCAACCATGGATGGTAAAGAGGGTGATGTTTTCGATATGGGGATATTCAACACCTCTTAGAAATTACTCAAGATGTTACTGATATCATAAGAAATTGGAATGATAAAGTAGGGAACCAAAAGATACCTGTATAACAGGCAAGTTTGGCCTTGGTGTACAAAATGAAGCAGAAGTTTGTGACATAGAACATCCCTAAACAAACAACTAAACTAAACAAAAGAAAACTTAGATCACTGTTCTTTTCAAGCAATGGAATTAGCTTTGCTCCATTAAATCTGCTGCAGGAGTTTTTTTCCTGTACCTTACACACCTATTCAAAACCAGTAATATTACTGAGCACAGCCAAATCTCATAAACCCAAGAATGGCAGTAAATTGCAAGGCTCAGGTTTCCCAGGGGAATCCCTCCATTCATACATGTGGTGGAGGGAATCACCTTCCGCACTCACCCCCGATTTCTCCCTTCACTGCACAAACCCCATCCTCCTACACAATCACTGCATCTACATAACCATGGGGTCCATTGAGACTATCATTGTAACTAAACTGCAAACCCTGTGCAACTGGGGTCCTTAGAATAGTTAACCTTTGCTGCAGAGTTCCCGATCAGGGGCATTTAAATAATTAACCCCCTGCTGTGTCAAACCTCCTAACCATTTAAATGTTAACTCCTCCTGCTGTGAATCTGAATAATTAAATGGGGGTCCTAAATGTATCCCCATGGCACCTAATCAATTAACCTCATACCATGAGTTTCTAAACAGACCCCCATGGTAGCCTAATTTAACCTCCTCCCTACCATAGGGCTTTATCTAGACCCCCATTGTAAACTTCTTACCTACCATGGGGGTCTATTCAGACCTCCATGGTATACTAAATTAACACATGAAGTGCCATGGGAATCCACCAAGACCCCCATGACACCCTAAGTTAAACACTACACTATTTAAATGAACCCCCAAATGTACTAATAAAAAAATAAATCTAAATTGCAAAAAAAGCCCATTAACTACAAAAAAATAAAAAATAAAATTACCAAAAATAAAAAAATGACAATTAAAATAAAAAATAATTGCAATTTAAAAATAAGAAAATTCACCTAAAATAACAAAATCATTATAAAATGAGAAAAGTTATAACCTAATATTTACCAAGGCCTTATGGTTATTCAGCAATAATCATCTATACACTGGTCCTCAATCTTCTGCCCTGGACTAGGCTGGCAATCTGACTTGATTGAAGAGGTTCTGGTCCTCTTCATTCCTGCTTGAAGCCCATGGTCCTCATCTATTAAAAATATGGTCACTAGCAACTTGCCTGTCAAAAAATGATGGCAATAGAATTGGAAGTTAAGGAATCCTGTTTGGCACAGAAAGTAAGTGTTTTGGTTTTGTGAGTACCTTTGGTGTTCATTGCGAGACTCGCGCTGAGCTCCTTTGACGCTTATCACGTGGTCACGTGGCCTTTGGCACTTATTGCGAGCCTCTGGGTTGGTGTTTTTTTGGTTGTCAGAGCCCGTTTTTTCACCTGCCATTTTTTCTCTCGCTTAGGGGTTTTTCGGGTCTCGCACTGTGAATTGTGTATTTGAGTTTTCTGTTGATGTCGTAGGTATGATGATAAAGTCGTGCGGGGTCGTAGGGATGAGCGCCTACCGTGCTCATCTCCACCTTCGGCGCTCCCTGCCAAAGTCGTACGGAGTCATAGGGATGAGCGCCTAGGGCGCTCATCTCCACCAGCTCAAGGAGCGCCTTTGATGCTCCTTGCCAGCAACTGCAAGCATGGAAGCGTTAGCAACAACCCGCATTGCTGAGAACTATATATGTAATATTTCTTTTTACATGCTCAAGGAATACTCATACCAAGGGATTAAAAGTGGATAATATCTCAGTGGCCTTCCTACACCTAATTACAAGAAACTATACACCATGGCTAATCAAACTGGGGCATTAGTTTTTCACTTAGAAGTGGATAATTATCTACCACTAAATTGTTAGCAGGCTTGAGAATCCACATACATACTTGGGGCCTCATTAAATTGTCCAAATTGTAGTTACTGTAGCCCGTAATGTAACCCGCAATAGTAAATGCTATTTATTTGGCCTCTTTAATATACCTGCATCTGCGGGTTACAGGGTGAAAAGCAACTGCACTTGTCAAAATTGTAACTCTGACCCATCTAAGCCTTTGATTTGTCAGGACGCTATTAAATTGCTACAATTCCCCAAGCCCGCAATTGCTTTCACACCTGTAAATGGCAAATGTAGCCAAAAATCCTATGAGTACTAGTGAGGACTCGCAAGGGGGTCAAACACCTGTTCGTTACACTATAAAAGCTTATATAAAACTTAATAATGGACTTTAAAATACAGGGAAAGTTATGTAAGACATCGAAATTAATTGCACAACAGTCTCAAGCTCGCAAATCTGCAATCAAAAATTATTATTTTCAGGTTATATCATTCTTGGGAATTGAGGAGTTAATACATATCAGGCAACACACATGGACTATAACTATATATTCTTTACTCATTTTTATTTATTTTTACATTGCTGGGTTGCGAGCATGATCCAATATTGGATGTCTAAATGCTAATTGATTGACATTTAAACAACATGTTTTACTGATGCCTTGATGACGGTGGTCTCATTTACTATTGGCTGTTTCTAAATCTGTAGTTAATCCTTGCTTAATTGATCATCATCATCACGCTCTGAAATGCTACTTATGATTGCATGGGTTATGGTTTCGGACAGGTAGTTGCAGGCTTGTTCAATTGAATCGCTCTGTAACTGTTGCAAATTTCAAGCCCTTTCTTAAGGCCAGTATGAAAGCAACTGCAGGCTTGCAATCAAATAAGGCCCTAGGGCTGTTTATCACCAACTAGGAGCTTGTGGATTGTTTGTACTCGGTGGACATCAAAATACATTACAGGAAATTTTCTTCTGGAGGAATACAGTAAGAGGTACTGTGTTACAAAAAAATAAGGACTATTGAGTTCTATCCATGTGTTTTTAGTCTATCTGGGACTCTATTTATTATTTATTATATATACAAATGTATCTTTACCCTCAGTGATCTCTATTTGAATATATGCCTTTATATTATCTTGTCATATAATTTGATTCTAGGTTTCAGATTGTTTTTTTATTACCTTCCTTGTATTTTTCTATTTTGTACATATTATTATGCAGTTGAGCCCTGTGACTTGATGAACCACTACTATATATTGTTATACCAACATTCTTTTTCCTCATCTTCAGGGCCAGGAAATGGCCTTCCATAAAAAAATCCTGGCGCTCTAAAAACAGATTAACTAATTTGATGGAGCTCCTCTGAGAAGGAGCTCCCTGCCGCAAATGGTGTTTGCCATACTTTATGCTGCTTAAATATGGGTTTTGAGCATCCTGTTTGGCTGAAATTGATATAAATAATATTTCAGCCAATCAGAATGGATTTACAGTTTCATACTTGAGCTTTAACTGTTTAAATACAGTGCCAGTTTCTTGTAAGTTTATGGTAAGAGGCACAATGGATTCAATCAAGACATTTTTAATAATACAATATTTACGATTTATGTATAAAATAATGGGTATTTACAGTAATAAATTATAGATTGACAATTTTAATGAAGTTGGTCATATGTAGAATTTTTTTTATTTCTATTTAACTACATTGGTTATTTTCGTTATACACTGTCTTTTATACATTTAGCAATTATAGTCGTGCACCCATCTTTTGGTCTATCTGTTCTCTGTTGTGGTAGGGCTACAATCATCTGCCTAGGCAACGAGACCCAGGCCTGGTGAAGCACATTTTCAGGTAGCGTCAGGCAATGTAGTACTTTGAAATATGTTTTTATATGAACAGAAGTGTGTACATGCAGTGATATTTCTGTCTGTAAGTGTCCTTGACATTTTCGGTGAAGTGCTTCAATCGCTCTTTTGCAAACCATATATTAAATTATTGTTGTGGTGAACTACCTACTCAAAATATTCACTATACAAGCTAAGGAACCAGCCCCACACTGATGAGAGACAGGAACTTTGAAACAGCTTTACGTGGATGGGATTCCTAGCTTGTGTATAATCCAACCCAGTCCATTACCTTTATCTTCAGCTTCTTTAGCAAGGCAGTGGTCATCTTGGAGGTTTGTTTGGGGTCGTTATCATGTTGGAATACTGCCCTGTGCCCCAGTCTCTGAAGGGAGGGGATCATGCTCTGCTTCAGTATGTCAAAGTACATGTTGGCATTCATGGTTTCCTCAATGAGCTATATCTCCCCAGTGCAGGCAACACTCATGCAGGCCCATCTCAAGAGAAGACATTTGACATGGTGGACCATAGTCTTACTTGGATGGAAAAGGGTTAAGCTGGAATTAACCTATTAATATTTGTGTAATTGAATTTAAAAGCTTTCTCATATACACATTTACCCTATTTGAAAAAGGGTTAATTTGGAAATTATGTACCTATTAATAACACTTATTATTTGGATTGATATACCTCATGGATTTGGTTCCCTTTTATATATTAACCAGTCGTTTGCCCGTCATAAATGACGGTATAATATTTCATGTCTCCCCCCCCCCCCATCTCCCTCCCCTGTTCCTCTTCCCCTTTCCATTCCCTGTGTCTGTTTCTCCTCCCTCCATCCGCTGTGTCTCTTTCTTCTCTTAGCCAAGCATGAAATGTGCGGCTAGCACCGGGGGTGGGGTGGTGGGAGGAGGGGAAAGAGACACAGGAGATGAAGGGAGGAAGGGAAGAGACACAGTGGAGGGAAGGAAGAGGGGAAAGAGACACAGGAGAGGGAGGGAGGAGGGGGAAAGAGACATTGATTAATGTAGTTTCTGTAGTGCGTATGCGCTGGCCAGCGTTACACACTATGGAAACTATGAGCCTCAGTCAATTAGAAGGCTTCATCTCGCTGTATATAGGTTGTATGTCTCCGGACATGCTGTGGGATAGCACTCTGCTTCAATTCCAGTGCTATTCAATTGAACAAGGTAGCAACTTGCTGCCTGACATCTGCAATTATAAACCCTAGTAGTATACGTAAGCAGTGCAGGGCTTGCGCATGCAAGCCCGTAGCTACTGCTTAGACAGAGCATATAGTTAATGAGACCATCATCATGATGGCAATTAAACCGGCGGGAACCCCCGCAGGTTTATTAAATTAAACCTTGCTGCAGGGGTACAAATAGGGACCCCTGCAGGGTCCCCACATGAACCCCCTAATGCAGTGGTCCCAATCTGTACTGCTGCAGAGACCCCACATTAACCCCATGATGCAGGGGTCCCAATTGGGAGCCCTGCAGGGTCCCCACATTAACCCCATGATGCAGGCGTCTCAATCGGGAACCACAAGTACTCCCCACTTTAACCCCTTGCATTTAAAAATGTAAAACCCCCACCGCGGGTCCTTAAAGGGCCTGTGGCACAAAAAAAGTTAACCCATGTACCTAACATTAACCCCCCTATGCTGCGGTGTCTCCATTGGGACCCCCACAGGATCCCTATATAAACCCTTGCTGTGGGAGTCCCAATTGGGACCCCCAAAGCATTTAAAATTAATTTTCTAGCCTCGCAGGTCCTTAAAGGGCCTTAAAAGTCCTTAAATGATCCCTCTCTACAATTTAATTAACCTCAACACTCATGGGGCTCTATACAGACCCCATGAGCCTCTAATTAACCCCGTTAGTCAAATAAGGATATATATAGACCCTTATGGGACAATAATTAACCCTGAAATTAACACTATAAGTGCCACGAGGGTCCTCCAAGACTCTCATGACACTAAGTCTAAGCACAACCCTACACTACACTATTATCCACCTCAATAAACTAATACATCTAAATTAACCACTATCTATGTAATTAACTCCTGCTCTAAGGATTTAACCCCCTCTAAGTAATTAACCCTATCTAACCCTTCCATACCAAATTAACCTTATCACTAATGAATTAGACCCAGATATCCCTATCTTGTCTTTTTTAACCCTAACTGTACCCAATTAACCCTAATGGTACCTATTTAACCCCAACTGTACTCAATAAACTCTAACTGTACTCAATTAACCCTAACTGTACCTATTTAACACTAACTGTACCCAATCAATCCTAACTGTACCTAATTAACCCTAACTGTACCCAATAAACTCTCACTGTACTCAATTAACCCTAACTATACCTATTTAATCCTAACAGTACCCAAAAACCCTAACTGTACTCAATTAAACCTAACTGTACCTATTTAACTGTACCCAATAAACCCTCACTGTACCCTATTAACCCCATATGTACCTATTTAACCCTAACTGTACGCAATAAACACTAACTGTATACAATTAACCCTAACTGTACTTATTTAACCTTAATTGTACCCAATAAACATTAACTGTACCAAATTAACCCTAACTGTACCCACATAACCCTAACTGTACCTAATTAACCCTAACTATACCAAATAAACACTAACTGTACCCAATTAACCATGACTTTACCTAATTAACCCCTATCCTATTAACCCCTATCCTATTAATTTCTACCCTATCTTATTAACCACCACCCTATCCTATTAACCCCTCTATATCCTATCCTATCAACCACTACACTACCTACCTAACCCCCTAATAAAATCGCTAACACCACACTAAGTACAAAAAATAAGAACACCCACATTACTGAAAATAAAAAAAACCACTAAGTACAAGAAATAACAAACTACTAATTACTACTAAATAACAAAAGCATTACAGTAAAGAAAAAAGACTTACACGTAAAATAAAAAAAGATAGGATTAAATAAAACCACTATTAAAATAAAAAAAACATACAACCTGTAAAAAAAAAAAAGGGGTAATTAGACCCTGATGCCCTGGTCTTCACTCTTCTGGGCCAGGAAAGGCCCCTCCATCAAAATCCCGCTGTTCTATAAAAAATAAAAAAGCTGCTTGTAATGGAGCTCCTCCCTTGAGGAGCTCCCGCCGCAAATGAAGACTCCTGTGCATGCTCCGAGCTAAAAAAAAATTGATCTGCTGAAATCGCTATCAATCAGATTTCACCCAATCAGAATTACATGTAATTATTGTTTGCTATTTTTTTTTTTTTTTTGTAATGTGGGTATTTTTTTTTTTTTACTTAGTGGGGTGTTATGAATTTTATTAGGGGGTTAGGAAGGTACTGTATGGGTTAATAGGGTAGGGTAGAGAGGTGATCAATAGGATAGGGAAGGGGTTAATAGGATAGAGTAGGGGTTAATAGGAGAGTTAATTAGGCAAAGTTAGGGTTAATTAGGCACAGTTATGGTTAATTGGGTACAGATAGGGTTAATTAGGTACAGCTATGGTTTATTGGGAACAGTTAGGTTTAATTGGGTACAGTTAGGATTTATTGGGTACAGTTAGGTTTAATTAGGTACAGTTAGGGTTAATTGGTTACAGTTAGGGTTCATTGGGTACAGTTAGGGTTCATTGGGTAAAGTTAGGGTTAAGTAGGTACAGTTAGGGTTATTTAGGTACAGTAAGGGTTAATTGGTACAGTTAGGGTTTATTGGGTACAGTTAGGGTTAAATAGGCACAGTTAGGGCTAATTCACTACAGTTATGGTTAATTGTGTACAGTTAGGGTTAAATAGGTACAGTTAAGGTTTATTAGGTACAGTTAGCGTTAAATAGTACTAGGTAGGGATAACTGGTAACTAACAGCCTTATTAAATTCCAGCCCTGTAAATAAGAGGCTTCTACTTAAACCCTATGTACTGCAAAATTTCTCAAAGTTATGACGTTATTACATTAGCCTTGCTGCGAGCACCGTGTGAGCTACGCAGCAGGGCCGTCCGTATCAACACTGCGATAATGTACATGAGGAGTGACACATAAGCCTGCCGTGGGGGGTTCTCCAACTACCCCCCCGGCACCTAAAATTAACTCCCATCTTTGTCCCCACATTAACACCTTGCTGCAGGGGTCTATAGGGACCCCCGCAGCCCCACACATTAACCCCTTGCAGCGGAGGTCCACGATCGGCACCGTCTATCAATTTCATCGAATCAGGATGGGATACAACCCAAAATCCCATCCTGATTGGCTAAAGCACCTGTCAATCTTTATTGGAACCAATCACATGCAGCACATAGAGGCTTTAGGATCCCTTGCTAGCACTTTTTGTGCTCGTAGGGATTCTTCCGAGATGCGAGAATCACTCGTAGATTTATGGCTGCGTGTGACTCTGTAGCTCTCTCTGAGTTTATTCTCGGCCATTTTTTGTAGACATCTTGCAAAGCAGGCTGCGAGAGATTCGGTCCTCGCAAACAGCAAAAAAACTGCCTTTTGCGAAAACCGAGAGAACTACGAGGGAGAATTTAATGAGGCCCTAAGTGGTTAGTGATAAGGTTAATTATGTATTGGGAGGGTTAAATATGGTTAATTACTTAGAAAGTGGGGTTAATTACTTAGAGGGGGGTTAATTTAGATGTATTAGTTTATTGGGGTTGATAATAGTGGAGTTTAGGGTAGTGCTTTCTGGAGGGCACTTATGACACTTGTAATGTTAATGTCAGGGTTAATTATTGTCCAATTTGGGTCTATATAGACCCTTATGGGACTGATGGGGTTAATTAGAGGCTCACCGGTGTCTGTGATGAGGATAATAACAATTGTATTACGGTTACAAAGTCCTAAAGGACCAGCAAGGCTGGAAATTTGAATTCTAAATGCTGCGGTGGTCCCAATTGGGCCCCCCCCCAGCAAGGGTTAATGTAGGGACCCTGCAGGGGACCCAATGGGAAGCCTGCAGCATGGGTGGGTTAATGTTAGGTGCCACCGGGGTACTTACAGTACCCCAGCGGAAGGGGTTAACTATTTGTATGCCGCAGGGCCTCTTAAGGACCCCGCTGCAAGGGATTTCAATTTTTAAATGCCACGGGGTCCTGTTTGGGACCCCTGCAGCAAGGGGTTATTTTGGGGACCCTGCTGGGGTTCCGATTGGGTACCCTGCATCATGGGGTTAATGTGGGGACCTGAGTGGTACCAATTCGGACCCCTGCATCATGGGGGTTTACTTTAGAAGTGGGGGGGTTAGGAGCAGAGGTGACATTTAGGGGCAGCATACGTAAGGGCTTTTAAAGCCCTTGCTAGTCCTCTCTAGTAACCATAGGATTTTGAGCTACATTTCCCATTTACAGGTTTGAACGCAAGTGCAGCCTTGGGGAATTACATAGTTACATAGTTACATAGGCCCTCGTTCAATTGCGATTTGGCCAATTCAATAGTGCTCTAAATAAGCAGTAGTGATGTCGCGAACATCAAATTTTGGGTTCACGAACAGCGAACGCAAACTTCATCAAATGTTCGCAAACGGGCGAACATCGGCAAACCGCCATAGACTTCAATGGGCAGGCGAATTTCAAAACCCACAGGGACACTTTCTGGCCACAATAGTGATGGGAAAGTTGTTTCAACGGTACTAACACCTGGACTGTGGCATGCCGGAGGGGGATCCATGGCAAAAATTACTATGTAACGGAAAATTACATAGTTGATGCAGAGTCTGGTTTTAAGCCATAAAGGGCATAAATCACCTAACATTCCTAAATTGTTTGGAATAACATGCTTTAAAACATCAGGTATGATGTTGTATCGATTAGGTAGTGTAAGGGTTACACCCGCTTCACAGTAACAGACCAATCTCCCCGTTTAATGCACCGCAAACAACCGCAAACAGTCCCTTTGCACAACCGCAAACTCCCCATTTGCACAAGGTTGGATACCAAGCTAGCCATGTCCCGTTCCTTGTCCTCACTGATGTCATTGAAGGTCTCTTCCTACACTCAGCCACCAAGGTTCCCCGAAAGGTGACAACAAGCCCACTGGGACTCCTGCTGTGTTTGGTCTTCCACCTCCTCAAAGCCACCTTCCTCCTCTGACTCCTCTTCTTCAGACTCCCAGAGTCTGAGGGCTTCCACTGCCCAGCATGGAAGATTATACACAGGTCAGAGTCTGGGGGCTTCCACTGCACAGCATTGAATATTATACACAGGTCAGAGTCTGGGGGCTTCCACTGCCCAACATGGAATATTATACACAGATCAGAGTATGGGGGCTTCCACTGCCCAGCATGGAATGTTATACACAGGTCAGAGTCTGGGGGCTTCCACTGCCCAGCATGGAATATTATACACAGGTCAGAGTCTGGGGGCTTCCACTGCCCAGCATGGAATATTATACACAGGTCAGAGTCTGGGGGCTTCCACTGCCCAGCATGGAATATTATACACAAGTCAGAGTCTGGGGGCTTCCACTGCCCAGCATGGAATATTATACACAGGTCAGAGTCTGGGGGCTTCCACTGCCCAGCATGGAATATTATACACAAGTCAGAGTCTGGGGACTTCCACTGCCCAGCATGGAATATTATACACAGGTCAGAGTCTGGGGGCTTCCACTGCACAGCATGGAATATTATACACAGGTCAGAGTCTGGGGGCTTCCACTGCACAGCATGGAATATTATACACAGGTCAGAGTCTGGGAGCTTCCACTGCCCAGCATGGTATATTCTACACAGGTCAGAGTCTGTGGCCTTCCACTGCACAGCATGGAATATTATACACAGGTCAGAGTCTGGGAGCTTCCACTGCCCAGCATGGTATATTCTACACAGGTCAGAGTCTGTGGCCTTCCACTGCACAGCATGGAAGATTATACGCGTTGCCTCTGCCTGCGTTATTATAAGGGGTGTACTGTTAAGTAGTACTATTCCTATCGGTTTAATCACTGTTACGTCAACTATCAGGGGACATGTATATGGCATGGATTCTATTGGAAGCGGGAGATAGAAAAAGATGCTTTGTCGGTCCTCCCACTTCAAATTTGGGGTACTGCGCGTGCAATCTAAGGTGCCACCAGATATGACTGTCACTGTGCACTGGCAAAAGTTGGCAGAGTAGGCGCTGTAGGCCTCACACACACGTCTGTAGGCAGTCAACTGATATTAAATCGATTACAGTGAAAAAAGTGTTGTTTTATGTCACTGTACACTACGGTTGCACCAGATATGACATATCACTGTGCACTGGCAAAAGTTGGCAGAGTAGATGCAATAGGCTTCACACACATGCCTGTAGGCAGGCAATTGCTATTCAATCTATTACAGTCAAAAAAGTGTTGTTTTATGTCACTGTACACTACGGTTGCACCAGATATGACGTATCACTGTGCACTGGCAAAAGTTGGCAGAGTAGATGCAATAGGCTTCACAGACACGCCTGTAGGCAGGCAATTGATATTCAATCTATTACAGTCAAAAAAGTGTTGTTTTATTTCACTGAGCACAATATAAGCTGTTAGGTGTTAGCCTGTCACTCACACACGCTGGCAGGCAGGCATATGCAATTAGATTACACAGAAAACAATTATAAAATAAAATAAATGATGTTCTAGCCCTAAAAAGGGCTTTTTGGGTTGCTGTCCTTCAGATGGAAGGCTCTGGAAGGGAGTGTATGCTGCTGATTGGCTGGAATGTGTCTGCTGCTGTGAGGTGCAGGGTCAAAGTTTCCTCAATGATAAAGAATAGGGGACGAACCCAAAAGCGCATGTGTTCGCCATTCGATGCGAACGCGAACATGCAAAAATCGCTGCGAATAGTCGGCCGGTGAACTGTTTGGGACATCACTAATAAGCAGATAAAAAAAAAAATTTAAATCAGTTTTTAGTTAGTCAAAACCTTGTTTGTGGATAGATGATTACCAACTAAAAACGTATTTCAAATAATATATGATGTGCTTATTTAGACCTCTATTGAATTGGCAAAATTGCAATTGAATGAAGGCCATAGAAATTTAGGTTGAAAAAAAACTTTAGTCCACCAAGTTAAACCTTTTTAGATCTCCTCTGATCTGCAATATGCATATTTATTGTTAATTGATCCAGAGGAAGGCAAATAGAAAAAAAAAAAACATATCTATAACTGCTTTTGTCAGTCCCTCTACTTGGCCCTCATTCAATTGCAATTTGGCCAATTGAATAGGCCTCTAAATAAGCACATAACATATTTTTTTTAAAGAAGTTTTCAGTTAGTAAGCATCTATCCAAAAGCAAGGTTTTCACAAACTAAAAACTTCTTTAAAAAATATATGTTCTGTGCTTATTTAGACCCCTATTCAATTGGCCAAATCGCAATTGAATGAGGCCCCAAGTGTGTTTATGGTTTGTTGTGTGTGTAACCCTTTGGAATTTAACAAACCCTCAGACTGTAAGGTTGTAGTCAGACTGGAAATATTGATAGAATTCATAAAACCCTAGACCAGTTCCTACACCTCCCAACACTGTATCCACAATATCCCTCTTACTTCTTTTTCTGGTACCCATTACCCATCTTATTAAAGACCTTTCCATAGTAGCTGTAATTTTGGAACAATTTTGAAAGTGTTTAGAAACTAGCCAATCTGTCTACCTTATTCTCCATGAAATCAGCTGAAACGTAGCATCCCTCAATATTGGTGTGCGGTTCATAGCACCAATTTGAAATTTACCACTGGAAAGTACTTTCTTGTCCCCACACATGGGATTGTCAGCATAGTTATCCACCCTTGGTGGAACAAGTGTAGTAGAATAGGTCAGAGGAGGGGCTCCTGTTGTAGGTTCCCTCCCCTAATCTATTGTTAATGTTACCTTCACTTGTCCACCCTGGTTGGATCACACTACCTCCAATTTTACACCTTCTTTGGTCATGTTCTCAGTGATCACTTTTGTTATGCTATATCCTTGCTGATTCATGGACATAACAGGGTTTTATCCCAACAATGTCCACATTCCCACCCCTACTTAAAGTCATTTGATCAAAACATGGTTCTTCCAAATTGTCATTGCTCCATATCTTTGTCCAAGCCTTGATCGTCTGTGTATGACTTGATTTTCTTTGTCTTGTGGAAGAGGTAGTTTGTGGTCCATCGATTTCCTGATTATTACATGTGAATATCATTGTCCATACAATCCACAAAAACAAATGCATTAACATCTTCCTTGTTGACTTCTCGTTGCCAAATCTGAAAAGATCAAACAAGTATCAGTTCTTAGCAGAAATATCTACATCTGGGACTTCTGTCCCTTTATACAATTTACATTGGTCCACATGGACTCATTTGTGACCAGGCTGCCTTCTGGTTGTTCTGGGGTTTGATCTCATTACCTTAAGCACTGTAGTACCTAATGTATCTAGAATGACATAGGGATCCTCCCAATTTGCATCCCATGGAGAATTTTTATAAAATTTTGTAATCATGATCATTCCCCCCTTTTCAAACAAAGTTTGAATTTTAGATGACACTTTACAATCAGTTGGGGCCATATTAGAGGCAGCAAAATGTAGCAGTAATCTTAACTGCTCCTAAATTTGGGAGAGATATTGGTCTCTTGACACGGCTTCTCTCAGGGGAGTGGACAATTGAGGATCACCTGGGTGGCCTAGAGCCATCTGTCTCCCTGTCATGAGCTCATAGGGAGAACATTTAGTAGCAGTGGCAGGTGTAGCTCTAATAGCCATTAGAACTGCTGGTAAGTGTGTAACCCAATAATTACCATATTGTGTAAGCATTTTGGCTAACCTAGACTTAATGGTTCGATTCATGCGTTCTACTATACCCGAGGATTGTGGGTGATACGGAACATGGAATCTCTGCTGTATTCCCAGTAGGGCACAGAGGCTTTGCATTATCTGTCCAGTAAAATGTGTACCTCTGTCTGACGCAATGAGTTCAGGAAAACCCCACCTTGAAAACACATGTTCCCATAATGCTTTTGCAGTAGCTTGTGCAGTGTCCCGCCTAAGAGGAATAGCTTCAACCCATTTACAAAAAATATCCACAATGACTAAGGCATATCTAAGATATCTGATAGTTGAAATGGGCCTATAAAATCCATCTGAATAGATTTCCAGGGACCATCAGCTACTGGTACCCTTTGGAGAATTGGTCTTTGTCCTTTAGGGCGTGGATTTATCTGAGCACAGATAAGGCATTCTTAAATATACTGTTGAGCTGATGTTGCTAACTCTGGCCAAAAATATTTCTGTCTAAAATGGTATTCTAAGGCACTGTGACCAATGTGTCCCAAAAGAGAGTAAGTTGGCTGTGTAATTTGTCTCTGTAAATGCTTTGGGACTACAAAAAGAAATTTGGCCTGTGGCTCTGTAGGACTACTATAGCAAAATAACCCATCCTGAATAGAGTACTCACTAGGAAAACTTTGCTGGTTCTGTAACAAAAGAAAAATGTTAGCCTACTCCCTCAGTATTCCACAGTCATTTTTATGTTGGGCTCACATGTCAGGGAAATCCACCACCAACTTCCTCAGATCAGAGTGGCTACCAGTGTCCGGCCAAACCCTTTCTGAAGGAACTGATATAATGGATGCCACTGGACTCAGGGAAGACTCATCTAACATAACATGCTTTCTCCCTCTAGTATCCCTCCACAGTACTTTATTACACAAATCAACTATCATCCCTTCTGCGCTGCTAACATCATCACCCAATAAAATACTTTCTGCATTCCTACTCTGCCAAATTGTAATTTCCTTTGTCCACTCATGTCCTAATATAAATTACTGTTGGGTTGGGAAAAAACCTGGGACTGGGATCCCCAAGTTTCATAAAAAATGTTTGTTTTGCCCAATATGGGGGACTTAGTGGCATATCTGTTAAAGTCAGTGAAGCACCTGTGTCAATTAGTGATTTTGTGTCATGGCCTGAAATCACCCCATTAACACAGGGAAGTCCAGTATGATCCCTAAATGTACTGCAATTAGGAATCATGTCTCCCAGGGATGGTGTTAGTCAGTCAGATAAGGATGTCAGAGAGGAATTATTCTCATATTTCCTCTCATGATTCCTCTCCATCCCTGTCATCATCATTCTTAAAGCTTCCTGTGCTGGCCCATACAGATTATTCCCAGGTCTGGTCTAGGGAGCATACTCCTTTCCTGTTTTATCAGGAGGTTTAGGCTCAGTCTGTCTGAAAGCACCCTTCTCATCAATCCTATCTTTTGGAGTCCCTAATGTATGTTGGTGTGCCTGCCATCCCTCACCTTGCTTATGCTCCCTCATCCATCACCTGCAATCTCTGAATCTATGTCCAGGCGTATTACAATAATTACAAATCCCTCTGAAGGAAATTTCCAAGGGATTACATTTTCCTTCATTAGTAGTCCCAACTGCAATTTTGTGTGGCCATGTGACTCTTAAAATGTTTTGCTGTGCTTTACCAATAATACATAGCACAGCCTCCATGGTGTCTTTCTCTTCTGCCATCATTTGTATGCTAGGATCCAAATAAGTAAATTTTCTTACTAGATACTGTAACATATCTGATGGGGTCTGGTCTGGGGGCACTCTATGTGTGAGTCTGTACACTTGCTCAAATTTAGAAGCAAACACCCATGGGTCATCCTGTACAGTTACTCTCATCTTAGCAAGGTAATGGCTATCTAAGTCTCTGTTCCCTGTGACTAACATAGATACAGCTCTCAGCCTGTTCCCTTCTGTACCCCATTTGTGTTCTTTAAACCAATCTCTATTGCTATCATTTGGACCACTAACTGGGGCCTCTAATCTAGATGATAGACCTCCTGGAAGCCACAATTTTAACATAACACATGCCTCTTTAGGAGAAAGCATGTACTGTTTCACAGATGACTCAAAATTAGACATATTGGACAACACATCTATCTTTGCATCATATTGTGGGAATAGTGGCTTAAACTTTATTAACTGTTTCACTATTTTATCTTGGTCTTGTCTGATTATTGTAGAGGCTTGTGATGTTACAGAATTTCTCTCTCTATTTCTCTCACAAGGTGTTGAATGTGAAGCATCTGGTACTTGACTTAAACTTAGTGGGTGAGATCTTACTATGTGAGGGGTTAAGTCTGGTATAGTCCTTCCTACTAACATCATAACTATCCCTTACATCATTTCTTTCTCTTACTTGTTGCTCTTCATCTACAAGATGTAATTCACACCCTCTTCCTTTGATGCACAAGCTGGCTCATTACTATCAATTACTGCAATTGGATGTTGTTGATCAGATAAACATGCTCTAAGTGAGGCTACTAATTGCCCGCTAGCGTGATAATTATCCTCTCAAGTATCCACATACTCTGCACTTATGCCACATTTTGGACAACAGTCTGTTTCTTGACTAGTTTCTGTAACTGCTGCAACTGGTATACTCCCCATTATAGCCATATTCATCTGGTTCTTAATACACATTAGCAATTTCATACAGTTCTGTAACTTATTTCTCTCCTTGGTTAAACACCATTTTTTCTTATCAATTTGCTTATTTTGCTTTTCACACTGTAACCATAAATCATGTATTCTGCTAAGCATACTATCATTTTCAACAATCACTGGTTCAAAATCGCTACATTCAGCATATTTAGCAATTATCTCCATTACTTACACTTTGATGTGTCTTCAGCACGGTCCCTAATCAAAAAAGGTGTGCACCACAAATTGATGTCTCTGTCTGGATACCAATCAATCCCCAGAAATGACGTCCGTCCTGGTGCGCCTGGATTCCAAAAACCAAAAACGTTGTGGCCAACGACTTTCTTGGTAGAAAAAGCTTGACAATATCACCAATTATCACAGGTTCAATTTTTCGTCCACTAAGTTTACTAGTAACATCAAAGAGACTTTGGATTAAATCCCCCCCAAATGCAAGTGAATGTACACGGTAAGAACAATGGGCTGACTCACCATTAACTGGTTAAATTAATTAATTACAATATTATTATTCATAATCATATTAATTATGATTATAATAATTATTCTATTCTCATCCTTTGAGATTCCTGTCTTCTACGTATAACAAATAAATAATATATATATATATATATTCAAGAGGCGTTACAGATTTATGGTTACAAAATGTGCATTTATTAGAACACAATAATTAATACAAATACATTAATAATACATGATAATACTATGAAAACAACATCTCTTAACTTAGCAGGAAGGCATTCTAAAGCTACCAATTATGTCCATGTGTGTGTATGAGAGTATGATACTTTACCAGGCCTTCACAGTGTAGTGAAGAGAGCTGTAGATGGAAAAGAGAGATTTCCAAGGCCTGGTATCCCCCTTATATCATGTAATCTGAATCTCACCCCCTTACTATGTCCTTAGTTCTTACTGGTCAGTTAGGTCACATGTCCTTCACAAAGTCCCCTCACTGGTCAGCTGTCCACACAAAGGATTCCTTCGGCCACATGTAAAACTAGACATATCCGGTTCTCAAAGTTACACACACCCATGCGTTCAAGAATACCATATATGGTCTTCTGCTAATTCTCTGGATTAAACTGTGCCAGTGAAATCCAGCACCATCATGTGGTCATTCGGCAAATCCATCCACTACTCAGAGGTGTACTCTCCAAGTGAGTGAGAAAAAGAACGAATATAGATAACCTTGCAGCCTTATATTAAAGCTGGTAATTATTCCCTACTTCTGACGCCAGCTGTGTGTTACACATTGTAATGTTTCTACAGCTTCCTTCCTGGCCTTCTTCCCATTAATATATTTAAAAAATATTTTAGGGTTAGTCTTACTCTCCTTTGCAACTAACTTTTCATTTTCGATTTAGCCAGTCTAATAGCCCCTTTGCAAGCCTTGTTGATTTCCTTGTACTTATGTAAAGCAGTCTCTGTCCCCTCTTATTTGGATAATTTAAATGCTTGTTTTTTACTCCTCATCTTCATCTTTCATTCATTGTTAAGCCACATGTGATTTACTCCTTCTACTTTTATTTCCACATGGCAAATGGTGATAAGTATGTTTATTTAGTAAGGATTTGAACGTTGTCCATTTGTGTTAAGTATTTTTGCCTGTCAGTTCTCTGTCCTAGTTTATACGTTGTATTGCTGCCCTTAGACTGTTAAAATCTGCCCTTTTAAAAGAGTTTTTGTTAGCCCCTTACAGTTATGTTTTTTTTAGTTCAATTTCAAAAGAGGCTGTGATGTGATCACTGTTTCCCAAAGGTTTCCCTGTAACAATAATTGCATTTCCTCCCTTTCAATTATATTTGGGGGTTTATAGCATACTCCTACCAATATTCTTTTCAAATTTGCTGCTCGTTTATTTACCTCTACCCACAAACATTCAACATTACTGCTAGTTCCACCATAAATATCTTCTCTAACAAAAGGGTTAAATTCAAGCTTAACATACAGACACATCCCTCCTCCTCTTTTAACCATTGCCCCTATCTTCCTACAAGGGTTATCACCATCCAGATTAACAGTCCAGTCATGAGATTCATCCCACCACGTTTCAGTAATGCCTATTAAATCTAATTTCTCATTTACTGCTAATAATTCTAACTCTCCCATTTTCCTGGCAAGCTTATGGCATTAGCAAGCATACACCTTATGTTATGAGTCTGTAGTTCTGAAGTGCTTGTCATTGTACTTGAGTTACTTAGCAATACCTCCCTATTGACTGTATTAACCATCCCCCATCTCCTCCCCCGTGATTAGTTAATGCATTCCTTACCCCCTCTACCCTTTCTTCCTCAATACTTCTATATAGTCCCTCCCCCACCTACTAGTTTAAAAACTCACCCAGCCATTCTATAATCCTATCCCCTAGCACAAAAGCTCCCTCATCATTAGGGTGCAATCCATTCCTGCTATAGAGATTGTTCCCAATTGAGAAGTCAGCCCAGTGCTCTAAAAACCCAAGCCTCTCCTTAATGCACCTCATTTTTAGCCATGCATTAACCTCCCTAAGCTTCTTCTGCCTCCCTGGGCTAGCACGTGGCACTGGTAGTATCTCAGAAAATACTACCTTGAAGGTCCTTGCCTTCAGCTTATTCCCTAGGCCTATAAAATCATTCTTTAGGACTCTCCATCTTCCACTAACTTTGTCATTGGTACCAATATGTACCAAGACCTCTGGTTCTTTTCTAGCCCCTCCCAATAATTTATCTATCCGATCCACAACATGCCGAACCGAGAACCCTGGAGACAGCAAACTGTTCGATTGCTTGGATCTGGGTGACAAATCACCCTGTCTACCTTCCTAAAAAGCCCCCTACCACCAAACCCTGTCTGTTGCCCTGCCTATTCTGACCTACCATTCCTCCAGTAGAACTGTTCTCCCTGCAGCTCTATCTGGCATTGCCATTCCTGAATGAACATCACCAACAGTTTCACTCAATCTGGCAAATCTGTTGGTGCTTGCCAACTCAGAACTGGCCTGCTTCCTGCTACTGACCCCCCTGCTTCCCCTTGTAACTGTAACCCAACTACCTCCCTGGACATCCTCTCTAGCCCCAGCTCCACCCTTCATGCTAGGCCCAGCTAAACTGTGCTCCATGAGCACCAACCCCCTTTCCCGTGGAGCAATATCACAAAGTGCTGCAATTCTCCTCTCTAGTTCTCCAATTTGAGTTTCAGAATAGACAACATGCTCACATCTGTCATAGAGGTATGGAGCCTGGATCATCTGTTCCAGTAGTGCATACATATGACAGGATGTACCCTGAGTGAGGATTCCACTGGACTGACTCATAATTACTGTGGGGAAAAACAATGTATAAAGCACTACAATGTTCTCCCCCTTTGCACTCCCTCCTTTTAATTAAACTCCTACACTTATACTAGAACTGCCCTTATGCTAGAAATGTTTGCACCTTCCCCTGTTTATATTAGGTTCTTACTACTCACCTGCCCACTACTCACTGTACAAGTACACACACTTACTGTTCAGGAGTAATCACAGAACAGATGCAATTAAATAGAGATTTGCGATTTTAGCCATCGTAACTCTTGCGAAAGTGAAAGATCAAAGGTTTTGGGAAGCTGTAAGTTAAGGGTTTTAGCCATCTAAATTTTTTCAAGCACGTAACTAGCAACCCTTTTGGCGCCAACAAAAAGATGCCAATTGAATAGCAAATTAACTTGCAACCTCACTTACGGGCTACCAGATAAAGCAAGACCTTAATTGAATCAGGCTCTATATTAGTAATTTCATCTGGATAACAAGGAGTTAATTTGGAAATTATGTGAATACAGTAATTTATCAGACTCTCATACATAGTCCTCTTATTTGGATAGAAGAGGGTTATTTTGAGAAGGAGCACTAATGGATAATATTTATGTATTCTGATTGATAGATTTTTTTTATAAATGTGGTCCTCTCTTTATCATTCACTGGATCCGGATGTGAAGGGGTTAACTTGAAATGGGTGTGAATATAGTAATGGGTTGGATCCCATTATTCTATAAATAGGAGCTTTTTTTGGTTATAAAACCTGCAAATCAGGTAGTTTTTTGCTGTATGCAGTTACTGAAAGCAAATCTGAATGACCTATCAATGCCATGCATTGAACAATGGTAACAGGTAGCAAGTGGCAGTGTAGGGGCATAGGCCCCTATTCAACTGAGCAATTGTTGGTTACTGGAGCCATAATGCAGCCCATAAACTAATTTGTAATTCAATTGGCACCTTTTAACGAGCCGCAAACAATCTGCGGGTTGCAGGCTGAAAATCACAGCTGTTTCCAAAATCGTAACTCCCAATCAATCTAAGCCTTTGATCTTTCCAGCCCGCAAATGTTACAATCTCTAAAATCGCAAACTGCTATTCAGTTGCTACAATTCCCCAAGGACTCAATTGTTTTAAAATCTGCAAACAGCAAATGTAGCCAAAAATATTATGGGTTCCAAATAGGACCCGCAAAAGGTTTCCAGACTAGTTTGTAACACTGCAAAAGATAATTAAAACACCAATGGACATTAAAATATGGGGAAAGCAATGGAAGACATTATAATTTATTGCACAAGAATTCCCAAGGAACAAATAGGCCTTACATTTTTTTCTCTCATATGATGAAATGGTCAGGCATATGCCAATATGAAAAGTGTGGCTGCAAGATGCTGAAAGCAATTAAAGACACACTACCTGATTAAATTACAACACAAAAACATGAAACTGCCTGCCATATTATCCCTTTCTCACTCTCAGAGGCTCTAATATGGACCCTAAAAATAGATAGATAATCTTATATACATTTCACTCATCAGATCTACATTGGGAAAATAAATAGTGGCCAAATTACACCGCCACATGACATATATCAAGTACCAAGAGAACATTTTATTTTTTGTTGTTCTCAGTCCTTAAGTCATGTCCGACTCTACGTATGGACCGTATGGACAGCAGCACACTTAGCTGTCTCTGTCTGTGCTTATCCACAAGGTTTTCATGGCGAAGATACTGGAGTGGGTTGCCAATTCCTTCTCCAGTGGACTGTGATTTGCTTGACCTCTATACTATGACCACCCACCTAGAGTGACGATACATGGTATAGCTTCATTGAAGTACACAAGCCCCTTCACATCCACAAAGTAGCAATCCAGAAAGGGACCAGGGGAACATACATAATACTAATCTACTCTAACCCATCAGTTAAGGCCGCAAACACACATGGAGGCTGTGCATAGGCACATGTAGCAACAGCCAACTCACCACTATCAGGGATAATCTCCGCTACTCCCATTCTGGAAAGTCCCACGCCATTGCTGATGGCCATATGGCAAGATGTATACTCATTATCATTTAGTGAAATCCAATCAAGTTTTTTGCTATCAATCAATTTACATTATCACCTTTCATATTGTTATCAGGCCTTCATGGGAATGTTGATACTCCACAGTATCACAAACTGGACCTGTAATGTGTATTAGCCCTATATTATTATATATTATGTTATATAATATATATTATTTTAGATATAATTATAATATCATTATATGTATTAATCTATTCTATAGTAACTAGGGCTCATTAGTTTACAGATATAGGAATGTGACACAAATGTGATGTATGTGGATGTCCCAAAACCCCAACCATTGAAAACACACTGACACATTCATAGTGGTATAAGAAAGCTTTATTTCATACACAGAGCACACTCAGAAACCTACAAGATTGTGCATTAATATGATGGGTGTGGTGTGTGTCGTAGTCTAGAATAATCATGATGCATAGCACCTACCAGGGTCACATGTGAACACTACACCAGGGGTGGCTGGTTATCAATCACTTTAATATTGTTATTTAAGTTTATAGAAAGAATAACATTTAATTATATCTGTATATCAGCATTCATGTCTTCCTTCATATAATTTTGTTAAAAATATGCATCTATCACTTTAAATTAACCCCATGCGTGTCTTCCTCTTGCCTGGTGTCTCTCCCTAGTGCTGCAGTTTACTGTTTGGGCATTGTGCTGTAATGTTCATCCTAGGCCAAGTTCTGAGTGGCAGCTCCCCAGCCACACAGGTCCCTATGTCCTCTTTATCTCTCCTTATTTACCCCTCTTACTCTGTCACCCTCTCTATTACCACCATGCCAGGGCCTCATCACATCTCCTGTGTCTCTTTTCCCCTCTCTCCCTCCCCTGTGTCTCTTTGCCCCTCTCTCCTGCCCCTGTGTCTATTTGACCCCTCTCCCACCCCTGTGTCTCTTTACCCCCTCTCCCTCCCCTGTGTCTCTTTCCCCCCACTTCCTCCCCTGTGTCTCTTTGTCCCTTATCCCACCCCTGTGTCTCTTTCCCTCCTCTCTTACCCTGCTCATGCCGCCAGTCACGACCGCGCGTCTCTACCGCCAGGCCCACTGGCGGGAGAAAGAGAGAGAAGGGGGAGAGAGAGGAGGGGGAGAGAGAGAGAGGAGATGAGAGAGAGAGAGAGAGAGAGAGAGAGAGAGAGAGAGAGAGAGAGACAGGAGAAGTCATAATAATAATAATAGATATTGGGATAGAGGAATATATAGAGAGTGATAGTGAGAGGGGAAGAGAGGTATAGAGAGAGAGGGATAGAGAGAGGAAGGGATAGAGAGAGACATAGAGTGGATAGATAGAGAATGAGATAATGGGATAGATAGAGAAAGAGATAGGGAGGGATAGAGAGAGATGGGGAAGATATAGAGAGAGGGGGATAGATAGAGAAAGAGATAGGTATAGATAGAGAGAGAGAAAGGGAGAGATAGGTAGGGCAGAGGGATTATAGGGAGGGAGAGAGGGATAGATAGAGAGAGAGGGGGATAGATAGACACTATTTTACAGGCTGTACACTTACTACTTTACACTGTAGCAGAGTGTCATTTCTTCAGTGTTGTCACATGAAAAGATATAATAAAATATTTACAAAAATGTGAAGGGTATACTCACTTTTGTGATATACTGTATATATAATTGAAATATTCAAATACCTGCTCCAAGTAATATTTCCATTACATTTTTCTCAGCATACCTCAGCATGGAACAACTATGATTTTAAATGGTGGGTGCTACAAAAGATTTTTACTATAATTGGCATAGTTTTTAAAAAAAGATGAGCCTTAGTTTGTATAATATTTAATGTAATCATAATTATGTGTTTAGTTGAAGATATATAATATTAAGATGATTCATTTTATAAGAATCTTTTTGAGATATGTATAAATATGAGTTAAAATGATGCCTTAATGCAGCTATAAATGCGTATAGTTATGACTACATGGTTAAGTAAAGGGTATATGCTGTATACGTTTGTATTGATAATATTTTCGTGCAATATTACAAGAATGGAAACCAACGGTAAGGACTTATTTACAATCTTTATTAATTCTTCTATGTGCATAAAATAAGGTTAAGGGCCGTCGAAATAAAAACCATTAAAAACAACAACAGCGGAGTATGTAGCATATAAGGCAGAGTTACATTTAAAAAAATGTGGTATATTGCTAACTCTGAATGAATCAGGTATTATGCCATACCATGAAGCTGCTGAAAAAACCCAGCTACACAGATAAGTCCTGGGTAAGGTGGAGGCAAATCTTTTTTGTTTGGATACATAGGTAGCATACGCAATCAATTTGATTCCTTCTGCTTAAAGGTGTGTATTAGGCTTAAGAGATTGACCAAGCCTTGCACACACAAGCACCTAAAATTAACCCCCTTATGCTGGGGGTCCCGATCGTGACCCCTGCAGCATCCCCATATTAACATGTGCAGTGGGGGTCCTGATCGGAAGCCGATCGGGACCCCCACTGCATTTAAAAATTCAAATCTACCACCGTGGTTCCTTAAAGGTCCTGCGGTACAATATTGTGCGATCCCGGCTGTGGGGGTACTGTAAGTACCCCGCGGCACCTAAATGTAAATCCCCTGAATGCTGGGGGTCCAATCGGGACCCCAGCAACCTCCCCATATTAATCCCAATTTGGACTGCCGCTGCAGTCAAAGTGTTAAACCCTGCTGTGGGGGTACTTTAGGTACCCCCCCCCCCCCCCCCCCGGCACCTAAAATTATTTTCTACCTATGCTGGGGGTCCCCATCGAGACACCCGCAGTGTCCCCATATCACTCCTTGCAGCGTGGGTCCCGAGCGGGACTATAATAAAATATTTACAAAAATGTGAGGGGTGTACTCACTTTTGTGATATACTGTATATATAATTGAAATATTCAAACACCTGCTCCAAGTAATATTTCCATTACATTTTTCTCGGCATGCCATAGCATGGAACAACTATGATTTTAAATCGTGGGTGCTACAAAGGATTTTTACTATAATTGGCATAGTTTTTAAACAAAGATAAGCCTTAGTTTGCATAATGTTCAATGTAATCATAATTCTGTGTTTAGTTGAAGATATATAATATTAAGATGATTCATTTTATAAGAATCTTTTTGAGATATGTATAAATATGAGTTAAAATGATGCCTTAATGCAGCTATAAATGCGTATAGTTATGACTACATGGTTAAGTAAAGGGTATATGCTGTATACGTTTGTATTGATAATATTTTCGTACAATATTACAAGAATGGAAACCAACGGTAAGGACTTATTTACAATCTTTATTAATTCTTCTATGTGCATAAAATAAGGTTAAGGGCCGTCGAAATAAAAACCATTAAAAACAACAACAGTGGAGTATGTAGCATATAAGGCAGAGTTACATTTAAAAAAATGTGGTATATTGCTAACTCTGAATGAATCAGGTATTATGCCATACCATGAAGCTGCTGAATAACCCAGCTGCACAGATAAGTCCTGGGTAAGGTGGAGGCAAATATTTTTTGTTTGGATACATAAGTAGCATACGCAATCAATTTGATTCCTTCTGCTTAAAGGTGTGTATTAGGCTTAAGAGATTGACCACCTATTCTGCTAAATTGCAGTCAGCACATTGACACTTGTAAATGATTTATTTATATAAGTAAATAAGTGATCTACTCTATGCTGTCTGCTAAAATATAGCACATATTATTGTCTCATGACAGCCTATCAGCCCTATTAAATTCCAGCCTCGGAACTCCAACATGGAGCTCTAAAAACCCTACGTGCTTCAAATTCTCCTGGGTTGTGTTGCTATTAAATTAGAAAGGGTCTGCGAGCTGCGAGGAGAGAGGCTATTTCGTAAGCCAGTCTCCTCGCAGCTTGGATCTGAGATGTTGCTACAATCATTTAAGCAATTACATAGCAATAGGTCTGAATTAGCCAAAGGCAAAACAGATTGCCATCATGGCTAATGAAAGCCTGCGTGATCACACACAGGCTCCCAACATCAGCCTTTGCCGAGGTGGCCCGATCGGGACCTCCGCAGCAGTTAAAAACACAAGCCTTGCACACACAAGCACCTAAAATTAACCCCCTTATGCTGGGGGTCCCGATCGTGACCCCTGCAGCTTCCCCATTTAAAATGTGCAGTGGGGGTTCTGATCGAAAGCCGATCGGGACCCCCACTGCATTTAAAAATTCAAATCTACCACCGTGGTTCCTTAAAGGTCCTGCGACACAATATTGTGCGAGCCCGGCTGTGAGGATACTGTAAGTAACCCGCGGCACCTAAATGTAAATCCCTGAATGCTGGGGGTCCAATCGGGACCCCAGCAACCTCCCCATATTAATCCCAATTTGGACTGCCGCTGCAGTCAAAGTGTTAAACCCTGCTGTGGGGGTACTTTAGGTACCTACCCCCCCCCCCCCCCCCACCGGCACCTAAAATTATTTTCTACCTATGCTGGGGGTCCCCATCGAGACACCCGCAGTGTCCCCATATCACTCCTTGCAGCGTGGGTCCCAAGCGGGACTATAATAAAATACTTACAAAAATGTGAGGGGTGTACTCACTTTTGTGATATACTGTATATATAATTGAAATATTCAAACACCTGCTCCAAGTAATATTTCCATTACATTTTTCTCGGCATGCCATAGCATGGAACAACTATGATTTTAAATCGTGGGTGCTACAAAGGATTTTTACTATAATTGGCATAGTTTTTAAACAAAGATAAGCCTTAGTTTGCATAATGTTCAATGTAATCATAATTCTGTGTTTAGTTGAAGATATATAATATTAAGATGATTCATTTTATAAGAATCTTTTTGAGATATGTATAAATATGAGTTAAAATGATGCCTCATTATCATTTAGTGAAATCCAATCAAGTTTTTTGCTATCAATCAATTTACATTATCACCTTTCATATTGTTATCAGGCCTTCATGGGAATGTTGATACTCCACAGTATCACAAACTGGACCTGTAATGTGTATTAGCCCTATATTATTATATATTATGTTATATAATATATATTATTTTAGATATAATTATAATATCATTATATGTATTAATCTATTCTATAGTAACTAGGGCTCATTAGTTTACAGATATAGGAATGTGACACAAATGTGATGTATGTGGATGTCCCAAAACCCCAACCATTGAAAACACACTGACACATTCATAGTGGTATAAGAAAGCTTTATTTCATACACAGAGCACACTCAGAAACCTACAAGATTGTGCATTAATATGATGGGTGTGGTGTGTGTCGTAGTCTAGAATAATCATGATGCATAGCACCTACCAGGGTCACATGTGAACACTACACCAGGGGTGGCTGGTTATCAATCACTTTAATATTGTTATTTAAGTTTATAGAAAGAATAACATTTAATTATATCTGTATATCAGCATTCATGTCTTCCTTCATATAATTTTGTTAAAAATATGCATCTATCACTTTAAATTAACCCCATGCGTGTCTTCCTCTTGCCTGGTGTCTCTCCCTAGTGCTGCAGTTTACTGTTTGGGCATTGTGCTGTAATGTTCATCCTAGGCCAAGTTCTGAGTGGCAGCTCCCCAGCCACACAGGTCCCTATGTCCTCTTTATCTCTCCTTATTTACCCCTCTTACTCTGTCACCCTCTCTATTACCACCATGCCAGGGCCTCATCACATCTCCTGTGTCTCTTTTCCCCTCTCTCCCTCCCCTGTGTCTCTTTGCCCCTCTCTCCTGCCCCTGTGTCTATTTGACCCCTCTCCCACCCCTGTGTCTCTTTACCCCCTCTCCCTCCCCTGTGTCTCTTTCCCCCCACATCCTCCCCTGTGTCTCTTTGTCCCTTATCCCACCCCTGTGTCTCTTTCCCTCCTCTCTTACCCTGCTCATGCCGCCAGGCACGACCGCGGGTCTCTACCGCCAGGCCCACTGGCGGGAGAAAGAGAGAAGGGGGAGAGAGAGGAGGGGGAGAGAGAGAGAGGAGAGGAGAGAGAGAGAGAGAGAGAGAGAGAGAGAGAGAGAGAGACAGGAGAAGTCATAATAATAATAATAGATATTGGGATAGAGGAATATATAGAGAGTGATAGTGAGAGGGGAAGAGAGGTATAGAGAGAGAGGGATAGAGAGAGGAAGGGATAGAGAGAGACATAGAGTGGATAGATAGAGAATGAGATAATGGGATAGATAGAGAAAGAGATAGGGAGGGATAGAGAGAGATGGGGAAGATATAGAGAGAGGGGGATAGATAGAGAAAGAGATAGGTATAGATAGAGAGAGAGAAAGGGAGAGATAGGTAGGGCAGAGGGATTATAGGGAGGGAGAGAGGGATAGATAGAGAGAGAGGGGGATAGATAGACACTATTTTACAGGCTGTACACTTACCACTTTACACTGTAGCAGAGTGTCATTTCTTCAGTGTTGTCACATGAAAAGATATAATAAAATATTTACAAAAATGTGAAGGGTGTACTCACTTTTGTGATATACTGTATATATAATTGAAATATTCAAATACCTGCTCCAAGTAATATTTCCATTACATTTTTCTCAGCATACCTCAGCATGGAACAACTATGATTTTAAATGGTGGGTGCTACAAAAGATTTTTACTATAATTGGCATAGTTTTTAAACAAAGATGAGCCTTAGTTTGTATAATATTTAATGTAATCATAATTATGTGTTTAGTTGAAGATATATAATATTAAGATGATTCATTTTATAAGAATCTTTTTGAGATATGTATAAATATGAGTTAAAATGATGCCTTAATGCAGCTATAAATGCGTATAGTTATGACTACATGGTTAAGTAAAGGGTATATGCTGTATACGTTTGTATTGATAATATTTTCGTACAATATTACAAGAATGGAAACCAACGGTAAGGACTTATTTACAATCTTTATTAATTCTTCTATGTGCATAAAATAAGGTTAAGGGCCGTCGAAATAAAAACCATTAAAAACAACAACAGTGGAGTATGTAGCATATAAGGCAGAGTTACATTTAAAAAAATGTGGTATATTGCTAACTCTGAATGAATCAGGTATTATGCCATACCATGAAGCTGCTGAATAACCCAGCTACACAGATAAGTCCTGGGTAAGGTGGAGGCAAATCTTTTTTGTTTGGATACATAAGTAGCATACGCAATCAATTTGATTCCTTCTGCTTAAAGGTGTGTATTAGGCTTAAGAGATTGACCACCTATTCTGCTAAATTGCAGTCAGCACATTGACACTTGTAAATGATTTATTTATATAAGTAAATAAGTGATCTACTCTATGCTGTCTGCTAAAATATAGCACATATTATTGTCTCATGACAGCCTATCAGCCCTATTAAATTCCAGCCTCGGAACTCCAACATGGAGCTCTAAAAACCCTACGTGCTTCAAATTCTCCTGGGTTGTGTTGCTATTAAATTAGAAAGGGTCTGCGAGCTGCGAGGAGAGAGGCTATTTCGTAAGCCAGTCTCCTCGCACCTTGGATCTGAGATGTTGCTACAATCATTTAAGCAATTACATAGCAATAGGTCTGAATTAGCCAAAGGCAAAACAGATTGCCATCATGGCTAATGAAAGCCTGCGTGATCACACACAGGCTCCCAACATCAGCCTTTGCCGAGGTGGCCCGATCGGGACCTCCGCAGCAGTTAAAAACACAAGCCTTGCACACACAAGCACCTAAAATTAACCCCCTTATGCTGGGGGTCCCGATCGTGACCCCTGCAGCATCCCCATATTAACATGTGCAGTGGGGGTCCTGATCGGAAGCCGATCGGGACCCCCACTGCATTTAAAAATTCAAATCTACCACCGTGGTTCCTTAAAGGTCCTACGGTACAATATTGTGCGATCCCGGCTGTGGGGGTACTGTAAGTGCCCCGCGGCACCTAAATGTAAATCCCCTGAATGCTGGGGGTCCAATCGGGACCCCAGCAACCTCCCCATATTAATCCCAATTTGGACTGCCGCTGCAGTCAAAGTGTTAAACCCTGCTGTGGGGGTACTTTAGGTACCCCCCCCCCCCCGGCACCTAAAATTAATCTACCTAGGCTGGGGGTCCCCATCGAGACACCCGCAGTGTCCCCATATCACTCCTTGCAGCGTGGGTCCCAAGCGGGACTATAATAAAATATTTACAAAAATGTGAGGGGTGTACTCACTTTTGTGATATACTGTATATATAATTGAAATATTCAAACACCTGCTCCAAGTAATATTTCCATTACATTTTTCTCGGCATGCCATAGCATGGAACAACTATGATTTTAAATCGTGGGTGCTACAAAGGATTTTTACTATAATTGGCATAGTTTTTAAACAAAGATAAGCCTTAGTTTGCATAATGTTCAATGTAATCATAATTCTGTGTTTAGTTGAGGATATATAATATTAAGATGATTCATTTTATAACAATCTTTTTGAGATATGTATAAATATGAGTTAAAATGATGCCTTAATGCAGCTATAAATGCGTATAGTTATGACTACATGGTTAAGTAAAGGGTATATGCTGTATACGTTTGTATTGATAATATTTTCGTACAATATTACAAGAATGGAAACCAACGGTAAGGACTTATTTACAATCTTTATTAATTCTTCTATGTGCATAAAATAAGGTTAAGGGCCGTCTAAATAAAAACCATTAAAAACAACAACAGTGGAGTATGTAGCATATAAGGCAGAGTTACATTTAAAAAAATGTGGTATATTGCTAACTTTGAATGAATCAGGTATTATGCCATACCATGAAGCTGCTGAAAAAACTCAGCTACACAGATAAGTCCTGGGTAAGGTGGAGGCAAATCTTTTTTGTTTGGATACATAAGTAGCATACGCAATCAATTTGATTCCTTCTGCTTAAAGGTGTGTATTAGGCTTAAGAGATTGACCACCTATTCTGCTAAATTGCAGTCAGCACATTGACACTTGTAAATGATTTATTTATATAAGTAAATAAGTGATCTACTCTATGCTGTCTGCTAAAATATAGCACATATTATTGTCTCATGACAGCCTATCAGCCCTATTAAATTCCAGCCTCGGAACTCCAACATGGAGCTCTAAAAACCCTACGTGCTTCAAATTCTCCTGGGTTGTGTTGCTATTAAATTAGAAAGGGTCTGCGAGCTGCGAGGAGAGAGGCTATTTCGTAAGCCAGTCTCCTCGCACCTTGGATCTGAGATGTTGCTACAATCATTTAAGCAATTACATAGCAATAGGTCTGAATTAGCCAAAGGCAAAACAGATTGCCATCATGGCTAATGAAAGCCTGCGTGATCACACACAGGCTCCCAACATCAGCCTTTGCCGTGGTGGCCCGATCGGGACCTCCGCAGCAGTTAAAAACACAAGCCTTGCACACACAAGCACCTAAAATGAACCCCCTTATGCTGGGGGTCCCGATCGTGACCCCTGCAGCTTCCCCATTTAACATGTGCAGTGGGGGTCCTGATCGAAAGCCGATCGGGACCCCCACTGCATTTAAAAATTCAAATCTACCACCGTGGTTCCTTAAAGGTCCTGCGACACAATATTGTGCGAGCCCGGCTGTGGGGATACTGTAAGTAACCCGCGGCACCTAAATGTAAATCCCTGAATGCTGGGGGTCCAATCGGGACCCCAGCAACCTCCCCATATTAATCCCAATTTGGACTGCCGCTGCAGTCAAAGTGTTAAACCCTGCTGTGGGGGTACTTTAGGTACCCCCCCCCCCCCCCCCGGCACCTAAAATTAATCTACCTAGGCTGGGGGTCCCCATCGAGACACCTGCAGTGTCCCCATATCACTCCTTGCAGCGTGGGTCCCAAGCGGGACTATAATAAAATATTTACAAAAATGTGAGGGGTGTACTCACTTTTGTGATATACTGTATATATAATTGAAATATTCAAACACCTGCTCCAAGTAATATTTCCATTACATTTTTCTCGGCATGCCATAGCATGGAACAACTATGATTTTAAATCGTGGGTGCTACAAAGGATTTTTACTATAATTGGCATAGTTTTTAAACAAAGATAAGCCTTAGTTTGCATAATGTTCAATGTAATCATAATTCTGTGTTTAGTTGAAGATATATAATATTAAGATGATTCATTTTATAAGAATCTTTTTGAGATATGTATAAATATGAGTTAAAATGATGCCTTAATGCAGCTATAAATGCGTATAGTTATGACTACATGGTTAAGTAAAGGGTATATGCTGTATACGTTTGTATTGATAATATTTTCGTACAATATTACAAGAATGGAAACCAACGGTAAGGACTTATTTACAATCTTTATTACTTCTTCTATGTGCATAAAATAAGGTTAAGGGCCGTCGAAATAAAAACCATTAAAAACAACAACAGTGGAGTATGTAGCATATAAGGCAGAGTTACATTTAAAAAAATGTGGTATATTGCTAACTCTGAATGAATCAGGTATTATGCCATACCATGAAGCTGCTGAATAACCCAGCTGCACAGATAAGTCCTGGGTAAGGTGGAGGCAAATATTTTTTGTTTGGATACATAAGTAGCATACACAATCAATTTGATTCCTTCTGCTTAAAGGTGTGTATTAGGCTTAAGAGATTGACCACCTATTCTGCTAAATTGCAGTCAGCACATTGACACTTGTAAATGATTTATTTATATAAGTAAATAAGTGATCTACTCTATGCTGTCTGCTAAAATATAGCACATATTATTGTCTCATGACAGCCTATCAGCCCTATTAAATTCCAGCCTCGGAACTCCAACATGGAGCTCTAAAAACCCTACGTGCTTCAAATTCTCCTGGGTTGTGTTGCTATTAAATTAGAAAGGGTCTGCGAGCTGCGAGGAGAGAGGCTATTTCGTAAGCCAGTCTCCTCGCACCTTGGATCTGAGATGTTGCTACAATCATTTAAGCAATTACATAGCAATAGGTCTGAATTAGCCAAAGGCAAAACAGATTGCCATCATGGCTAATGAAAGCCTGCGTGATCACACACAGGCTCCCAACATCAGCCTTTGCCGAGGTGGCCCGATCGGGACCTCCGCAGCAGTTAAAAACACAAGCCTTGCACACACAAGCACCTAAAATTAACCCCCTTATGCTGGGGGTCCCGATCGTGACCCCTGCAGCTTCCCCATTTAACATGTGTAGTGGGGGTCCTGATCGAAAGCCGATCGGGACCCCCACTGCATTTAAAAATTCAAATCTACCACCGTGGTTCCTTAAAGGTCCTGCGACACAATATTGTGCGAGCCCGGCTGTGGGGATACTGTAAGTAACCCGCGGCACCTAAATGTAAATCCCTGAATGCTGGGGGTCCAATCGGGACCCCAGCAACCTCCCCATATTAATCCCAATTTGGACTGCCGCTGCAGTCAAAGTGTTAAACCCTGCTGTGGGGGTACTTTAGGTACCTACCCCCCCCCCCCCCCCGGCATCTAAAATTATTTTCTACCTATGCTGGGGGTCCCCATCGAGACACCTGCAGTGTCCCCATATCACTCCTTGCAGCGTGGGTCCCAAGCGGGACTACAATAAAATATTTACAAAAATGTGAGGGGTGTACTCACTTTTGTGATATACTGTATATATAATTGAAATATTCAAACACCTGCTCCAAGTAATATTTCCATTACATTTTTCTCGGCATGCCATAGCATGGAACAACTATGATTTTAAATCGTGGGTGCTACAAAGGATTTTTACTATAATTGGCATAGTTTTTAAACAAAGATAAGCCTTAGTTTGCATAATGTTCAATGTAATCATAATTCTGTGTTTAGTTGAAGATATATAATATTAAGATGATTCATTTTATAAGAATCTTTTTGAGATATGTATAAATATGAGTTAAAATGATGCCTTAATGCAGCTATAAATGCGTATAGTTTTGACTACATGGTTAAGTAAAGGGTATATGCTGTATACGTTTGTATTGATAATATTTTCGTACAATATTACAAGAATGGAAACCAACGGTAAGGACTTATTTACAATCTTTATTAATTCTTCTATGTGCATAAAATAAGGTTAAGGGCCGTCGAAATAAAAACCATTAAAAACAACAACAGTGGAGTATGTAGCATATAAGGCAGAGTTACATTTAAAAAAATGTGGTATATTGCTAACTCTGAATGAATCAGGTATTATGCCATACCATGAAGCTGCTGAAAAAACCCAGCTACACAGATAAGTCCTGGGTAAGGTGGAGGCAAATCTTTTTTGTTTGGATACATAAGTAGCATACGCAATCAATTTGATTCCTTCTGCTTAAAGGTGTGTATTAGGCTTAAGAGATTGACCAAGCCTTGCACACACAAGCACCTAAAATTAACCCCCTTATGCTGGGGGTCCCGATCGTAACCCCTGCAGCATCCCCATATTAACATGTGCAGTGGGGGTCCTGATCGGAAGCCGATCGGGACCCCCACTGCATTTAAAAATTCAAATCTACCACCGTGGTTCCTTAAAGGTCCTGCGGTACAATATTGTGCGATCCCGGCTGTGTGGGTACTGTAAGTACCCCGCGGCACCTAAATGTAAATCCCCTGAATGCTGGGGGTCCAATCGGGACCCCAGCAACCTCCCCATATTAATCCCAATTTGGACTGCCGCTGCAGTCAAAGTGTTAATCCCGGCTGTGGGGGTACTGTAAGTACCCCGCGGCACCTAAATGTAAATCCCCTAAATGCTGGGGGTCCAATCGGGAGTACCCCTCCAGGCATCTCAAATTAAACCCATCACTCATGGGGGTCTATACAGACCCCCATACTCTTCTATTTATCCCCATCACTTATTAGGGTCTACACAGACCCCCATAAGCCTCTATTTACCCCATCACTTATGGGGGTCTATACAAACCCCATAAGTCTCTAATTAACCCCATCAGTCCAATAGGGGTCTATATAACCCTTATATGACACTAATTAACCCCTTTAATAACACTATAAGTGCCACGAGGGTCCTCCAGGACCCTCATGACACCACATCTAAGCACTACACTACACTAATAACCCTCACTATACTCCATTAACCCATTAACCCTAACTATACCCCATTAGCTCATATTAAACCCTGTTAACCCAAACTGTACCCCATTAACTTATACTAAACCCCGTTAACCCTAACTGTACACAATAAACCCCTACCCTATTAACCACTAACTTACATTATTAACCCCTATCCTATCCTATTCCATTCCATTAACCCTGCTCTAACTAATTAACCCCCCTCTAACTAATAAACCCTATTTAAACCTCACAAATACCTAATTAACCCTATTACTAACCACTTAACCTCATCTAGTCCTATGTAACCCCATCTAGTCCTATTTAACCGTAACTGTAACTATTTAATCCTATCTGGACCCAATAAACCTATCTAGGCCTATTTAACCCTAATTGTACCCAATAACCCCATCTAGTCCTATTTAACCATATCTAGTCCTAATTAACCCCATCTAGACCTATTTAACCCTGTCTAGTCCTATGTAACCCCATATAGACCTATTTAACCCCATCTAGTCCTATGTAAGCCTATCTAGTCCTATTTAACCTCAACTGGGCCTATTTAACCACAAATGTACCCAGTAAACCCCACCCCATAAACCCTCTCCTACCCTACCCAATTAACCCTTATACTACCTACCCAACTCCTACCCTACATTATTAGCTCCCACCCCATTAACCCCCCTCTACACTATTACCCCCCACCTTTAAACCCTACCCTACCTACATAACACCCTAATAAAATCCCCAATACCCCACCTAAATATAGAAATAAAAAAAAACTGTTTATTACACAAAATAAAAAATAACACTACTGAAAATAAAAAATGGACATTACTTACATAGTTACATAGTTACATATGTACACAGTATTTAAGGTTGAAAAAAGACTTTCAGTCCATCAAGTTCAACCTTTTAAGATCTCCTCTGATCTGCAATATGCGGATTAACTATTAATTAATTAGTTGTATAAAGGAAAAAAAAACTTGAAAAAAAGAATATTACCAAGAATAAAAAAAATTACCAAAAATAATAGAACTTACTTTAAATAAAATAAAAATCTACTTTACATAAATTCTTCATGAATATGGAATAACTCCTATAATATTTGTTGATACCAGGTAATACTGGCTAGAAGTGGGATGGGGACTAGAAATATATAATAACACAGCTATGGGTCTATTTCTAATGAAACCCGGGGCTCCTAGCGTCTGGTGATGACTTCATAGGTCAGCGCTGCGGTGTTACGTTGCATGCAACCCAGCGCACATTTCTAAATGAATTCATCAGGGGGTCAACAAATATTATAGGACTTATTCCATATTCATGAATTTGTATTTGGGATTCTGATGTTATTGAAATTAACAATAGGTGGCGACTATTAATCAATTTATGTAGCAGTGGTAGTAAATCAATAAATGAATACTCCTGGCCAATATTACTCACATTTTCCACTAATATCGGTCCTCTCATGTTCCTTTTGTCATATAACTGACACTAATTATTTGTGATATATCTATACTTTTATACTTTATACACTTTATTATCAATATTATTAATATTATTATAGGTGATTTAGCACTATTAATTTTTATTATTAGCATTTTTGCACTTTTCTTCATTTATGCAATATTGATTTTTTTGTATTGCTATATATATTTGCTTCACTGTTTATAGCACTATAGCACTTTATCACTTGGTCATACTATAAAAGGACCTAGTGGTTTTATAATTACATGGGCCCTCATTCAATTGCAATTTGGTCAATTGAATAGGGCTCTAAATAAGCACATAACATATATTTTTTAAAGTAGCTTTTAGCTAGTAAACATCTATCCAAAAGCAAGGTTTTCACTGACTAAAAACTTATTTAAAAAAAATATGCTATGTGCTTATTTAGGGCCCTATTCAATTGGCCAAATTGCAATTGAATGAGGGCCATGGTGACTTTGGAGTTTTTCCCACTTCTCATCATTATTATTATTTCTCATGAAGAAGTCAGAGCATCAAGATTTTAACCTTGTATTTTAAAGATACTATTAAATGTTAAGTTTTATTATTCATTATTCTCTATATTGTTATTAGGTCTTTGGGTGTGCACTATTTGTCAAGGGATACCTGTCATTACTTCTCTTTGTGATAGCAATTATCTTTATCCCTAGTAGCACCCTTTAATACCCATATTTTTGTTACACCTTGAGCCATCTGTATACTTGTTGGTCTTATTAATATTTATAATGTATTGTTTTACATGTTGTGTTTATGTCTTTATTAATTTTGTGTTTCTTTTTATCCTAGGTGTGCCTGACCTGCGGTCATGAAGGATGGGCCCTTATGCTAGGGACGAGGGCCAGAAAATTGTCATTGCATTTGGGCAAGGTAAGTGGCCTTATTTACCCTATGCTAAGCTTAGTGAGGGGGGCTGTGTTAGGTGAGATTTAGGGATTTTTATTGTATGTATTTAGGGGTTTAATTAAATGTATTTATAGGTTAAAGTGAATGTATTGTTTTTGGTAACATACATTTTTCTATTCTTGGTAATGTTCTTTTCTTATTTTCAGTAATTCCTTTTTTATTTTCAGTAGTTTAGAGGGGGCTAATGGGTAGACGGGGTTAATAGTGTAGGGTAGGAGTTGCATAGGTAGTGTAAGGGTTAATAGGGTAGGGTAGGCGGGGGTTTATGGCATGGGGTTTACTGGGTACATTTGGGGTTAAATAGGTCCAGTTTGGGTTAAATAGGTTAAATTGTGGGACTGATGGTGTTAAGTAGTGTCCTATAAGGGTCTGTACAGACCCTTATGGGACTGATGGGGTTAAATAGATGCTTCTGGGGGTCTATATAGACCCCCATAAGTGATGGGATTAATTAGAGACCTATGGGGGTCTGTATAGACCCCCTGAGTGATGGGGTTAAATAGAGGCTTATGGGGGTCTGGAGTTAATTTTAGATGCCAGGGGTTAATTTTTTAGTGATTGTGGGTCCTTTAAGGACCATTAAGGTCCTTTCAGGACCTGCAAGGCAGGACATTTGAATTTGAAATGCAGCGGGGGTCCCGATCCATTCCCGATCCGGTCCCCTGCTGCAAGGGGTAATATGGTGACACTGCGGGGCGACCGATGGGGACCTCCAAAATAAGGGGGTTAATTTTAGGTGCCGGGGGGGTATTTGAAGTACCCCGCGGCAGGGGTTAACACGTTGACTGCCACAGGGGTCCCAATCGGGCCCCCCGCATCAAGGGTTTACTATGGGGACCCCCAGCATAAGGGGGTTAATTTTAGGTGCTGGTGGTACCCACCGCGGCCGCTGTTAACTATTTAACTGCCGTGGTCCTACCAGCGAGTGCACTGCATATTCATACAATATTAATTGGAAATGTTTTATTTCCAAACTGGCTAACAACTGATTTGCCTACTTGTTTAAATAAAGGACCAGCAAAATACTTTAGAAAGAAAATAAATATAGTCTTAAATTTACTAACTAATACATGGAAGTAATATTTACTGTGCAGAGCCATTAATTTGGGTTAGCTAAATTGATTACCTGACAAGGAGGGGCCTTACAGAACTTATTATACACAGCATATATGTCCATTAGTAATACCACCTAGAAATGCCATATTTCTCTTAGCCAAGTTCTTCTCTACAGAAATAAAAGCCTTTAAAGTATTTATTGTTGTACTTTCTAAACAAGTTTGCCCATTGATAAGTTTAGTTCTTTCAAAGTTTTGTAGTACAGTCCTCATGCCATTTATATCAGCCAAAAAATAATATAGATATAATAAATATTTTTACATGTCTTTAGTATATACTTAGTATATTAGAGGGGTAATTTTTTTGTTACCTTAACCCACATAAAGAGATGTTTATAAATGATATCAAGATCCCAGAGTCAACTAACCATATCTGTCTCTTGCTGTCTCTTTCTGTATCTCCTCTTCTCTCTCATGCTTTTTCACTCTCCCTGCTTTTTTCTCTCCTCCTGCTCTCTCTCGTTATCTCTTTCTGTGTCTGCTCTTCTCTCTCATGCTGTTTCACTTTTTTTCTCTCCCCCTGCTCTCTCCCTTTCTCTCTCGTCCTGTCTCTTTCTGTGCCTGCTCTTCTTTATCATGCTGTGTCACTTTCCCTGTTTTTTCTCTCCTCCTGCTCTCTCTTGTTGTCTTTTTATGTCTCTGCTCTTCTCTCTAATGCTGTTTCACTGTTTTTCTCTCCCCCTGCTCTCTCCCTTTCTCGTCCTGTCTCTTTCTGTGTCTGCTATTCTCTCTCATGCTGTTTCATTGTTTGTCTCTCCTTCTGCTCTTTCCCTCTCTCTCTCACTGTATATTTCTGTGTCTGCTCTTCTCTCTCATGCTGTTTCACACTCCCTGTTTTTTCTCTCCTCCTGCTCTCTCTTGTTGTCTCTTTCTGTGTCTGCTCTTCTCTTCACTGTTTCACTGTTTTTCTCTCCTCCTGCTCTCTCCCTTTCTCTCTCGTCCTGTCTCTTTCTGTGCCTGCTCTTCTCTCTCATGCTGTTTCAGTCTTCCTGTTTTTCTCTCCTCCTGCTCTCTTTTCCTGTATCTTTCTGTGTCTGCTCATCTATCTCATGCTGTTTCAGTCTTCCCGTTTTTCTCTTCTCAAGCTCCCTCTTGTTGTCTCTTCCTGTGTCTGCTCTTCTCTCTCATGCTGTTTCACTCTGCCTGTTTTCTCTCCTCCTGCTCTCTACCTTGCTCTCTCTTTTCCTGTGTCGGCTCTTCTCTCTCATGCTGTTTCACCCTCCCTGTTTTTCTCTCTTCCTGCTCTCTTTCTCTTGCCGTCTCTTTCTTTGTCTGCTCTTCTCTCTTGTGCTGCATTTCCTTGCCCTCAGTTGTTCTCTGCTGCTGCTGAATCAGCCCATGCCTCTACCTGCATCTTCACTTGTTGCTCTCCTTTATTCTCCTGTTTATCTTTCTCTCTCTGCCTCCCTCTCCTGCCACATTTGCTATTTCCCTCCTCCCACCACCTCTCCACTCTTCCCTACTGTTTTCTCCCCCTTTGCTCCCTCCCCTTCCATAAATAACATTTTTATGCTAATCTAGTGCGCCATCGGATCTAGTGTGCACTCCAAATTTTGTACCCATGAATCAAAAAAAATGCTTTTGCTGGTGAATCTAATGCGCATTTGTCATTTGTAGAGATGTCGCGAATAGTTCGTCGGCGGACTGTTCCTTGCGAACATAGCGTGTTCGCGTTCGCGGCGAACAGCGAACATATGCGATATTCGACCCGCCCCCTATACTTTATCATTGAGCAAACTTTGACCCTGCAACTCACAGTCAGCAGACACATTCCAGCCAATCAGCAGCATACACTCCCTTCCAGAGCCTTCTACCTCATGGACAGCAGCCATTTTGGAATCATAACTAACTTGCAGTCTTACTGAGAGGAGGCTGAGTATAGGTGCTGCTGATTGAATAGGAAAATCAATAGCTAGGCAAGTTTATTCAGTGTCCAGTGCAGTGCTGAAGGACTCATCAGATCTCTGCTGTAAACACAGCACCCCAAAAAGCCCTTTTAGGGCTATAACATTATTTTTTTTTTTTTTTTGTCTAATCTAACTTCATTTGTCTGTCTCCCTGCTAGCCCCTGCTAGCAAGTGTGTGTGACAGGCTCACAGCTTATACTGTGTGTGCACAGTGCAACCAATACAATCTTGTTTACTAGTTGTCTACTTTTAAAAAAACAATACTTTTATTTTGTTAAATCTTAGTTCATTTGCCTGACTGCCAATCTAAGTTCATTTGCCTGACCGCTAGCCAGTGTGTGTGTCAGGCTTACAAGTACTGTGCCAAGAGGTTGTGTGCATGCTTGAGCTCTAAACAAAAGGCTTTTTAGGGTCTTAGTCCCTCAAATACAAGTTTTATTTTAACACCTTTTTGTTAATAAGCACTTTGTGCACGGTGTTGTTCATTTTTGGGAGTTTTTGTGGTTTTTTTCTTAGTTTAATTTAAGTTTTAGTTTTCTGGGGGTCAGGCTCAACTCTCTATCCCAGGAGAGTGAGCTGTCTCCTGGATACTTTGCCACACCCCTCCCTTAGCACTACACCTTCACTCCTGGAGCTTTGTTACTTTGACTTTTTTTCTTTTAAAAAGTTTATTAGGTTTTGTTGAAGTTTTGTTTGTTTGGTGTTGGGTTTTATGTTTTGGGGGAGAGAAGACAAGTAACATCTTTGTAGGCAGTGGGAGGGAAAACAATTATATTTTTTGTTGTTAAGGCTTTTTTTTTAACATCTGACACAGAGACACAGAGGGGTTAAAAAGCCTCTGTGTTCTCTGTGTTGTTGCAATTAGTAACACCTTGCAACAGGCCATTAACCCTTCCACTGCCAAACATCATCTCTCTCTCTCCCTTAGTTTTTTGTCTCCCTTAGTTTTGTCTTTTTGTTTCTTTTTCACACTTTTATATTTTAAAAAAAAAAGAAAACAGTAGAAAATCATAAAACAAAAAATAAAAATAAATAAAACAAATAAACTAAAAAAAAAAGGGTCTAAACATGAGGGATAAGACCATTAAGAAGCCTCAGGGGTCAAAAGGGGGAATAATGGCCCCTGAAAATCCTAGCTGCAGCACTGCACAGCATAGGCCCCAGGCAGATAAGGCAGCCCCAGCTCCTGGTGGTTCTGCCAGCAGACCTACCCCTGTGGCTAATACCTGGTCACAGGTGGTTTCTGCTGGCCCCAGTAATACCACCGCTGGGGCTGAGGGGCAGATCACCAGGAAGCATGGGGTTAAATGTCAGATGTCTGGGGTCTACAGCATTGATATCTATCTGCGTGCTGCAGCTAATGTCATCAGCCCCTCTGTTATAGTAGCAGCCAGCAAAATGTACGGGAAAGCAGTTTTTTTTACCCGTACTCTGGCTGCTGCACACATTCTTATACAGAGAGGCATCACAGTGGGGGGATTATATGTCCCAATAGAACCCCTGGAAGGGTTGGGCACAAAAGTAACACTCTCTAATGTGCCCCCCTTCCTACCAGACTCCCTCCTGCGCCCCCACCTGCTAACCCTAGGGGAAGTAAAAACACCATTTATTAAAATTCCCCTGGGGTGCAGAGAGAGAGCACTTCGTCATGTGCTCTCTTTCAAGAGGCAGGTACAAATGTGCCTGCCTCAGGGCACAGAAAACATAGAGGGGTCTTTTGGGGTTCCATTTGAGGGGGTGCTGTACAGGATTTTTTACAGCACTACGGAGGTGCAGTGCTATCATTGCAAGGGGTTGGGGCATACACGTAGGAACTGCCCTAATGTAAAGCATCATGCCCCAGCCCCAGCAAATGGCACCTCCGTCAGTACGGCACCCATCCCCGCTGAGCCCATAACAGCGGGGACCTCAAGGGTCATAGCCCCCCCACAGAGCTCAGGCAAGGAGGCCGTTCCTCAAGCCACCACCACGGCCTCCAAACCCCCTTCTTCCCCAAAAAAGCCATCTGTGTCTGTGGTCTCCAGCAAGACTGCAGACACGGGGAAAAAGGGGAAGAATGTCACCGGTCCTCCCAGTGTCACAGCTGAATCTCCCAAGTCCCTATCTGCCCCCACCATAATTACATCAGTTAGTGTGGGGGCACAGTGTAAGCAGAGGGATAATAAGCCCTCTGCAGGGGAGGCAGCTAGTGGCAGCTCCTCTTCCAGGAGTGACGTCCCCAGGAAGAGGAAGCATAAAACCAACAGGGAGGTTGCTGATAAGTGGGAAGTGCTCTATAGTGGAGCACCTCCCTCTAAAAGCAAGAAGAGGAACAAAACATCTCCTCCTCATCCGGTGACATTGTCTGGCCCGGTTATTAAGCTCAGCCAGCCGGTGCCAGACCACACATCTCTCTCTCCAGACCCTATAGGGGTTAATGTGGAAAAGGGTCTGGAGGAAAAGCAGGGGCAAGAGGGTCTCCCAAGTGAGGCAGGGGTAGACAAGAAAGATCAGGTTCTGCCTCTGGCCTTTGAGGGGGGACCCAACAAAGCCCCTGCTGAATGGGTAGTCAGTGTCCCTGAGGTGCTGAGCTTCAAGGGCACCAGTCAGTCTCCTCCTCCAGTGTCACTCTCTAGTGACGTACCTCGGGCTTTGTTAGAGCCCCAGGCCGAGTCACTACTGGAGGGGGGGAATATAGGCATGACCCCCATTCAGGACCCCATGGATTTGTCTGTCAGGGGGGATGTGGCACAAGGGGAAGTGGAAATGGGGGAGGGTGATAAAACAGGTTTTCCTGTTAACATCATGGGAGAGCCTGTCTACCCTCCTCAGCCGTCCACTGACCCTAACATCGGTGCCATCCAAGCTGAGCAAGCAGCGGTGGAACTGGCAGAGGAGGCATATAAAGCCTCCAAGGCTTCCATTAAGGAAGCCATGCCAGCCACTGCTGTCCAGCCAGCTACCCCTGAATGCACTCCTGAAGCTACAGGGGTGCAGCAGCAATCCAAGGGTCCATTATTTACCTTGAAGGGTGCTAAAGGGACTCCTTCTGTATCATCTAAGAGGGGGTCCCTGAGAATAAAGCTGAGGAAACTGACTCCAGCCGGGGAGGATGGAGTAAAAGCCCTCAGCCAAGAGGAGCCCAGGGGGGACCCACTAGAAGGAACATCAGATTCTGGGTGGGTTATCCCTGTCAAGGAAATAGATCTATTCCTTGAGAGCACCCTTCATGGACAAAAGAAAAGGAAGGTGCGGCTGGCCTTGGAGAGGTGGAAGAATATGTCGTTTATTCTCCACTCTCTCCAGCAATATCTAGTGGTCAGCACTAGGGCCAAGAATTCTGGGACTGCGGAGCATCTCCGCGTCCGGAAATTCTATAAAATGTGCGTGTCCTATCAGCAGTCTCAAGGGTCTGAGGAACGCACAATTCCTGACACGCAGTAATGGCTTTGCACATCAGCACGCTAAATACCAATGGCTGTCAAGACAGTTTCCGCAGGTTCCAGGTACTCTCCTATTTATATCAGGGAGGGTACTCTGTGAGCTTCCTGCAGGAAACTCACACCACTCCAGAGGCTGAGGCCTCGTGGCAACTGGAGTGGAGAGGCAGGGTCTTCTTCAGCCACTTCACATCGGCGTCATGTGGAGTGGTGACCCTGTTCTCAGAGTCTTTTCAGCCAGAGCTGCTGCTTGTGAAAGCTGTTATCCCAGGCCGTCTAATCCACCTCCGGGTCCGAGAGCAGGGTAGCATCATTAACCTAGTTAATATATATTCCCCTGCTGGAGGGTTCGAGAGAGTGAGGTTCCTCGCCAGACTGTCCCAGTTTTTGGAGACGGTTGACGCAGATGAGTGTTTGGTACTCGGGGGTGATTTCAACTGCACCCTCGACGCTCTGGACCGGAATAGTCCAGAGCCGTACCCGCCTTCTGCGTCAGCCCTGCGGGAGATCATCGCCCGCTTCTCCCTGGAGGACATCTGGCGAGAGCAGAACCCAGGGGCATCAGACGGTTTCACCTACGTCAGGGTGAGAGCCGGTCTGGTGTCCCACTCCCGGATCGACAGACTATATATATCTAGTCACTATATGTCACGAGTCGGTTCTTGTGCCATTAGGCTGGCTCCGTTCACAGACCACAACTGTGTGTCTGTGACAGTGGCGCTAACGCCAACAGCGCCACGAGCCGCCTATTGGCACTTCAACAATGCTTTGTTGAAGGACCAGGGGCTCGTGACATTGATCCGGGAGTTTTGGACGGACTGGAGGGGTTGCAAGGGGGACTTTGCCACGTTAAAACTGTGGTGGGACGTGGGCAAGGTTCATTTGCGACTTCTGTGTCAGGAATATACCAAGGGTGTGAGTGGGCAGCGCGAAGCTGAGTTGGAGTCACTCCGGGGGGAGGTACTCCATCTGGAGCAGAGGCTGTTCACTTGTAGGGACCAATCCCTGCAGAGCGAGTATGTAGAGAGGAAGGGTGTCCTCTGTGACCTGGAACGACACCAGGCCAAGGGGGCATACGTGCGCAGCCGCTTAGGTTTTCTCAAAGATCTAGACCGCGGCTCGCGCCTCTTCTACTCACTGGAGAAAAAGGGGGGTAACAGTAGGCACATCACCTGTCTTCTAGATGAAGACGGTGCCCCCCTTACAGATCCGGAGAGTATCCGGGATAGAGCCCGGAACTTTTATAAAGATCTTTACTCTCCGGATCCCATTTCTCCAGACGCCTGCAGGGTGCTATGGGAGGGGCTCCCCACAGTCAGTGAGGGTGTAAGAGAGCGGCTTGATATACCACTATCTTTTCAAGAGCTCTCTGAAGCCCTCCGTGCCATGTCCTGTGAGAAGTCTCCAGGACTGGACGGACTGACTGTAGAGTTTTTCCAATTTTTCTGGGAGACTCTGGGACCTGATTTCCATCTGGTCCTTGGGGAAGCCCTGGAGACCGGGGAGATGCCCCTGTCTTGTCGCAGGGCAGTACTTGCCCTGCTGCCCAAAAAGGGGGATCTCCGGCTTATTAAGAACTGGCGACCGGTCTCTCTGCTCAGCACGGACTACAAGATTGTAGCTAAAGCCATCTCGCTTAGACTTGGGTCTGTGCTGGCAGAATTGGTTCACCCTGACCAGTCCTATGCGATCCCGGGCCGGACTATCTTTGATAGTATCTTTCTGGTCCGGGATCTATTGCATTATTCTCGCAGGACTGGTCTGTCACTCGCCTTTCTCTCTTTAGATCAAGAGAAGGCGTTTGACAGGGTGGACCATGGTTACCTCATAGCCACTCTGCAAGCGTACGGCTTTGGCCCACAGTTTGTGGGCTTTATAAGAACGCTGTACGCCTCTGCAGAGTGTTTACTTAAAATCAATTGGTCCCTAACAGCACCTTTGGTATTTGGACGAGGGGTGCGTCAAGGATGTCCCTTGTCTGGACAGTTATATGCACTGGCCATTGAGCCTTTCCTCTGCCTACTGAGGAAAAGGCTCACAGGGCTGGTGCTAAAAGATCCAGACATGCGGACTGTCCTTTCAGCTTATGCTGACGATGTGCTCCTCGTGGCCCAGGATCCAGTTGATCTTGAGCTGGCAAAACAGTGCCAGGAGGTATATTCAGCTGCCTCCTCCGCTCAGATCAACTGGTCCAAATGCACAGGCCTTTTCGAGGGTAATTTACAGGTGGACTCTTTGCCTCCCACGTTTCGTGACATCAAGTGGGAGGCAGATGTCATTAAATATCTGGGGGTCTACCTGTCCGCTGCGGACGCTTCCGTCCCAGACAACTGGAGGGAGTTAGAGGGCAGTGTCCTCTCTCGTCTGGGACGATGGAGGGGTCTAGCAAAAATGCTTTCCCTTAGGGGGCGGACTCTAGTGGTGAATCAGCTGGTGGCTTCTCAGATCTGGCACCGGCTGATTTGTCTGAGTCCGACCCCCGAGTTTGTCACCAATATCCAGAGGAATTTGTTAGATTTCCTCTGGATGGGAAGGCATTGGGTCTCTGCAGGGGTGGCAAGTCTGCCTTTGGTGGAGGGTGGACAGGGAGTAGTTTGTGTGTGCTCCCAGTTGTCCACCTTCCGCCTTCAGTACCTGCAGAGATACCTATATGCAGATCCCTCTCCGCAGTGGTGCGCACTGGCATCCAGCTTTTATCGCCAGTTGCGCAACCTGGGGTATGACCGGCAATTATTTCTGATCAGGCCCGAGGGGTTTGGGAGAGACCTCTCTGTGTTGCCGGCATACTACCAGGAAACCCTCAAGGCCTGGAGCATGGTCTCCGTGACCAGGCAGGGCGTGCCTTTGGGGGATGAAATATTCACAGAGCCCCTGCTATTTAATGCAGCAGTGGGGGCTCCAATGTTACAGTCCCCCAGTATCATCCGCCGCCTTAGTCATGCACGGATGACCCGAGTCGGGGATCTCCTGGAATACGGGCGTTCTGATTGGGTGTCACCCCAGGAGCTTGCGCTCCGTTTGGGATATGTGACGCCCAAAGTCTCAGGGCGCTTGCTCCAGGAGATTAGAGATGCCATCTCCCCCGACTCGCGCACCTTCCTTCGCGGGGCTTTGCAGGCCGGAGTGCCACATGCACCTTTCAACACCCCTTCTCCGGCTGTTTGCATTGGACACAAGCCCCGTGTTTCCCCTCAGGCTTCTCCTGTCCCCAACCTCTCGAGGTTGAGGGACATACCCTCGGCATGCTTTCGCGGCATGCCGAGGAAGAGCTTATATTCTCTCGTGCTCCATACAGTGCACTTCCTTGCCCTCGTGACCCGTCCCGATACCATCTGGAGGCGGGTCCTACCAGCTGACGAGGGCAAGAGGCCCCGGTGGAGGGAACTTTATTCTGATTTAGTTCCACGACCCACCGGGGACTTGAGTTGGAGAGTGCTCCATGGTGCACTGAGCACGGGAGAGTACTTAGCTAAATTCACGGACTCTCCCTCCACTTGTCCATTCTGTGGCAAGGGAGAGTCCGTGTATCATGTTTATTTTAGTTGCGCCAGACTGCAGCCCCTCTTGTCACTCTTGAGGGGCCTCCTCCTGCAGTTCTGGCTGCATTTCTCCCCTCACATTTTTATTTTTGGGCGCCCAGTGTCCCGGGGCAATAAGGCCAGGGACCTCCTCGTCAACCTGCTCCTGGCACTAGCCAAGTTGGCTATATATAAGTCCAGGAAGCAGTGTTTGATAGGGGGGGTTCCCTTGTCACCTGAGGCCATGTTCCGGGTGCTGGTGCGCTCCCGTATCCGGGCAGAGTACCACCTGGCTTTGTCTACTGGGGGAATGGATGAGTTTGTCTCCCAGTGGGCTGTAGATGGTGTGCTCTGCTCGGTATCCCCCCATCCGGTTTCTTTTTCTTTCAACCTCCTAATATGATTTTTATTTAGTTTACAGAAAATGTTTTCTCCTAATTTTAAAATACACTGTGCCAAGAGGTTGTGTGCATGCTTGAGCTCTAAACAAAAGGCTTTTTAGGGTCTTAGTCCCTCAAATACAAGTTTTATTTTAACACCTTTTTGTTAATAAGCACTTTGTGCACGGTGTTGTTCATTTTTGGGAGTTTTTGTGGTTTTTTTCTTAGTTTAATTTAAGTTTTAGTTTTCTGGGGGTCAGGCTCAACTCTCTATCCCAGGAGAGTGAGCTGTCTCCTGGATACTTTGCCACACCCCTCCCTTAGCACTACACCTTCACTCCTGGAGCTTTGTTACTTTGACTTTTTTTCTTTTAAAAAGTTTATTAGGTTTTGTTGAAGTTTTGTTTGTTTGGTGTTGGGTTTTATGTTTTGGGGGAGAAAAGACAAGTAACATCTTTGTAGGCAGTGGGGGGGAAAACAATTAGATTTTTTGTTGTTAAGGCTTTTTTTTTAACATCTGACACAGAGACACAGAGGGGTTAAAAAGCCTCTGTGTTCTCTGTGTTGTTGCAATTAGTAACACCTTGCAACAGGCCATTAACCCTTCCACTGCCAAACATCATCTCTCTCTCTCCCTTAGTTTTTTGTCTCCCTTAGTTTTGTCTTTTTGTTTCTTTTTCACACTTTTATATTTAAAAAAAAAAAGAAAACAGTAGAAAATCATAAAACAAAAAATAAAAATAAATAAAACAAATAAACTAAAAAAAAAAGGGTCTAAACATGAGGGATAAGACCATTAAGAAGCCTCAGGGGTCAAAAGGGGGAATAATGGCCCCTGAAAATCCTAGCTGCAGCACTGCACAGCATAGGCCCCAGGCAGATAAGGCAGCCCCAGCTCCTGGTGGTTCTGCCAGCAGACCTACCCCTGTGGCTAATACCTGGTCACAGGTGGTTTCTGCTGGCCCCAGTAATACCACCGCTGGGGCTGAGGGGCAGATCACCAGGAAGCATGGGGTTAAATGTCAGATGTCTGGGGTCTACAGCATTGATATCTATCTGCGTGCTGCAGCTAATGTCATCAGCCCCTCTGTTATAGTAGCAGCCAGCAAAATGTACGGGAAAGCAGTTTTTTTTACCCGTACTCTGGCTGCTGCACACATTCTTATACAGAGAGGCATCACAGTGGGGGGATTATATGTCCCAATAGAACCCCTGGAAGGGTTGGGCACAAAAGTAACACTCTCTAATGTGCCCCCCTTCCTACCAGACTCCCTCCTGCGCCCCCACCTGCTAACCCTAGGGGAAGTAAAAACACCATTTATTAAAATTCCCCTGGGGTGCAGAGAGAGAGCACTTCGTCATGTGCTCTCTTTCAAGAGGCAGGTACAAATGTGCCTGCCTCAGGGCACAGAAAACATAGAGGGGTCTTTTGGGGTTCCATTTGAGGGGGTGCTGTACAGGATTTTTTACAGCACTACGGAGGTGCAGTGCTATCATTGCAAGGGGTTGGGGCATACACGTAGGAATTGCCCTAATGTAAAGCATCATGCCCCAGCCCCAGCAAATGGCACCTCCGTCAGTACGGCACCCATCCCCGCTGAGCCCATAACAGCGGGGACCTCAAGGGTCATAGCCCCCCCACAGAGCTCAGGCAAGGAGGCCGTTCCTCAAGCCACCACCACGGCCTCCAAACCCCCTTCTTCCCCAAAAAAAGCCATCTGTGTCTGTGGTCTCCAGCAAGACTGCAGACACGGGGAAAAAGGGGAAGAATGTCACCGGTCCTCCCAGTGTCACAGCTGAATCTCCCAAGTCCCTATCTGCCCCCACCATAATTACATCAGTTAGTGTGGGGGCACAGTGTAAGCAGAGGGATAATAAGCCCTCTGCAGGGGAGGCAGCTAGTGGCAGCTCCTCTTCCAGGAGTGACGTCCCCAGGAAGAGGAAGCATAAAACCAACAGGGAGGTTGCTGATAAGTGGGAAGTGCTCTATAGTGGAGCACCTCCCTCTAAAAGCAAGAAGAGGAACAAAACATCTCCTCCTCATCCGGTGACATTGTCTGGCCCGGTTATTAAGCTCAGCCAGCCGGTGCCAGACCACACATCTCTCTCTCCAGACCCTATAGGGGTTAATGTGGAAAAGGGTCTGGAGGAAAAGCAGGGGCAAGAGGGTCTCCCAAGTGAGGCAGGGGTAGACAAGAAAGATCAGGTTCTGCCTCTGGCCTTTGAGGGGGGACCCAACAAAGCCCCTGCTGAATGGGTAGTCAGTGTCCCTGAGGTGCTGAGCTTCAAGGGCACCAGTCAGTCTCCTCCTCCAGTGTCACTCTCTAGTGACGTACCTCGGGCTTTGTTAGAGCCCCAGGCCGAGTCACTACTGGAGGGGGGGAATATAGGCATGACCCCCATTCAGGACCCCATGGATTTGTCTGTCAGGGGGGATGTGGCACAAGGGGAAGTGGAAATGGGGGAGGGTGATAAAACAGGTTTTCCTGTTAACATCATGGGAGAGCCTGTCTACCCTCCTCAGCCGTCCACTGACCCTAACATCGGTGCCATCCAAGCTGAGCAAGCAGCGGTGGAACTGGCAGAGGAGGCATATAAAGCCTCCAAGGCTTCCATTAAGGAAGCCATGCCAGCCACTGCTGTCCAGCCAGCTACCCCTGAATGCACTCCTGAAGCTACAGGGGTGCAGCAGCAATCCAAGGGTCCATTATTTACCTTGAAGGGTGCTAAAGGGACTCCTTCTGTATCATCTAAGAGGGGGTCCCTGAGAATAAAGCTGAGGAAACTGACTCCAGCCGGGGAGGATGGAGTAAAAGCCCTCAGCCAAGAGGAGCCCAGGGGGGACCCACTAGAAGGAACATCAGATTCTGGGTGGGTTATCCCTGTCAAGGAAATAGATCTATTCCTTGAGAGCACCCTTCATGGACAAAAGAAAAGGAAGGTGCGGCTGGCCTTGGAGAGGTGGAAGAATATGTCGTTTATTCTCCACTCTCTCCAGCAATATCTAGTGGTCAGCACTAGGGCCAAGAATTCTGGGACTGCGGAGCATCTCCGCGTCCGGAAATTCTATAAAATGTGCGTGTCCTATCAGCAGTCTCAAGGGTCTGAGGAACGCACAATTCCTGACACGCAGTAATGGCTTTGCACATCAGCACGCTAAATACCAATGGCTGTCAAGACAGTTTCCGCAGGTTCCAGGTACTCTCCTATTTATATCAGGGAGGGTACTCTGTGAGCTTCCTGCAGGAAACTCACACCACTCCAGAGGCTGAGGCCTCGTGGCAACTGGAGTGGAGAGGCAGGGTCTTCTTCAGCCACTTCACATCGGCGTCATGTGGAGTGGTGACCCTGTTCTCAGAGTCTTTTCAGCCAGAGCTGCTGCTTGTGAAAGCTGTTATCCCAGGCCGTCTAATCCACCTCCGGGTCCGAGAGCAGGGTAGCATCATTAACCTAGTTAATATATATTCCCCTGCTGGAGGGTTCGAGAGAGTGAGGTTCCTCGCCAGACTGTCCCAGTTTTTGGAGACGGTTGACGCAGATGAGTGTTTGGTACTCGGGGGTGATTTCAACTGCACCCTCGACGCTCTGGACCGGAATAGTCCAGAGCCGTACCCGCCTTCTGCGTCAGCCCTGCGGGAGATCATCGCCCGCTTCTCCCTGGAGGACATCTGGCGAGAGCAGAACCCAGGGGCATCAGACGGTTTCACCTACGTCAGGGTGAGAGCCGGTCTGGTGTCCCACTCCCGGATCGACAGACTATATATATCTAGTCACTATATGTCACGAGTCGGTTCTTGTGCCATTAGGCTGGCTCCGTTCACAGACCACAACTGTGTGTCTGTGACAGTGGCGCTAACGCCAACAGCGCCACAAGCCGCCTATTGGCACTTCAACAATGCTTTGTTGACGGACCAGGGACTCGTGACATTGATCCGCGAGTTTTGGATGGACTGGAGGGGTTGCAAGGGGGACTTTGCCACGTTAAAACTGAGGTGGGACGTGGGCAAGGTTCATTTGCGACTTCTGTGTCAGGAATATACCAAGGGTGCGAGTGGGCAGCGCGAAGCTGAGTTGGAGTCACTCCGGGGGGAGGTACTCCATCTGGAGCAGAGGCTGTTCACTTGTAGGGACCAATCCCTGCAGAGCGAGTATGTAGAGAGGAAGGGTGTCCTCTGTGACCTGGAATGACACCAGGCCAAGGGGGCATACGTGCGCAGCCGCTTAGGTTTTCTCAAAGATCTAGACCGCGGCTCGCGCCTCTTCTACTCACTGGAGAAAATGGGGGGTAACAGTAGGCACATCACCTGTCTTCTAGATGAAGACGGTGCCCCCCTTACAGATCCGGAGAGTATCCGGGATAGAGCCCGGAACTTTTATAAAGATCTTTACTCTCCGGATCCCATTTCTCCAGACGCCTGCAGGGTGCTATGGGAAGGGCTCCCCACAGTCAGTGAGGGTGTAAGAGAGCGGCTTGATATACCACTATCTTTTCAAGAGCTCTCTGAAGCCCTCCGTGCCATGTCCTGTGAGAAGTCTCCAGGACTGGACGGACTGACTGTAGAGTTTTTCCAATTTTTCTGGGAGACTCTGGGACTTGATTTCCATCTGGTCCTTGGGGAAGCCCTGGAGACTGGGGAGATGCCCCTGTCTTGTCGCAGGGCAGTACTTGCCCTGCTGCCCAAAAAGGGGGATCTCCGGCTTATTATGAACTGGCGACCGGTCTCTCTGCTCAGCACAGTCTACAAGATTGTAGCTAAAGCCATCTCGCTTAGACTTGGGTCTGTGCTGGCAGAATTGGTTCACCCTGACCAGTCCTATGCAATCCCGGGCCGGACTATCTTTGATAGTATCTTTCTGGTCCGGGATCTATTGCATTATTCTCGCAGGACTGGTCTGTCACTCGCCTTTCTCTCTTTAGATCAAGAGAAGGCGTTTGACAGGGTGGACCATGGTTACCTCATAGTCACTCTGCAAGCGTACGGCTTTGGCCCACAGTTTGTGGGCTTTATAAGAACGCTGTACGCCTCTGCAGAGTGTTTACTTAAAATCAATTGGTCCCTAACAGCACCTTTGGTATTTGGACGAGGGGTGCGTCAAGGATGTCCCTTGTCTGGACAGTTATATGCACTGGCCATCGAGCCTTTCCTCTGCCTACTGAGGAAAAGGCTCACAGGGCTGGTGCTAAAAGATCCAGACATGCGGATTGTCCTTTCAGCTTATGCTGATGATGTGCTCCTCGTGGCCCAGGATCCAGTTGATCTTGAGCTGGCAAAACAGTGCCAGGAGGTATATTCAGCTGCCTCCTCCGCTCAGATCAACTGGTCCAAATGCACAGGCCTTTTAGAGGGTAATTTACAGGTAGACTCTTTGCCTCCCACGTTTCGTGACATCACGTGGGAGGCAGATGTCATTAAATATCTGGGGGTCTACCTGTCCGCTGCGGACGCTTCCGTCCCAGACAACTGGAGGGAGTTAGAGGGCAGTGTCCTCTCTCGTCTGGGACGATGGACGGGTCTAGCAAAAATGCTTTCCCTTAGGGGGCGGACTCTAGTGGTGAATCAGCTGGTGGCTTCTCAGATCTGGCAGCGGCTAATTTGTCTGAGTCCGACCCCCGAGTTTGTCACCAATATCCAGAGGAATTTGTTAGATTTCCTCTGGATGGGAAGGCATTGGGTCTCTGCAGGGGTTGCAAGTCTGCCTTTGGTGGAGGGTGGACAGGGAGTAGTTTGTGTGTGCTCCCAGTTGTCCACCTTCTGCCTTCAGTACCTTCAGAGATACCTATATACAGATCCCTCTCCGCAGTGGTGCGCACTGGCATCCAGCTTTTATCACCAGTTGCGCAACCTGGGGTATGACCGGCAATTATTTCTGATCAGGCCCGAGGGGTTTGGGAGAGACCTCTCAGTGTTGCCGGCATACTACCAGGAAACCCTCAAGGCCTGGAGCATGGTCTCCGTGACCAGGCAGGGCGTGCCTTTGGGGGATGAAATATTCACGGAGCCCCTGCTATTTAATCCAGCAGTGGGGGCTCCAATGTTACAGTCCCCCAGTATCATCCGCCGCCTTAGTCATTCACGGATGACCCGAGTCGGGGATCTCCTGGAATACGGGCGTTCTGATTGGGTGTCACCCCAGGAGCTTGCGCTCCGTTTGGGATATGTGACGCCCAAAGTCTCAGGGCGCTTGCTCCAGGAGATTAGGGATGCCATCTCCCCCGACTCGCGCAGCTTCCTTCGCGGGGCTTTGCAGGCCGGAGTGCCACATGCACCTTTCAACACCCCTGCTCCGGCTGTTTGCATTGGACACAAGCCCCGTGTTTCCCCTCAGGCTCCTCCTGTCCCCAACCTCTCGAAGTTGAGGGACATACCCTCGGCATGCTTTCGCGGCATGCCGAGGAAGAGCTTATATTCTCTCGTACTCCATACAGTGCACTTCCTTGCCCTCGTGACCCGTCCCGATACCATCTGGAGGCGGGTCCTACCAGCTGACGAGGGCAAGAGGCCCCGGTGGAGGGAACTTTATTCTGATTTAGTTCCACGACCCACCGGGGACTTGAGTTGGAGAGTGCTCCATGGTGCACTGAGCACGGGAGAGTACTTAGCTAAATTCACGGACTCTCCCTCCACTTGTCCATTCTGTGGCAAGGGAGAGTCCGTGTATCATATTTATTTTAGTTGCGCCAGACTGCAGCCCCTCTTGTCACTGGCTGCATTTCTTCCCTCACATTTTTATTTTTGGGCGCCCAGTGTCCCGGGGCAATAAGGCCAGGGACCTCCTCGTCAACCTGCTCCTGGCATTAGCCAAATTGGCTATATATAAGTCCAGGAAGCAGTGTTTGATAGGGGGGGTTCCCTTGTCACCTGAGGCCATGTTCCGGGGCTGGTGCGCTCCCGTATCCGGGCAGAGTACCACCTGGCTTTGTCCACTGGGGGAATGGATGAGTATGTCTCCCAGTGGGCTGTAGATGGTGTGCTCTGCTCGGTATCCCCCCATCCGGTTTCTTTTTCTCTCAACCTCCTAAAATGATTTTTATTTAGTTTACTCATAATTTTAAAATACACTGTGCCAAGTTCAACCAATCCAATCTAGTTGGGGTACCAGCAGTTTACATGTAAAAAAACTATAATTTTATTTTCTTAAATCTAAGTTCATTTGCCTGACCGCCAATCTAAGTTCATTTGCCTGACCACTAGCCAGTGTGTGTGTCAGGCTTACAAGTATTGTGCCAAGTTCAACCAATCCAATCTAGTTGGGGTACCAGCAGTTTACATGTAAAAAAACTATAATTTTATTTTCTTAAATCTAAGTTCATTTGCCTGACCGCCAATCTAAGTTCATTTGCCTGACCACTAGCCAGTGTGTGTGTCAGGCTTACAAGTATTGTGCCAAGTTCAACCAATCCAATCTAGTTGGGGTACCAGCAGTCTACATTTAAAAAAACAATAATTTTATTTTCTTAAATCTAAGTTCATTTGCCTGACCGCCAATCTAAGTTAATTTGCCTGACCGCTAGCCAGTGTGTCTGTCAGGCTTACAAGTATTTTGCCAAGTTCAACCAATCCAATCACAGTAGCTTGCACGCATAGTACCACTAATAGGGAAAAAAATGACAGGCAGAGGCAGGACACCCCGCAGGGGCCGTCGTGGTGCTGTGATTCCCTTTGGCCCTACAATAATGCCCAGTGTTCAGAGGCCATTTACCCTGAAATTGAAAAGATCAGAGGACGTAGTTGACTGGCTAACACAGGACACCCAATCTTCTACAGCTTCCGCTTGGAACATTGACGCACCATCCTCCTCCAGCTTAGCTTCGGGCACCTCTCAAGTTACCACTCGCCCGCCTGCCACCACCACCAACACTAGTACCACAGCCGAATCAGTTTGAAGAAATGAGTGATGCGCAACCATTATTGCCAGAGGATGTAGATAACAGGGATATGACTCAGTCAGGCAGCAGTACACACATGTACGTATGATGTGATGATGTTGATGTACCCGCTGCTGCTTCCTTTGTTGAGCTGTCAAATACAAGTGAGGCGGGTGATGATGATGACGATGCGTCTGTGGATGTCACGTGGGTGCCCGCTAGAAGAGAAGAAGAACAGGGGGAAAGTTCAGATGGGGAGACAGAGAGGAGGAGGAGACGAGTTGGAAGCAGAGGGACGTCATCGCAACGAGCTAGAGGCACAGTCAGACAGCATGCATCAGCACCCGGGGTCAGCCAGACAGCACGCCAATCAACACATGCTGTTGCCACCACCAGAATGCCGTCACCGCAGAGCTCAGCAGTGTGGCATTTTTTTGTGTATCTGCCTCTGACAATAGCGATGCCATTTGCAACCTGTGCCAAAAGAAACTGAGTCGTGGGAAGTCCAACACCCACCTAGGAACAACTGCTTTGCGAAGGCACATGATGTCACATCACAAACGCCAATGGGATCAACACATGAGTACAAGCAGCACACAAACTCAAAGCCGCCATCCTCCTCCTGGTCCAGCATCTTCATCCACGTCCACCACTGCTGTCCTCCTTGCCCCCTCTCAACCATCCGCCACTCCGTCTCTCGCCTCTTGCTGTTCCTGCTCATCTCCCCACAGTCAGGTATCTGTTAAGGGCATGTTTGAGCATAAGAAGCCAATGCCCCAAAGTCACCTCCCTGCCCGGCGTCTGACAGCTGGCTTGTCTGAACTCTTAGCCCGCCAGCTTTTTACCATACAAGCTGGTGGAGTCTGAGGCGTTCAAAAAAAATTTAGCGATTGGGATACCGCAGTGGAAGGTACCCAGACAAAATTTCTTTGCCCAAAAGGCAATCCCCAACCTGTACTCGATTGTGCAAAAGGAAGTTATGGCATCTCTGGCACACAGTGTTGGGGCAAACGCCATCTGACCACTGTTACCTGGTCTGCAAAGCATGGTCAGGGCAGGTATATCACCTACACTGCGCATTGTGTAAACCTGCTGACGCCTGCCAAGCATGGAATGCGTGGCTCTGCAGAGGAGTTGGTGACACCGCCACGACTTGCAGGCAGGCCTGCTGCCACTTCTTCTACTCCTCTTACTCCATCCTCTTCCATAACCTCCTCTGCTGAGTCCTCTACTGCTGCTGCGTCTTGCTCCACATCAACGGCACCCCCCCAGCTCCCCAGATACTATTCCACATCCCGGATACGGCAGTGTCATGCCGTCTTGGGGTTGACTTTCCTGAAAGCAGAGAGTCACACCGGGCCAGCACTCCTGTCCGCCCTGAACGCACAGGTGGATCAATGGCTGACTCCGCACCAACTGGAGATTGGCAAAGTGGTTTGTGACAACGGAAGAAATTTGTTGCCGGCATTGAATTTGGGCAAGTTGACGCATGTGCCGTGCATGGCACATGTGTGTAATCTGATCGTACAATGCTTTTTCCATAAGTATCCAGGCTTACAGGACGTCCTGAAGTAGGCCAGAACGGTGCGTGGCCATTTCAGGCGTTCCTACACGGCCATGGTGCACTTTTCAGATATCCAGCGGCGAAACAACATGCCAGTGAGGCGCTTGATTTGTGACAGCTCCACACATTGGAATTCAACACTCCTAATGTACGCCTGCTCCAACAAGAAAAAGCCATTAACGAGTATTTGTATGACCGGGGTGCTAGGACAGCCTCTGCAGAGCTGGGAATTTTTTTGCCACGTTACTGGACGCTCATGTGCTATGCCTGTAGGCTCATGCGTCCTTTTGAGGAGGTGACAAACCTTGTCAGTCGCACCAAAGGCACCATCAGCGACATCATACCATTTGTTTTCTTCTTGGAGCCTGCCCTGCGAAGAGTGCTGGATCAGGCCGTAGATGAGCGTGACGAGGAAGAGGAAGAGTTGTGGTCTCCATCACCACCAGAAACAGCCTTATCAGCATCGCTTGCTGGACCTGAGGCAACGCTGGAAGAGGATTGTGAGGAAGAGGAGTCAGAGGAGGAATGTGGCTTTGAGGGGGAGGAGGAAGACCAATCACAACAGGCATCCCAGGGTGCTCGTTGTCACCTATCTGGTACCCGTGGTGTTGTACGTGGCTGGGGGGAAGAACATATCTTCAGCTTGATCACTGAGGACGAGGAACGGGACATGGGTAGCTCGGCATTCAACCTTGTGCAAATGGGGTTTTTCATGCTGTCGTGCCTGTCGCAGGACCCTCGTATAAAAAGGCTGAAGGGGAACGACCTGTAATGGGTGTGCACGCTACTAGACCCCGGGTATAAGCAGAAAGTGCCTGATTTGTTACCAAATTACCGCAAGTCAGAAAGGATGCAGCAGGTCCAAAACAAATTAACAAGTATGCTTTACACAGCATATAAGGGGGATGTCACAGTACAAGGGCAATATAACAGGGGAAGAGGTGAAAGTAATCCACCTCCCACGAACACGCCGGCAAGGACAGGACGTTTAAAAGACGTGTTGTTGATGGAGGACATGCGGACCTTTTTCAGTCCTACGCATCGCAACAGCCCTTCGGGATCCACCCTCAGAGAACGACTTGACTGACAGGTAGTAGACTACCTCGCCTTAACTGCAGATATCGACACTCTGAGGAGCGATGAACCCCTTGACTACTGGGTATGCAGGCTAGACCTGTGGCCTGAGCTATCCCAATTTGCAATTGAACTTCTGGCCTGCCCCGCTTCAAGTGTCCTGTCAGAAAGGACCTTCAGTGCAGCAGGAGGTTTCGTCACCGAGAAGAGAAGTCGCCTAGGGCAAAAAGTCTAGATTGCCTCACCTTTATAAAGATGAATGAGGGATGGATCCCGAAGGGACTGACACTAGGCGATACATTCGACTGAAAAAGGCCTGATGAGATGAGCTGCCTTCGGCTAAAACTGGTCCACACGCTGCTGTATGTTATCTGTGAATGCCGGATGACTTGTGTGACTTATCCGCCACCAACTAGGGTTCAAGAAGACGCAATGTTTTATGGCACTTTCTGCCTGGGGAACAAAGGTCAATTTTTCTGGCCGCTGCAACAGCAGCGGCTGCAACAATACCTGATTTTTTAATTTACATTTTTATGTCAGAAGGCGTACTGCATGTAATGAAAAAGACAGCATATTAAACAGTCTTGCATAACACAACAGTTGTGCAAAAATACATATTTACAATGAAGACATTTTGTTAAAATTAGCAGGCTAGGCCTTCTTATATTTACTTTTTTGGTTAATACATTTTCTTTTTTTTTACTGTGATTGCAATTTTTAAGAGAAACCTAAGACATGGTAAAACAGACATTAGTAAAGAGTATATCAGCAGTTAACACCAAAGTCCTATTATCTATCATCACTCCAACAGTACCTTATTATTTACAATATCTAACCTGCTCAATCGCCCTTGGGTTACCCTAGGGCAGGCTTCAGTAGGCGACCTCTCCTTTCCTCAGATGATTTTGCCGCCGGTTGCTTCTGAAGGGTCTCCTCCAAGGCTCCCCCACTCCGGTCCTTCCCCCCGAGTCGCTTCAACCATTAACAAATGTTTTATTATATTAGGGGGGCACTAAATGGGGATGTTATCCAGGGATCCCAAATTGTCTGGAACTGGGTGATTCTATCCAAGACTACATGGTTTAATCTCTCGTTGAGCAGTAAATAGTGGATTTTTTTTAATAATTCCTGAAAGTTTTAATTTGGGGTTTTCCAACTACTAGCTATGTGTATTTTTTCTTTCAAAAAATATTTTATTAGGTCAGGTAATATATCATATTCAAACAACCATTTCCATGTTACATATATATCCATACATGTTAATACATCACTGAGTTACCTTATCTCTATTAATACACAGTTTACCCCTTTCCATTCCATAATCTTGGAGCTTATACCATATCCAGGGCTAGTATGTTATCTGGATTTGGTTGTACCTGTAGCCTAAAAAAATATATATTTTTTTACTTTTCAGTTATTAATATAGCTTTAATTCAGTTTGTTTTAAGTTGATTCCCTTTAAGTCTTGAATCCAACTATAATTGGGAAAAAAAAATAACTAGTTTTAACATTTAACATGTTGGGAAAGGGAAAGGTCCACAAACATCCTCCTTTTTTACATAAATATGATGTAAAATATAGCACTTACTTCCGTCCTCCGCCCCTCTAAGGATCCACACACACCTCCATCCATCCCGTTCTCTTGAGAATATCCTCTCCCATTTAGGGGAGCCCCTATTCCGGACCTAAATTTCTTTAATTGTCTCCAGATGATATGCTATCCCTTAATTGCAGCCACGGAGATCATATATATCAAAATGTATCCATGGAGTTGTCTACTAAATGGGTAAGGCATTCATTTATAAGGATAAAGTTTAATTTATTTTTAACCACCTGAAAGTGTAGGGTATCCGATTTCCATTGTCTGGCTATATGGTTCTTTGTGGCCAACTGGATGAACTTTTCATAGCCTATTTTGAGCGGGCAAGAGACAGACATGCGGAACACCCAGCATGCAGTTTTCTATATTAGCAGAAATCTGAATCGTAAACATTTTAGAAGCTAGTAAGCATGTTTCTTCCCATAGTCTTATGACTGGCGAACACTCCCACCAGACATGAATAAATGTAGCCTCATTACCACTGTTCCTAAAACATGAGCTGCTCCATTTTGGATCCCATTTATTTAGCTTAAAAGGAGTAATATATGTCCTGTGTAGGACCTTTATTGAAGTCTCAAGCAGACTATAATTTAAAGATCCCCTACTTAAGCCTCGCCAACTTTTATCCCATGTGCTGTCTGCCAAATCGGTGCCCAAATCCCTCTCCCAGGCTTTGGTATAGTCTGGTTTGTTTGCCCATGAGTTTTCATTAAATAGTTCATACATGAGGCTAATAATACCAGGCTGAAAGGGGGAATCCCTAAATGTTTTGAGTAGCCAGGTGTTTCTTTGGGGGGTTCCCCTACCACTTATCGTATATTTAAAATGATATATCCTGCAAAAATTCATAAATTTGCCTGCAAACCCAAATTTCTGTAATACTGCTTTTAAATAAGGCCATTCCAATGTATCAAAGTCCTTTTCTATATCTAACGCCAAAAGGCATGTGGGTATTTGATGTAGGGATGACCATGAGATTAAATTTTGTTTCCGTCTGATATTGTCCCCCGTTTGTCAGTTTGGTCTTTTTGGATTATGGAGGGGAGAAATCGCGAAATCCTGTTTGCCATTAATTTGGCCAAAATTTTTATATCACCGTTTAGGAGTGATATGGGGCAGTAATTTTTAAGTTCTAATGGGTCTCGTCGTTCTTTCGGGAAACATATCATATTTGCATGGTTTAGTTCTTGTGGCATGGGAGAGCCTTCTAAAATTTGATTGAAAAGTGTGGCTAAGTGGGGTTATAACAAGTCTATAAAAGTTTGGTAATAGAGATTTGTAAATCCATCTGGGCCCGGGTAGCTATGTGTATTTTGAATGCTAAAGCCATTCATTTGAATAGCTTGTTCTAGGATTGAGATACGTTTTTTTATGTGTATCCCCAGTAAGCAGGATTCCATTGAAAGAGAAATATCCTTTTGCAAGGATTGGAGGCCCGAGATTTAGCTGAAGTCTTTTATAGTGGACATGAGTGCTGGTATAGAGAGAAGGGTCTTGGTCAGGGTGCAAAGCATAACGTCCGCGAAAAGTGAACACTTAAACTGATGGTGTCCTACTTGAACCCCCTGGATGGCATGGTTGGTTCTGATTGACTGCCTGGTCCCTCTCTGTACTTGGATTTTGGCCTTATGGTCCGCTGATATCTTTAAGTTAGCTACTGGTGAGTCGTAGTACTTTCTGAGCAGGTTGAGAAAGCGTCCCTCAAATCCAAACTTATCTAGCACATGTACATGTAGCATATATGTACTTGTACATATATGGCCATTCCACTGTATCAAAAGCCTTCTCTATGTCTAGGGCTAGAGGGCAAACTGGGTTGTTATAGTGTTGAGCCAAGAACTGGGCGTTCAGAACCCTCCTAACATTATCTCCTGCCTCTCTGAAAGGAATGAACCCCGTTTGGTCCTTGTGTATTTAGTCCAGTAAAAAGTTAGATATTCGTTTGGCCATAATTTTAGCTAGGATCTTGACATCCACATTTATCAGGGGTATGGGGCGATCATTTTTAACCTCTAAAGGGTCCCTACCCTCTTTTGGAAATACTATGAGGTCGGCCTGATTCAATTAAGGGGGCATAGGTTCTCCATTTAGTATAGCGTTAAACAAAGATGTTAGGTGCGGGGGTAAGCAAGGGCTCACATTTCTTATAGTACAGATGAGTAAAACCGTCTGGCCCTGGGGACTTGCCAAATTTAAGATCTTGGATTGTAGATTTAACTTCCTCTTGGGATATGTCTAGGTTCAAGCTGTCCAATTGAGGTACAGGTATTTTGTGGACTTCTTGCTGTAGTAGGAAGGACTCTATGTCAGATCCGCTGCAGCGGGATTGGGATGAATATATGGTCTGATAGAAGTTTTGAAATGTTTCTTGGATAGCATTGGGGCTAAAGGAGGGTGGCCATCAGTTAGTCTAAAGATACCGTATATTATGTCCGCTCTTAGGGGGTAAAGACACTAATAATTTCTCCAATAAAATTCTGTTTTTTATGTGGGCAAGGTCCCTGGTTAGCCCATTGGGTTATCTGTTAAAAAGAGTGGTGCAGAGACAGTGGGGGCTGTTAGCCTCCTTGTCCCCGTGTGGCCGTTTAGAATCCCTGCTGCTGCATGTTTCAGCTTTATTAAGGTGTAATTGTACAGCGTTTGACTCAAGTAGCTGCCTGTGCTGAGTCAGTTTGGCTTAATTGCTGGGCCCTTTTCCTGCCAAGATGGCGACCGTCAGTCCATGGGCCTCTATGTCCCCTTCACTACCTTTGTCCCTGCTTGTGTGCTTATTTGGGATGGCCCCCCTTTATATCTCCGGCCCGTGGCCTTCTCAGGTCCCCCCCTCAATCTCTGAGTGTGGGTATGTGGGGCTGGGGCGTTGAATCAGGCCTACCTTCTTCTCTGCTCGCTGCAAGATCAACAATACCTAATTTTTCAGGCATGTATACATGCCTAATTTTTCTGGCCTCTGGTGCTGCACTGTGGCTTCAACAACCAAACCCCAAAAAAGGCACATAACAGGGATTAAACTGATAGGAGTAGTACTACTTAACACACCACTCATATCTGGTGTAACAGTAGTGTACATTTAAAACCCCAAACATTTTTTCTACTGTAATAGATTGCATAGCAGTTAGTTGTCTGCAAGCGTGTGTGTCAGACCTACAGCGTCTACTCTGCCAACTTCTGCAAGTGCACAGTGCCACTCATATCTGTTGTCACAGTAGCTTGCACGCATAGTACCAATCTGTCAAAACCTGTAATGATGAATGAGGTCTAGAGTAGCCTGGTTCCCTTATCCTCTATAGGTTGAGACCTAATGTTTGGGTTACTCCAGACCAATACATGAGTACAAGCAGCACACAAACTCAAAACCACCATCCTCCTCCTGGTCCAGCATCATCAGCCACATCAACCACTGCTGTCCTCCTTGCCCTCTCTCAACCATCCGCAACTGCGTCTCTCGCCTTGAGCAGTTCCTGCTCATCTGCCCATAGTCAGGTGCCTGTAAAGGACATGTTTGAGCGTAAGAAGCTAATGTCACAAAGTGCCCCAAAATTGAAGTGATACGACCAACAAAGCATCTTTTTCCATCTCCCGGTTCTAAAAATCCAGGCCTTATACACGCCCCCTGATAGGTGACGTAACAAGTATTAAACTGATAAGAGTAGTACTTACAAACACGCCACTCCTATCTGGTGGCACCTTTGATTGCACGCGCCGTGCCTTAAAATTGAAGTGATACGACCAACAAAGCATCTTTTTCCATCTCCCGGTTCTAAAAATCCAGCCCTTATACACACCCCTTGATAGGTGCTGTAACAGGTATTAAACTGATAAGAGTAGTACTTACAAACACGCCACTCCTATCTGGTGGCACCTTTGATTGCACGTGCCGTGCCCCAAAATTGAAGTGATACGACCAACAAAGCATCTTTTTCCATCTCCTGGTTCTAAAAATCCAGGCCTTATACACGCCCCCTGATAGGTGACGCAACAAGTATTAAACTGATAAGAGTAGTACTACTTAACACACCTTATAATAATGCAGAGAGAGGCAACGCAGTGAGAGGAGTCTGAAGAAGAGGAGTCAGAGGAGGAAGGTGGCTTTGAGGAGGTGGAAGACCAAACACAGCAGGCGTCCCAGGGGACTTGTTGTCACCTTTCGGGGACCCTTGGTGGCTGGGTGGAGGAAGAGACCTTCAATGACATCAGTGAGGACAAGGAACGGGACATGGCTTGGTATCCAACCTTGTTCAAATGGGGAGTTTGCGGTTGTGCAAATGGACTGTTTGCGGTTGTTTGCGGTGCGTTAAACGGGGAGTTTGGTCTGTCACTGTGAAGCGGGCCTAACCCTTACACTACCTGATCGATACAACATCATACCTGATGTTTTAAAGCACGTTATTCCAAACAATTTAGGAATGTTAGGTAATTTATGCCCTTTATGGCTTAAAACCAGACTCTGCATCAACTATGTAATTTTCCGTGGGAGTTTTGCCATGGATCCCCCTCCGGCATGCCACAGTCCAGGTGTTAGTCCCGTTGAAACAACTTTCCCATCACTATTGTGGCCAGAAAGAGTACCTGTTGATTTTAAAATTCACCTGCCCATTGAAGTCTATGGCGGTTCGCCGGGTTCGCAAATACGTGAACATTTGCGGTGGTTCGCGTTCGCGGTTCGCGAACCGAAAATGTTATGTTCGCGACATCACTAGCCATTTGTACAAGAAGTACCGAACAGTGAATTTATGTTACCAACTTATGGTAGTTTTATTATAAATGACTACTGTACAACAATATGATCATATTGCATCATACGTATAGTGTTACAACATATTACAAGTCATTAACAGTAATTACAACACTTACAATATACCGGTATTTAACAGTAATAATGACATACCAGCAATTACAGTAACACAACATTTAAAACAATACGTTATAAATATTACACTTGCCTGTCCGCAATGCCCCCATCCCCCTGGTAGCCTTCTCTAGCAAGGTCCATCGGAAAAAATCTGCTAAACTAATGGAGCTCTTCCCTGGAGGATCTCCTAGCTGCATATGAGACTTTTTGCGCATGCTCTGGTAAAAAATTGGAAATGGCGCCTTGTGATTGGCTGAAAACGTGCTCAAGCAAATTTAGTGTAGGGTAGGAGTTGGGTAGGTAGTGTAAGGGTTAATAGGGTAGGGTAGGAGGGGGCTTATGGGATGGGGTTTACTGGTACATTTGGGGTTAAATAGGTCCAGTTAGGGTTACATAGGATTAGATAGGCTTACAAAAGACTAGATGGGGTTAAATATGTCTAGATGGGGGTTACATAGGACTAGACATGGTTAAATAGGACTAGATGGGGTTATTGGGTCCAGATAGGGTTAAATAGGTACAGTTAGGGTTAAATATATCTAGATATGGTTACATAGGACTAGACAGGGTTAAATAGGTCTAGATGGGGTTAAGTCGTTAGTGATAGGGTTAATTAGGTATGGTGAGGTATAAATAGGGTTAATTACTTACTGGTAATTAACAGTAATGACAACATACCAGCAATTAACTTTCTGGTAATTAACAATATCAGCACTATTTGTCTTCTTCATTACTCCCCTTATCATACCGTACCGGTAATGCAATGTTATCGATGGCGCACTAGATTCAAAGTTTTAACCCTGTAAAAGGGGTTAAAACATTGAATCTAGTGCACCATTGAGTCTAAAGCACACTCCAATTATTATAAATAAATAAAAAATCTCTCTTTCTGTGTCTCACAGAGGTTAACTACTCACCTTTAACCTCTTGTCTTTATTACAGCTCCTGACAGCTCCTGACTCTAGGACAGCATAGAGCTGTCACACACAACACAGCCACAGTCAAAGCTGCTGCACCCAGCTCCTCAGTGTTGCCACCGCTCATGCGCAGCACTGAGAACAGGAAGCAGGAAATGTAACAGATGGGGGTGGGGGGGGGCAAGTCTCTGTACTGAGGGAAACCTCTCTGCGACACAGGCCTCACAGCCAATAGAAAGCGTTCTAGCCACAGATGATTGACAGAGGGAGATTATAAAGTTGCGTTCCACTCATCCATGCGTTGACTGTGTTTTATTTTTTTCAGAAGTAGCACTCAGGTCCCGGAGTTGGAGGTTTTTGAGAGAAAGCGAGAGAGTAGACGAGTTCTGAGAGCAGTATATTGCGGTTTTGTTTATTTCTATTCACCTAATTATAATTTTACACTTAGGAATATGCAAGTGAGCTGGGTTATGAATGCCTCTGATAGAGGATAATTAGTAGTGTATGAAAACACGTGTTATATAGAAAAGTTCAGTTTACTTACAAAGTTATTTGCACAAAAGTCAAGTCCTGTGGTTCAAACCCACAGGACGCTTACATAAGCTGGAAACACACTGGAAATATGGCAGTGTACACACAGGAAATACACATTTTTACTTTTCTGGTACAGAGCACAGGCAGTAACTGTTGCAGTTATTGTACTGAGCAAATGCTAGAAGCCACTGAGGTGAAGAATGATACAATGTATTATCCTGATTCTAATTTTGAATGTTATGCTAATTGAGGTGAGGTTTTCTAAAATGCAAATGCCAAAAGACATAGGATATTTAACTAACTTCATGGTAAGCTAATTAATGTTTATCTTGGGATGTTTTCATGCAAAAACAATGTTTTCATACACTACTAATTATCTAATCAGATGCATTTATAATCCAGCTCACTTACATATACCTTCAATGCTTGATTACACATATTTACAGATTACACATAATAGCAATACAAATTAATTAAAGAACACACAAAGATACACATAAAGCTAGGCCACACCACACCCATCCTCACACCCCATCTTCCAACAGGTAACAGTTTTTTTTTCCTCATACATAGTGTATGAGAGTTGAGAGGCTGGGAGGAAGAGGAGATGAGGAGAATGTGGTCTTCCTTTGTACCATCCGTTGCCACCCCGTGATCCTTGCAGGGGCGTGGTTAGGCCAGGGCATAGGGCATAGGGCCCAGGCATGGAAGGAGGTAGCAGGTGAGGTAACAGTAGTGGGCACAGCGCAAAGGGATGTGAGGTCCATCAAGCATCATTTTGATAACATCAGGGCCAAGGTAAGGAGGATGATGGCCAAGGAGGAGATGAAAGCTGTAGCATCAAGTGGTGGCCCCAAAGTGACTGTGTGCTACAACGAGTGGGAGAGGGTGGCCAAGGACCTTCTCAGCCAGGTGCCCGCTGCTGGAGCTTCAGGCCTGGTGGCTCAGCAGGACCCAGCCTCATGTTAGCTGAATATGACATACACCAACATGCCACCACATGTACATCACACACACTACACATGTACATGATGACCAACAAGGACACTGACATGTCAGCTCCATGGAAATTAAAAGGGATAGATGGATGCATCATTAAATCCACAAAGCTGACAAATTAATGTCATTTCTGGGCACAACAACAGTAACCAACCAACAGAGAGTATATATATTGATCTGCCCACTGCAGCGTATGCAGTTACATACCGCAGCTGGAATCAAGATAGCATTAGGAGCCAAGAACAGTCAAAAAAAAGACAAAGAATAGATCATATCTAGCAAATTATAGCTAATCTAAATTGCAATTAGGAGATTCATCCAGGTTCAAGCCTAGATGTCAGATATACAAACTAGATGTCAGATAGTTAGGAATGAACACAAAACAATGTATTATTCATCATACTAATAACATATACCTTTTTGTTCTATCTTTCAGCATCAAGCAGTTCTGGGTCCAGTGGTGAGCCAGAGGTGGGGGTGTTGGCTCCATCAGAGTAGGAAATCGAGGAGCAAGCCTCTGCCCAGCAGGAAGCGGCACAGGGGGAGGAGAAAAGAAGAGAAGCTGAGGGCCATGGTTTGGAGGAGGAGGATGTCATCTGGCTAGTGGGGTCACCAGCAGGACCAGCAGCCACACCATCAGGATGTGACCCCATTATCCACCTCCTCCAGAGACTCAGCATCTCGCCAGGGCCCTCCTACTGGAGGGACCAGCTGGGCTTAACCCCACTTCCTCCTCCCCTCAGCAGTGCGTCCGACTGGCCACCACCACCACCGGGCACACCAAAACCACAGCCCTTATTAAGCCAGTCTCCAGCAGGGCCCCAGCCCCTCCCGACTGGGCCACCATCACCACCACCTCCTCACCAGGCCACACCCCATAAACCTCCATCCCCAACTACAAGCCAGGCTGCGCAGGCAGTGATGCTGACCCTCATAAGGCAGCAGATGGAATGTCTCCGGGGGATCCAGACCAGCAACTCTGCCAATCATGCGGAGGTCATGTGCAGCCTGGCCAGGTGCAATAGAGAGGAGAGGAGGCAATACCTAATTACTGAATCATACCTGGCCAGGCTGCTCAGGATGGGGGTGGACCAGAGCGCATACCAACTAGTGACTACAGATGCCATGCGACGTGCTCTGGTCCCCAGCCCCACCAACTCCACCCCAGAGGCATCCTCCGTCCATCCGCAGCCTGGCACCACCTTTCCTCCACCCATACCTCCACCTCTGCCACTGCATGTGCTGCTGCCTCCGGGGGGGGGGGGGATGCCTCCCGCTGCCCCCTCCCCCACCACCACCATGGAGATGGCGGCCAGCCATGGGGAAGTGGAGCCCTGTGGCTAAGCTGAGGAGGACCAAAGGGAGGTGCATGTGTGTGACTTCTCAACAGCGCTCCTCAGTGACAATCTATTGCTCCAAATGTTAACCTAAGCTAGCCTGCCTACGGAGTCTGGGATCTTGGCCTATGTGATGGTGATATTTTGTATGCAGATGGCTACCTCCCATCACATGGTCCATGATCCTCTTCTCTGTAGACACATAGGGTTCTGTTTAACCTTTCACCAATTGTTGGTCACTGAAGAATGCTGTTGAGAAAAGATGTTGCAGTCCCTAGCTTTTCTTAAGGCCTTATGTTGTAGTGTTGTAGGTGTTATGTTTTTGTTTTGCTTTAGGTATAATTCAGATCCATGAAGGCATCTTCTGAATCTGCAAGCATTGTGATGGAAATGTATGAGGTTAAAGGTTTTCACAGTGCCTCTCAGGTAGACATTCCTTTAATGACAGCCCCCCCCCCTTTAACATGTAGCTCCCACAATTTTAAATCTATCATATAGACAAATATCTAAGACATGATTGTTGGTAGCTTAAATGTAGAATAATACCGCTATGACGGTGGTCTTGCAGAGTCTCACAATGGCATGTTAATGACAGCCAGCATTAATATATGCACTAGTGAAGCATGTGGTCCTGACCTCAAAATAAGTCTGAGAACAGATCCTTGGGTCTGATGTAAGTAACATTGAACCTGGCTGCTGACATTTGTGTCCTCTCCTCATTAATGGGTATTTTACCCTATTGCTAATATCATGGTTATCCTTTAACATGTGCTAACAGCTGTATAGCTGATGGCTGTTATATCATGATGGAGGTTGATGAACAATATCATATGGAGAAGGTAATAGTACACCTGAACTACTAATGCTAGTCACAGCTAAGCATTTATTTATTTAATGATAAATACAAATTAACGCATAGCAAAGCAAAGAGGGCCTTGTCTTTGAGTTTGGAATCAAGTGTCCATGGTGCTTTCCCCAAAGCACATTGCAGGATTGAAACTCACAGACTTACAACCTAAAGGTATTGTGAGTGGTAAAGAAGGGAGAGAGAGGTGATGAGCATGTTAGGGTGGAAGGTGATACGCTTATTTAAAGAGATGCATTTTTTGTGAGGTTTTGAATGTTTTGATAATCTGGTGGAGCGACGCAAGGAGTTCCAGAGAAAAGGGGCAGCACGAGAAAAGTCCTGAAGGCGAGGGTGAGAGGAGATGACAAGAGTTGTAGAAAGAAGAAGGTCATTAGCAGAACGAAGAGGGTGGGTGGGGGAGTATTTGGAGATGAGAGCAGATATGTACAGGGAGCAATATTGTTGAAGGCTTTGTAAGTTAGGGTCATGAATTTAAATATTATTCTAGAGGCTAAGGGAAGCCAGTGGAGAAATTGAGAGAGAGGTATGACAGATGCTGAGAGTGAACGTTGTGTACAGAAGATGAGTCTAGCAAAGGCATTCATAATGGGTTGAAGTGGAGATAGTCGGCTGGTGGGTAGGCCAACAAGAAGCGAATTGCAGTAGAGATGATCATAGGGTATATTAGGATTTTAGTTGTGTCTTGTGTAAGATAGTGGTGAATTCTGGAGATTTAGTTAGTGACTGTATGTGAGGAATGAAAGACAGAGCGGAATCCAGTAGAACTCCAAGACAACAGGCTTGGGAGGTTGGGGTGATGATGTCATTGTTGACAGTAAGAGAGATGTGAGGAATTATCGCTGTGGGAGAGGGAGGGAAGATTAGGAGTTCAGTCTTAAACATATTGAGTATGAAATGGTGGGTGGACATCCAAGAGGATATACTAGAGAGTCAGTTGGAGAGGTGTGTTAGAAGAGAGTTATCCTGAGAAGTAGCTACTGGTTAGTAATGCTTGCAGATGGGAATCAGGTGAGTTGCAGTTACATTATTTAGCACTGTACTGTACATGTATGATTGTTTATTTTTCATCCTCCTCCGCCTTTTTTTTTGGGACAACTTTTATCAGATTTTGTTTTGTCAACACACTTTATGTGTAAAACTGGATTGGAATAAACAGTCCAGAGGTTTAATCATCTGCTTCTTTGAGCAGATATAGATAAGTTGTAAGTGCTATGCACATTAATGGTTTCTTCAATGAAAAGGAGTGATTTCTGATGATCCTTTTTTTTCATCAGATACCGGTTGAAGTGGTGCAGTGACCACATGTGACCCTGGTAGGTGCTATGCATCATGCTTATTCTAGACTATGACATTACCCCCTTTAGATATCCCCTTTTTTCCAACAATAGCCTCTTGCCCTACCGAGATCCGCCCACAACACACCAATGATATTAATGCACAGTCTTGTCAATTTCTGATTGTGCTCTGTGTATGTAATAAGGCTTTGTTATACCATTCTCACTGTGTCAGTATGTTTTCAATGGTTGGGTTATGGAACATCCACATACATCACATTTGTGTCACATTCCTATATCAGTAAACTAATGAGCCCTTGTTACTATGCAATTGGTTAATACATATAATAACAATAATAATAATAGTAATAATATCATGGAGATATCATATAATATATATATATATATATATATATATATATATATATATATATATATATAAAATATTTGATAAAAAAGGGTTAATACACATGCAAAGTCCAATTTGTCATACTGTGGAGTATCATCAATCCGCTGAAGGCTTTATAGGAATATGACAGGTGATAATGTCAATTGATTGATATCAAAACATTTAATGGGAGGTCACCAAATGATAATGGGTATACATCTGGGAACATGAACACCAGCAATGGCGTGGGAGTTTCCAGGATTGGCGTAGTGGCGTTTATCCCTGATGGATGTGAGTTGGCTGTTGCTCCGCATGCCTATGCACAGCCTCCATGCTTGTTTGCACCCTTTGCTGATGGGTTAGAGTAGATTAGTGTGGTGTATGTTCCCCTGGTCCCCTTGTGGATTGCTAATTGGGGGTGGTGAGGGGGCTTGTGTACCTCAATGAAGCTGTGAGCTATACCATGTAGGGTGGGCAGGTCATAGCAAAGAGGTCAAACAAATCACAGTTTACTGGAGAAGGAACTGGAAACCCACTCCAGTATCTTTGGCATGCAAACCTTGTGAAAAAGCACAGGCAGAGATATAGCTAAAGCTGCTGCAGTCCATAGGGTCACAGAGAGTCAAACAAAACTGGGGGACTGAACAACCAAATGTAAAATGTTCCCCTGGTTCTTGATAGATTTGATTTGGGGATGTAATTTGGCCACTATTTGTTTTCTCAATGTAGATATGATAAGTGAGATGTATATTTTATATGATCTTTGTATTTTTTGGATCCACATTAGAGCATCTGTGAGTGAGAAACGGTTAATATGGCAGGGACTTCCATGTATTTGTGTTGTAATTTAATTAGTGTGTCTTTAATAGCTTTCAGCATCTTGCAGCATGGCTTTTCATATTAGCATATGCATGACCTTTACAACCTATGAGGAAAATGAAATTTATTTTTTTCAATATTTGATAGTTGGGAGTTGTTGTGCAAGTAATTGTAATGCCTTCCATTGCTTTCCCTATATTTTAAAGTGCATTGGTGTATTTTTATTGTGATTTGCAGTGTTCCAAATCAGTCTGTAAACCCTTTACGGGTCCTATTTGGAAACCGACTTTTGCCATTTGCGGGTTTGACAACGGGTGCGGTCTTGAACGATTTTTGCAATTGAATAGCGATTTGCGATTTCAGCAATCGGATCTCTTGCGACCGTGAGATCAAAGGTTTCGGGAGGCTGTAAGTTCTGGGTTTAACCACTGCAAAGTTTTTAAGGCCGTAACCCATAAACCATTCGGAGCCGGTAAAAAAAGCCAATTAAATAACAAATTAACTTACGGCCTCCGTTATGGGCTACAGAAACTTACGATTGCTCAATTGAATCATGCTCAATGACCACATCTTGTGCCAGGATCCTGCTGCCTCACTGGACAAAGGATATACAAACTCTCTCCTTTTGCATTTAATACCCTTAACTCGCTTAGATTGTAAGCTCTTATGAGAGTAGGACCCTCTATTCCTTCTGTACCAGTTGGTAACTTTTATCATGTTTCTCTAATGTATTCAGTACATCCTGCATACCAAGTGCTATGGAATATTTTGGAACTTTATGAATAACAGATAATAATAATAATAATAATAATATTAATAATAATATATATTTTTTAAAAATAGCAAAAAATTAGCAATATCAGCAGCTATGTAAGCCAACAACATAAGAGAGTTTCAAAGTAAATCTTACATTTAGCTGTCTCTCAGCCACATTAAATTCCAAGCCCGTAAGTGCAATGTGAGACCTGCAGTGGCTGAAACTTAGCAGAGTTACAGAGATATTAAATTCGAAGAGGGTGCGGGTTACAGGCTTGAGACCCGCTGGATGGGTGGCCGATCAATTAGTCAGAGCAGTAGTTAGGAGTTTAGATTAAGCCAATGGCAAGAGAGTGTATATTTGCATTTACATTGCTACGGATTGGATTTTACCCCCCTTGCAGCTCCTCTCTAGTACCCGTTGGCTTCTTGGCTCCATTTGTGGGTTACGGAGCTTGAACACCAGTGAATTTGTTATGGGCTTGACAGATCAAATAATTTGCGGGTGCGCAGGTCAAAATTTCACGTCCCGTAGGGATTTCTCGCTCTTCACCCGCAGATCATCAGCGGGTTTGTTTTACGGGGCCAATTTAATAGCCATAAGTCTTGCGGGCTACATTACAGGTTACGGTTTTCAATGTTGAGGGAATTTAATAGTGCTGTCTGTTTGTATATAGAATGCAGGCTTGAATTTGGTATGCTTTTCTATTGAATTGTTGTGGATTTGTTGTCTCGTTGGAGCATAAGGTTAACTTTTAGTATGTGACACATCTTTTACTCTGCACATGAACAGAAGCAGATAGTCACACATAAAGCTGAAAATAATTTTCTTGTTCACTCCCCCCTCATCTCTTGTCAAGACAAGAAAAAGTGTGGTGATGTCAGCTTGTATACATTACACCTTGTTTTGTTTTCTTTGCTTTTGTTGTTGTTCAGTTGTGTCTGACCTTCAATGATCCATTGGACCACAAAACACCAGGCACATCTATTGTTATTTCTCTTGTTGTGCTTTTCCATAAGGTTTTCTTACTAAAGGTACTGGAGTGGGTTTCCAGTTCCTTCTGCAGGGGACCTTAAATTGTCTGATCTTCTATGACCTGTCCATCCTATGTGATTTTACATGGTATAGCTCACAGCTTCACTAAGATACACAAGCCCCTTAACCACCACAAGGTAGTAATCGAAACTGGAATCTGTGCTTACATACCTTATAATATTGGCTGTGATGTGCATCACTTTATGCAATATACCCTATTTCTTTTTTAGCAAATGCATCATGATAATTGTGGGATGCGGAGGGTGGCCCAGGCTTTCTGGGGTCGACAGTAACATCCATTGACCCAGCGGAGCATAAGCGCCCTTATTTTCCTGGCAATGCTGTGGGTGACTGGCGTGCAGCGTCACCATCTTGCCTTTCCGCTGTCGGAGAGGCAAGATGGTGACAGTAACGTCCATTGACCCAGCGGAGCATAAGCGCCCTCTTTTTCCTGGCAATGCTGTGGGTGATCGGCGTGCAGCGTCACCATCTTGCCTCTCCTCTGTCGGCCAGCATTGGGATTGGACGTCCCGTAGAGCTGAGGTGTCTGTGAGAACGGATTGCCAGTTCCTGCTCCATTTGTTCTCTTGTGTGTGGTGGGTGTCTGTTTGTCCTCGGTCTCGTTGGTTGTGTCGCTTTTAATTTTTTGTTGGTTTATATATTAATTCTGTTAGGCTGCAGCTGCTTCCCTTACCACTATCCATTCTATCCATCATTGCCCTTATTCAGTAGCCTAATTACTGCCTGTGTTTGTCATTTTACTCCCCCTCCCATTCCCCCATTGCTGTACCCCTTTCAGCATTTAACCCCATCAGTCTCATAGGCTACGTCTTCCCCGCATCTATACATGGATGCTATGGATGCAGTTGGATCAGAAAGCCTTTTGGAGGTAGTTCGCTCTAAGTCCATCTACAATGGAGTCAAGTGGTTGGAGGCAATTCCATGGATGATTTAACACCACAGATGGCAGTGGTTGGTAGTCTGGGAGGTTTAGGGGAACTATGCTCCTCTGGTAGGTCAGCAGTGCAGCGCACATCCAGTGCTTGCAGCCTGCCAGTGAAAGGGGTAAAACTCCATGCCGCTACTACAGGTCATGGTTTAGTTGCCCAGCAGCCATCACCTCATAGCAAAAAGAGAGTTGAGAGATCAGTTGCAACAGGTGTAGGTTCCTCATACCAGACCCACCTGCTGAGGCACCCCTGAGTTAACTCATACTCTCTGATACTCCTACCCCACACACCACACACCCTCTCCAAAAGGGCGGTGAGGGTCAGGCCAGGACCATGATTATGTAAAAAAAAAACTGCAGTCTCAAAGAGTTACTTGGTACGTGTGCCGTGAGAGAAAGTAATGCAAATGTTTCAAAAGGTCCGCTCAAGGGTGGTGAATCCAGTATAAGTATGTCCACACTGAGGAGGAAGTGGATGGAGAGTGTGATGAGAGGATAAAGTGGGCTGCAGACGCCAAGGTTCAGAGGGTGGCTCACCCAGCAAGGACCAGAAAGGTTACAGCATGGTACAGTCCCCTCTCTTTTGCTTTGACTGATAAGAGACAGAGTGTTGTTGGGGCACATATTGCTGCTCAGCTGGATGGTTCCGACACACCCTCAGCAGATGTATCCACAGGACTGACAGTTATGGCTACGGTTGGCAGTCCCATTCTGACAGATGAAGGAATGGGTCTTGAGGATTTAAACAACCTTTTAGGATTAGTAGGGGCGGAGAGTTTCTCCTCTCTGGATGAAGGGCAGACATACATAACTACGACATACAGGCATAGATGGGCTAGTAATAGTTCTTCTTGCCTTCCCAGGGGATTGAGGGATCGGTCAAGATCCCATAGCCACAGGCCCTGCAATTGCAGCTGTGCTTGTTCCAGTTCTGACCCTGAGGCAAGACAGGAGAGACCCAAACAGATGCAGTCCCAGTGGGTGCAGAGGCAAGGTGTTCTCGAGGTACAAGGAATACCTCTCGTACAGGATCAAGGTGAGATGCGTAGCCAAACGACACACGCATCTCCAATAGATAGGGGAGGTCAGCAGGGTCAACATCTTTTCCTGTCCGGGCTTAGAGGTTTTTTGGGTCACCATAAAGCACTATCGGAGACTTCAGTATCCTTTTGGCCCACAATAAAACATAAGGCCCAACGACATTGTTGACCTCTTTAGGAATTCAGATAGATTCCGTTCGGTCAAAGTTACATAGTTACATGGGGCCTCATTCTATTATTGGCCGTAGGAGATGCGGGGCCGCAAGGACCGGCCGCAGGCTATTTGCCTATTCTATTCCCTTCCGGCCAGGGGCTCCGGCAGGCTTGCGGCCGGCGCCTTGTTATCCATTGCGGCCGCACGCGCCGCAGGAAAGCCTTTGATCTTAAACGGCCGCAAGAGTTTCGGCCGCAAGAAAAGCCCGGTTGCTATTCTATTGCTCCGGGAACCCTCTCGGCAAGGCTAAAACCGAGCCGCAGCTTACTTGCACTAAAAAGGTCCCGCAAGCTTACAATTAGGCACATAATAAAGCCATCCTGCACTCTTATGAGACGATAAAGTGATTGGGGGTGTTAGCATTCATAGCACAACATTCCCCTACACTCAAATCCGCAAATAATTTTTATTTTAATTCATGTCAAATATCCGTGGACAAAGTCCCGAGGGCTTGGAGCAACTCAGACCCGGCCAGGCTGCGGGACGGAAAATAAACCGTTAATGAAATATCGGATTTGGGCTGATGTGCAAGCTTGAGAGGGGGTTGCTATTAATCCTCATGTCCCCCATTATGATCCCTAGCCTTTGCAGAGCTTTACAGTGCCATCTTGATATGCGGCCGGCCGTAAGGGGGATATCCTTGCGGCGCCGTCTATTTGAATTGCAAGGTAAAGGTAGCTCTACACGGGGCCGTAAGACGGCCGCAAGGAATTGCGGCTTTGCAGTCTTTTTACGGCCGATAATAGAATGAGGCCCATGGTAATTTAGGTTGAAAAAAGACTTTAGTCCATCAAGTTTAACCTTTTTAGACCTCCTCTGATCAGCAATTCACAGATTTATTGTTAATTGATCCAGAGGAAGGCATAAAGAAAAAAACTGCAGTGAAACTTGGCCAATTGTCTCAACAGGGAAAAAAATATAAAATTCCTGGCGATTGGATTCATCCCTGGATCATTAATCCCTCTCTATTTAACCAGGATAGCCCTTAATGCCCTTTTTATTTACAAACATATCCAATCCCTTTTTAAAGTTATCTATCGAATCCGCTGTCACCATCTCCTTTGGTAGAGAATTCCACAGAATAACCACCCTTACTGTGAAGAACCCTTTCCTGGAATGTAGCTTGCCATTGGAAAAAGTAGATGGAGGCAGGCCTGACTAGGAACTTGGCCTTCCTGGAGCTATTCCCTATAGTGGAAGTGCTACATATACGTGGTGAGAACCTCAGAGATCGACAGATTGTTTTCTTCACGGATAACATGGCTGTGGTGCATGCCATTAAGGCAGCATCTATACCAGTTATACGTGTGATTCGCCACATGGTGCTAATCTGTTTACGGGATTGCTGATGCTCTTTCTCGTCACCAGTGGGAGACCTTCAAGGGGTTGGCATCTGAGGTAGCAGAGATAGCAAGTTTAATAAGGAGCTCCCAAGCATACAGCGCATGGGCAGAGGTGAGCACCACCACACCTAGCAACACAGCTGGCAGGATGCGTGATACTAATGGCTGCCACCAAGGGCAACAGTACAGCTGGGGGAGGAAGTACAAGATCATATAACATCCACCCAGGGGGCATGCACCTCACCTATCGGGGAGCAAGGAAAGGGGTGCTGTGAACCACTGTGCGGAGAGGGGTAGATGCATGCAGTGCATGGCTTGGTGCTTATCTCTATGCAATGCATAATGAAACCAATAGGGATCATGTAACAGTATGAGTGTGTGTCCTATGCAATGCATGGCTGTTGCCCTGTACATTTGAGGGGTGAATGTAACCAGTGAGGGGTGCATGCCATACTGTGCTCCCCTTTGCACCCAGCACATTTCGCTGGGGTCTGTCTACAGTATGCCCTGGCTGGGGGTGGGAAGAGGAGGGTCCCTGATGCTGATGATCAGAGTCCTTACTCACACAAAGCAGCAAATGACACCTGACATTTTATTGCCATGTTTGTCCCATAATTGCAAATGGCTGTTAAATCTTTTGGGTGCCTAATCTTGTGGCCTCTGGGATAATGTACAACACATTGCAGTAAACCATTAGGGATCCAACCTGCATGTGGATGTGAGGTGTGGCACTCAATTAGTAGGTAAGTGTCTTACAAACCCTAATTACATTTTGTTTATTCTAGGTAATATGAAATGCATTGATTTGAAATGTCCTATGCTGTTTTAATAGAACTAGTAATTAAATTATCTACAAATTAGGTGTGGCTGGGTGAGTATTTCTGAAATACCTTTGTGAGAGTGTATTATTAAAAGGGTGTAGTTAAAATTCAGGAAAATCTACAACTGCTTAAACCAGAAATTTAACTTTGAGATTAAAAGCACTTTAGCCTCTTGCCTCAATTGTTTAAAAGGCAAGATGGTAACAAGAGCCCAATATGTTGATGAGAGTAAAAAAAAAAAAAAAAAGTATTCATGAAATAATTTGAATAATAATCTTGTTGTTTCTCTTCTCTGTGTATAAGTAGTGGTGATGGGTTGTAGTAAATAAATAATTTATTATAATTTGCTTTGAGACTTATCTAACTTTTTTGTCCTTCCCTATACAACAGATGGCCCATATTTACAGTATGCTCTCTAGCAGAATTAGTCTTGATAATGGGCAAACTGTTTTTAAAAAGGGGGGGGGGGGGTTAAAAAAAATGAATGCTGACAACTCTGCATTGCACCCGGTGCATCGGTGATGGTTCCACCCCTGAGAAATGGGGCTAACTAGGATTTAGTTATCACAAATAATATTGATATAATGTCAAATGTTAAAAAAGGTGAAAACTTGGTGAACAGTGATCATAACACAGTCTTATTTGAGGTAGAGTTAAAAAACAAAGTTATAGGGAGCCAGCAAAAACTCTTAAATTGAAAAGGGTACATTTTAATGGTCTAATGGCAGCAATACAACATATATTCTGGGACAAATAACTGGCATGTAAAAATAGTGAACATAAATGGACAACGTTCAAATCCTTACTAAACATACATCCTTATCACCATATACCATGTGGAAATAAAAGTAAAAAGGAGTAAATCACATCCAGTGTGGCTTAGCAATGATTTAAAGATCAAGATACGGAGTAAAAAAACAGGCATTTATATTATACAATTAAAGAAGGAACAGAGACAGTACAAGGAAATCAAAAAGGCCTGCAAAAAGCTATTAGACTGGTAAAAATATAAAATTAAAAGTTAGTCACAAAAGAGAGTAAGACTAATCCTAAAATATTTTTTAAATATATTAATGGAAAGAAGGCCAGGAAGGAAGCTATAGATACATTACAATGTGACACAGGCCATCTGATAATTAGTGACCAGAAAAAGGCAGATGAGCTAAATAGGTTATTTTCTTCGGTTTACACAAGGGAGGTACCAGTGGTTGGGACACGGCAAGATAATGGAGCTACACTACCTTTGCCAAATAATTGGCTAACACAGTAAGAAATCCAAAAGAGGTTTGAAAAAATAAATGTTAATAAAACCCAAGGTCCTGATGGAATACTGTACATCCAAGGGTACTGAAGGAACTGGGCTCTGTAATAGCCAATCCATTACATATCATAATTGGCAAACTTCGATTTGTCGTCACGTTTGCGAGCCTCGCATAGCGAGGCGAGCCGTTGAAGCATTGAAACTTGGAGCACTTAGGTTATGAGAGCCAAAAAATAATAAATAATTATTACTTAACTACATATACATAAAAAATATATATATATCTTTATCATGACTCATGAAGGTGCTCAGAGGACCAAAAGTACACGACAGGAGAGCCTCGCAATAAGCACCGAAGGCACTCATTGCGAGGCACGTGATGAGCGCCAAAGGCGCTCAGCGCAAGACTTGCAATGAGCGCTGAAGGTCCTCAGAGTACAAAACGGTACATATGGCTTAAAATGTTATTGCCCCGTCATTTTTGACGGGCAAGTCGCTAATCACATATATAGTTGTCAGCAATACGGGTTGTTGCTAGCGGTTTTGGGCTTGCATAGCGAGGTAAAGAGCTAGCAAGGAGCGCTAAAGGCATTCCATGCACTAGTGGAGATGAGCGCTGAGGTAAGGAGCAGGCAAGGAGCGTTGAAGGTGCTCCTTTCGCTGGTGGAGATGAGCCGCATTTGCGGAGGTGGAGGCTCTACGGCGGCCTTACAACCCGTTACAAACGACCAAACAAGCAGGACTTTAAAAAAACAAAACAAACACGCAATGACTAACTACGGACTTACACAAAGAAATAAGAGCTGCGGGACTTAGAAAATAAAAAAATGCGGACTGACCCAAAAACAATTACGACCGGCGCAAGGCTCGCAATGAGCGCCGAAGGATCTCAGACCACAAAAAAAAATGATGTCTGTGGCAAACAGCATTACCTGCCTTACAATTTTATTGCCCCGTCATTTTTGACGGGCAAGTCGCTAGTAAGTAATATTTGGCAAATATGTAGATATATTAGGAGTAATTTTAAGTGTGTATAAATATACGAATTGAGCAAGAGAATAGGGCCCAAACAATATAGGGAAGACTTTATTACCTTAAAGGGGCACTATAGTCCAAAACGTTGTGTTTAACCTGCAAAAGCCTGTTAACAGACCTCTTTTTTCTGATATTCATTTGAATGGCAATACAAGCACAATGAGTTCACACCTCAATAAGGTTCTCTGTTGCTTTGTTTTCTGTAACATATCAGGACAGATGATAACAAAACTCTAATTGTTGTTCAATATAATGATTATATATACACCAAAAGCCACTTCATGCAAAAATACATTTTTTATAATGTTTAAAATGGGATCCTTTAAATGCAACATACAAATTTTTGGATTACAGTGACCATTTAATATTTACAGTTTTCAGAAGAGATTAAAAAGGGTTGACTTCTTAAGAGACCTATACAAATATTTCATAGGCATTAAATCACATACACAGTTGTCAGTGTGGGGAACGCTTAGATGTTGGTCACGCTGTTGTACATGTGTAATGAGCAGCAAAGCTGCTCATTGCAGGGCCCCCTTCCTCCTCTCCCACTGCTCATCCTCCTCCCCAAGGCTCTTCACCCCGGCGGGGGCTACGATGAGCGCTGAAGGCTGAGGGCTCATGATGAGCATCAGAGGCACTCAATGCGAGGCCCCAGGGCTTGCATCACCCCCAGCTGCAGGCCCACTGTGTCTCCCCCATCCTTCCCCCATATCCACCTCCTCCCCCCTTATCCTTCTCCCCCCTTATCCTCCTCCTCCCTTTCCCACTCTCCAATTATCTCCCATGAAGCACGTCTTCTGGCTTCGTCCGGCAGGCATAGGCTAATGATGTGACATCCCATGCGCTACAGGAGAGAGAGAGAGCAGCAGGAGCTCATCTGATCACAGTAAGAGGGGGGAAAGGGGATAGGGATGAAATTGGAGGGAGAAGGGGGGTAAAAGGGCAGAGAAGAAAAAGGGAGGAGGAGAAGGGGAAATGGATGAGGAGGATTAGGGGGAGTGGGAGGAAGAGGAGAATAAGGGGGAATGGGGGGAAGAGGCGGAAAAGGGGGGAGAGGGGGGAGAGACAGAGCAGAGGGAGGGGAGTGGAAAGAGACACAGGGGTAGAGGGGGGAAAAGACAGGGGAGTGAGAGGGGGATAATACACAGGGGAGGGAGAGGGGGAAGACACACAGGGGAGACAGATGGGGGAAGAGACACAGGGGAGGGAGATGGGGAAGAGACACAGGGGAGGGAGAGGGGGGAAGAGGCACAGGAGAGAGGGGAAAGGAGACACAAGGGTGGGAGAGGAGGGCGGAACAGGAGACACAAGGGAGGGAGAGGAGGGGGAAAGGGAGTCACAAGGTAGAGAGAGGAGGGGGAAATGAGACACAAGAGACAGATAGGAGGGGGAATGAGACACAAGGGAGGGAGAGGAGGGGGAAATGAGACACAAAGGAGGGAGAGGGGGGACATGAGACACAAGGGAAAAAGTAGACAGTGATGACACTCAGCACAAGGCTCACAATGAGCGCCGAAGGTGCTCACATTGGGTTGCAAACAGCATTGGCAAGCTTACAATTTTATTCCCGTCATTGCTGACAGGCAAGTAGCTAGTAAACAAATAAAAATGGATACAAGAACATGAGATCATTTGAATTTATAGTGTAATAAAAAATTGGATAATGGGATGCAGTACAAGTTTAGAGAAACAGTGGTAGATGACTGGATAATAAAGTAAAAGGAACCCAAGAATACCTGAAGTACGGATAAAAAAATATGTAAATATATCAAAGCATTTCCTTGTAAAAAATAGAATTACAGATTTCAATAGGAATACATTTGAACAAAGACAGATTCATGTGTTTAGAGATTAAATGCTACGCATCATACCAGTTATGAAAGTGCTGGCAGCAGCAATTGCAGCAAGGAGCTGCTAGATGGCACTGCCAAAATTGTGCACAGTTTGCAAGTACTGCTGAGATCACATACAATTTCCAAGCGTAAACTGTTAATCTTACCCTAACCCTCTAACTCTTTTCCTAACCCTAAAGCTATGATATTGGCAGCAATATTTTGGCAGTGACCTCTAACAGATGCTCACCGCCACTGCTGCTGCCTGTGCTGGTGGCCCGCCGGCACACTCATAACAGAAAAGGACCAAGGATACTTTGGTCATATTTTGAAATTTATAAAAAAAAAATTAAGAACTGAACTTAAAAATTTACAACATATAAAAAAAATACAGCCTCAAATGTATGAACTTTGATGTACAGTTATGTGGCTGTGGCATCATCCGTTTTGGCTTCAGCAGCTCAAGCTTCTGAGGTTGGAGGAGACTTTGAGTACACATGAAGTCTCTACACAGTTGAAAAAGTGGCAGTTGCATCTGCCAGTGGTCTCAGCAGAAATGTATTAGTCTACAAGGACACACCTACCTGAGAAAATAACAGGTAGGTGTGTCCTTGTACAGCAATGCAGTAAAAAAAAAAATAATTAAAGTAGCAAAATATACAGGTTGTGTTTTTGTTTTTTGTCTTTTGCCCATAATCTTGTTTAGTTACCTAAAATAGAGTATAGAAAAAATCTGACCACAGATTAATATGAACACAGCAAGGTGAGTGAAGCTGAACCAAAGTGTTAGAGGTCATTGCTCATCTTGTCTCAAAAGCACTTTAATTAATCTAAGCCCAGATCTCAAGAAGTTTTCCTTATTTATGACTAAACTCCATCAGGGCCTGACTTGCACCACCATTAGTAACAAATGTAGAGAGAGCAGAAATTAGGTTTCAAATAAAGTGACTAAACTTTCCCTTAACCATCCTTTCTTTTTTTAAGATGCCCAGGAATCTGATCTACAGAGGGACATCAATAAAATCTACAAGGGAATAGATAGCAGGATCCCCAAGATAAGTTTCCAGCACTTTGATAACACAACCAGTGCCAAGAAGAGCAGCACTGTCATCATAAACCAAAAAGATGTATATTGTGCTGGAGATTCGCTGATTGTTCAAGTTGATTCTTCTGATTACTTGGGAAAGGCAAAGACCTATGGAGGTGACTTCTTAATGGCAAGAATATACTCTCCTGATATTAAAGGTAGTACCTCTGGGAGGATTGAGGATTTTGGAAATGGAACATACCATGTGCATTTTACACTTTTTTGGCAGGGCACAATGAGAGTTTATGTTCTTCTAATTCACCCCAGTGAAGGAGTCTTAGCCTTATGGCAAGCAAGGAATAAAGGACATGGTTACGTGGCATATACTGGTAAATTCATCAAGGGAGAAACCAAAGTGGTGTTAAAATGTCGGTTTGATCTTAACAGAACTCAAGAATTGTGTGAATGTTCTGATCTTAAAGAAGAGGAGTATTTTTACTGTCTTAAACCTGAGAACATGTCTTGTGCATCTCTGATAAATATGAGTGTTTTCGTAGAATCACACTCCTATCTAAGTGACATGGAAAAGACTATTTTTGATCAGTAAGGTTCAAATTGTATATATATATTTTTTCATTTCAAATACTTTTGCTCTATATGTTTGTTCGGCCAGAAAATTTATATTTCTCAGCTCTAGTTCTCAAAATTTCAAATAACAAGGATTTCATGGCTTTCCCTTTTTGCATACAAGTAGGTTACTGTAATTAACTCACACATGAATAGCCCTATTTCTAGAGCAACCAACAGTCCATTATATAGCGATATCCATGTATGACAGATTTAATAATCAGTCACTATGTTATATTTTTAAGTAATCCAAAATTTTTCAGCCATGATTGTGAACCATTTATGTATGCTAACAGAATGAAAAAATAAAACGGAATTGTTGAGAGTCTGTACATGGTTATATTTCCAGTAGTAATGTATATTTAGCTGCCTAGGAGTGCCTCATGATTGGATGTTATGAGGCACCCCTAGGTAGTATGTCCTGGATGTTATAAGAACAATACTGGAAGTTTGTGTTCCTTTCTCTGAACGTGGTTATGAGAGTTGTATAACTATTTTTAAAATAATAGGATTTCAAATAAATAAAGAATTCCAGGTCCCAGAATCTAATACGAATTCCTAGCCTCATGCTCATCTATCTATTTTAGCTTCTCCTTGGAAAGGTCAGTAGATTGCCAATTAGCCCTGAGGCTGTCAGCGCAAATTACATAGTACTTTCTGCATCTGGTAGTGAAACATTGTGTCAGCAGACCTGCCCATCATTAAAAATGATGGGTACATTTTTTTTTTTAATCTTCTTTTTGTTTCATTTTTAATCCCTTCCATCTGTCAGTGAGTGAGATTGTGTAAATTTTTCTTTATTAGGTTACTCTGTGTTAAATTGATACCGATTGCTGCCTGAACTTGTACTGATAATGCACAGCAAGGTAATGCTACACTAATTAGAATCTTAGTAGGAGATAACTTTTGACAAAAAAACACATTATGACCCTGTTCTGATAATGTGCAGTGTACCTGAACTTATATATGAGTATAGCACAACAGGAATCAGGTAAACTATTCACAGACAATACTGTTTCAATATTTTGGATCTCATCAGTGTGGGGCTGGTTTCTAACTTATGTTGTAAATTTTGTAAAAAGGCTATCAACTACAAATAAATGTAGTTTATGGTGGGCAAAAGAGTGAGAGAAGGTCTTCACTGTACAGGGTACAGCAAATAAACAAGTAAAAAACAAGTAAATTGTGTTGCATCTTGCTCAAAATCTAGAGTTAATTTGCCTTTCCTTGCCCAGTTTTTCATCACTGATGTGAAAATGTAAAACCATTAGTTTACAGTTCTTTTAATAACAATCAAATATGTTAATTTATTATGTGGGTTAAAATAATTGCTTTTCTCAGAGTTCATTATAAAAAGACATTTAGTAAATAAAGCGGAATTCCCTACCTTGATGGTCAGTTATCAGTGGGTCTCAGACTCCACACACTTTGTAGTTTGGTAAATTTACCCCATTTTTAAATGCATGTGTCTAAAGAATACAACTGGCTAAATTAATTTATCTTGGATTATGTTATTATGTTAAACAGTAAATGTAAAACTTAACTCTAATACAATTAACTCTTAGATAAAGCTACAAAAAGTATTTATCATATGTTTAGCTGGTTATTATATCCTTCCAGAAATATTAGTAAAATGGACAAAATGTACCATTTTATTCAATTGTAGCACGGTGGCATGCCTTTGACTTTAAAGTGACTTTTTAGACAAATATTTGCTTTGTTTTACTTAAATGTATTAGATTAATAAATTTCATCCTCCTCAATATAATTTTGACATCAAATTTGCAGTTCCCTTCTAAGAAGCCCACAGAGTAATAGATACTTACCTTCTGAAGTTTTTTCCTTTATTTCTGTTCACTTTGTTGAAAGCTGCCATCTTTCACAGCTGTGAACTAAATTTAAAAAAAATTAGGAATGTCTTCACTCTACCAGTGTATCATACTGCTAACAAGCATACAGTGATGTTGTGTGGCTTTAGGTCACAGCTGTTTAAGATGGAAGCTCTCATGAGAGAGAACAGGAAGAAATGTAAGAATGAAAGAAGCTGTTACTCCGGGGACTTCTTAGAAGTAAGGGAAGTGTACATTTTATATCAGAAAAAAGAACATAAAAAAATAACCTAGTTAAAACATTCAAATAAAAGCAAATAAAATAATGAGTCCCTTTCCGGCAGACTTTTATTCAATATATATAACTAGTGACTTGCCCGTCAAAAATGACCGGGCAATAAAAGTTCAAGTCATGGGAATGCTGTTTGACACATAATGTAAACCGTTTTGGACTGTGAGGACCTTCTGCGCTGATTGCAAGGCTTGCGCTGAGCGCCTTCGGCGCAGGCACTCATTGTGAGCCTCTCCTGTCGTGTACTTTTGGTCCTATGAGAGAGATATATATTTCTACGTATATTTAGTTAAGTAATAATGAATGATTTCTTCAATAAATTAATATACTTTAATTATTTATAATTCATATATGCAGCAAGCAATAGGCTGAAGAGCAACAATCTGTTTGTATTTTCCGTCTGCATAGAATATGTATTTTGAGTGTTGGTGCCCTGCTTATAAAGTGTAATGAATGTTTCAAGTGTGCATTATAAATAGGCTGCGTGCACAAGGTAAAGCCGTTGGTTTATTGTATAAAGCGGCATTGTATAGTCGTAATGTTATTAATGTGTTATGCGTCTCGTGAGTATTTTCTGGCTTTTGTAATAGTTTATTTTGTAGATCGTAGTGTGATGTGTAAAGTGCAACGTGTTTGGCAGTCTTTTGCTCGGTCCATGGCGAAAATTGTCTAAATCAAGTTAAATTTGCGTTCCAGCTCACTCCCAGATGTCCTGGCTGTTGCCCCATGCTTCTGTGATGTTTTTGTAATTTTTTTGAATGTATTTAGTGTGTTTTAACGTCTCGCCTCACTTCGATAGGCTCGCAGCGATGAGCGCCTTTGGCGCTCATCGGCTAAGTGCTACGCATTAACGGCTCGCCTCTCTTCAATGAGCACCTGTGGCGCTCATCGCCTAAGTCATACGCACCTCGCAAAGCGTGACAACGTCTCACAGTTTGACAACTATTATATGTGATGACAGGTTGCTTTCGAATTGATGGGTTGTTCACAGAGTGTAGTCCTTTATAGGTAAAGTCTGTTCATCTTTATTTAGAGTGCTTTGGGCCAGATTTAATTGCAGGCCAGCAACTCGTGCAGTGTATGTATGTCTGTGGCTGTGTTGCGGGCTCCCGTTCATCTCTGATTCCGGAGCTATTCAATTGCTTAAGCCTGCTGGTTACTGGCCCAAAGCCAGTTACTGGCCCAAAGCCATTTCGAATCAGGCAATAGAAAATGGGACCATCAATATTACAGCAGTAAAACATGAAGGTTATATGTAAATCAATTAAGTTTGGGGGTCCGATATGCGTTCAGACTCGGAAAACTACAAAATACAGAATTATGAAAATCAGTTCCGATACAGTTCTAGTCCATGTGGGTGGCCTGATATGTATTAACTCATTGATACCCGAGATCGAATTAATCCCAAAATGAAACATAAAAATAAATCTTATATACTGCCGATTTACGAGCTTGTGACTTGTGCAATTAATTATAATGTCTTTCATCGCTTTCCCCGTTATTTACAGTGCAGTACTGATTTTTTATTTGCATTTACAGTGCTACGAATAGGTGCTTAACCCCCGTGTGGTCCTCGCTAGCACTCGTAGGATTTTCTCCTTCATATGCACTTTACGGGTGTGAAAACATTGGTGGGCTTGGGGAATTGGAGCAATTTTAATAGCGATTTGCGACTTTAGCCATCGTAACTCTTGTGAAAGATCAAAGGCTTCAGGACGCTGTAAGTTACGGGTTAAACCATCGCAAAGTTTTCAAGGCTGTAACTCGTAACCCGTTTGGTCCCCGCAAAAAGAAGCCAATTGAATAGCAAGTTAACTTGCGACCTCACTTGAAGGGCAACAGTAACATGTGAAAGCTCAACTGAATCGGGCTCTTTGCCTCCAGACCATTGGAATAGCTGGGGGGGGGGGTCCGCATGTGCTGGCTCTTTTTGGGGGGTCGCAGTTGTTTTGTTTCCGCCAGCTGTGGCATGCAGCGTTCACTAGGTGGTTAGAGTTAGACTTAGGGGTTGGATTTAGGGTTTAGTGTTAGAGTCTAGGATTGGGGTTGGGGCAGATAATACCTTAACAAATTGAACAATGTCTTTGCATGCCACCATTGCGCCACCTGCTGGCCTCTGCCTGCAAAAGCTTTAGCTATGCCACTGCTCCAGACAGCATTTAATTAGCATAAGTATAGATAATTTTGAAATGAATGAAATTATGTTACCATTTTCTTTGTTTCTCTCAAGCATAAATATCTGTGTCCAAATCCCAAACAGCTTTGGGATGATTTCTGTCTCTAGTTGTAGAGGTGAGTATTCAAACTCATGCCATGTGCTATAGTTCCCCAAACTGTTCTAATGGACACTAAAGCACATTGGTAAACATTTGTTGGCATATTACATTCCCCGAGATGCAATACCCCTGCACTGTCTTCAAGAAACTTGGAGCTCAGTACACATGTAACCAGAGATCGGAAACACATAATTAGGGGTTTTCCCACATTCCAGGTATTTATTTATAAATGCTCGTCTTGAACATAGAAATACATTTTAGCAGTAGGATGCATAGTCGCAATTTCACTTACAGATGCATCGAATGGTGAAGAACACGCACAAACATTAAATGATACACTGTGAAATAAACCTACCATAGTCAGCACAAAGGGAACCATAAATATTTGCTTAGTAACACTTATTGAATAAGATGCACGAGGAGCCAGTATCACATAAGTATATGAAGAAATATAGAGCTTAAAGAGACATGTAAAGTTCACTCTTTTTACAATTAAGAATAACTATTGAGTTCTTATTTGCATATCAAAAAATAATTTAATTAACAAGTGCTTAACAGTTCTACCATGGCTATCTATCTATCTATCTATCTATCTATCTATCTATCTATCTATCTATCTATCTATCTATCTTAGTAATAAATGCATGTACATTTCCTTTATTATTATTATTTTATTGCTGTTGTCTAGTGGTAAGTGATCCCTGGTGCCTAGCAGATTTAAGTGATCACAGCACTCTCCTGCTTTTAATGTTAGGGTTCATACTTGCCCCATAAATGTCTAAGTAGGCCCTTATGGGACTTATGGGCAAGGGTTAATTGTTGGGCCTCAACACGGGTCCTGATTGGGTCCCTGCAGCATGGGGCGATAATTTCAGGTGCCGCAGGGGGTACTTATGGTAGTTGGGTAGAGACAGTGTAGTGTCACTTTAAGGGCTGCTGCGGCACACAGCAAAGGCTTTTACAGCCTTTACGAGTGCTCTTTGGTACCCATAATTATTTCTTCAGTCTTTGGGAGTTAGGGGAGTGCTATAGTTTGAGGGTGAGGGGAAACTTTTTATCAGTATAGAGTTTGGGTGTCACTAAGCAACTAGTAATTTATTGTCAGGGCAAAAATCAATGGAGATTTTTGCCTTTCTTTTTTCGACTTTGTCATGAAGTTCACTTGGAGCAGTGATCCGTAGAAGTTTGCTTGCAATCTTTTAGGGAAGGAGGATTAACATAGCTAGGTAGGGTTTACTCATTAGTTAGGGCACCTGTAGGTGCCATTTCTAAGATTTACATGAGGCCCTATATTTGTAAATATTCTTATGATATACCCACAAAATGTAATTAGCATTGAAAACAAAGTTAATAATTGATGGTCCCCTCAGAATGTGTGGGCTTAAAGGGGCATATAATGTATTAATGATGCTCTACATCATCAAACAGAGCAATGAAAAACAAGGTAATAATGTATGATCCCTTCATGATGTGACAACTTGTCCCCATAAATTTAATATATCAGCCAGTGCAACTGAACTCCACATAACAGACAAGGTAAGTAAACAATTTGAGGGTGTTGAAAACTAGCATTGGATAATTCGATAACAGTTACAAAACAATGCTTAGGGCTTCAAATTAAAGTGTTTTTATAGTTTCTCATCTTGATTTTGACTGCTCTACTTGATGATGCAGAGTAGTATCCACAAGTCTCATTCTACTGATGAGAACATTGTTCTGAACTGTGTAAAAGTTGTGTTGTATGGTACAATAAAGAGTTGTTGCTGTACAAGGATACACACTGTATAGTGTAATTCTTGTCCGAACAGCTTAGAAAAGCTTTAAACACTCAAACACAAAATCAGTTTAGATCATCTCCAGGAGTATAAGTTTAAAATGTATAGGGCATTTCCCCCAGACACTTCACAATTTAAGGCTGAAGCACTTATGATTGCCCTGCTTGAATCAATAGGTGAGGGAGTCAGTGTGAAGGGACAGAAGCCAAGTATGGTCATCTTTGTGCCAAGTCAGGATGGAGGAGTGATACTTGATTATACCTGTGTTTTATTTTTACATTTAAAGTCCTTTAATCTGTATGGAAGTGCCTAGTCAATGACTCGTCTGTTTGTGGACATGGAAATTAATACTGAAATACAGTGGCAAATACATTCCAACCCTTTCATATAATTAATTTTTATACTCAAAGAAGAATTCACAATTCCCCATCAAATTGACATAATTGTGGGAAAATAGTACACCCTTATCATATTCACTCTTGGGATGCACTTCCAACTTTTTCCAATATAACTTTTTTAAGAAGGGTGATTAATATCTAACATGCTACTGAAAGGTTACTTCTAGGAATCCCGGATACCTAGGTCATTAGTAAAACTGAGAAAACCTCTGAAATGGACAAAAGAATATAAATGATCAGTGCCATCCATGGGTACATACAGTACTTGATAATGTGTGATGTTTTTCAGGGTCTCAGTGTTGGATTAGTATTTACTTCGGACATGACAAATTCCTTTGTCAGTGACAAAATACATCCAACAGTTGATGTGGTATCAGATGAAGTATACTTGTTCCTAATTTACATGCAGTATGTGGATTAGATCTGGGATTGTGTTCTAAATTCCTAGAGAAAAGTCACATAATGATTTTACTTGAAAAGTGTTACCAACGTTTTATTTTTTGAGCCAAATATTGTACATTTAATACTAACAGCCCTATTAAATTCCCCTAACGTGTAAAACCATAGCCAGTAAAGTAGCCGGCAAGACTTGTGGCTATTAAATTGGCCCCGTAAAGCAAGCCTCTGCCGATCTGTGGGTTATGTGAAAAAAAACGGGACGTAGAAGGTGGGACGTGGAACTTTGGTAATTTTGTTGTGATTAATAAAGTGGATATTTTTTAAAAAGAATGCATACTGTAAATTGTTGCACTCTTATATAACTGTTCAACATCATCTAGTGAAAGAACAGGTGCTTATACAACTTAAATATTAATTTAAATATCATTTAATATACAAAATGGATGATGTTTTTAACCAGACATAATTAATGTGGACATTATTCAAAGTAACTTAATAATCTCTCATATTTCTGACAGCAGTGTTTAAGTTAACACCCGAAGCCAATGATTCTGACAGATTACCATATTATTAAGTATGATTATATCCTTGTATTGTATATTAATTTGAACTGAGAGGTATAATGTTTTTATCTACAAAAGGTCTAATTGTAAATTGAACTCCGCTATATTTGGAAACACAGTAGATAGTGATAACATGAACTTACTGGGTGCAAACTCCTTGGGTCTGATATGTTGAAGAATTTTTCCTTTCCTATATTATCCTATCCTACTAACACCAACAGTTCCCCAATAATTCATCATTTCATACAATATGTCTACTATCATAAACCATTGTATACAGTACTTTCATATATGATCACAGAACCAGGTGGCACTTTTTGCATCACAAATTCACATTTCAATGGCATAATTTAATCAATTCTGCCTTTAGCAAATAGCACTCTGCCAGCCAACACTAACTGGCAGTAATTTCATGGTACTCGTCACATTTTAACACGTGAAAATTACACCTACACATCATGTTGCTATTAAATGCAGCACATATAAAACACAAGTGTGTAACCTCTGTGACTACTTACTATTTGTAACTTCTCCCTGTTTTACATGCAGAATAGTCTACACTGCTATTACATGACACTCTTTAAAATTAGCTTGGTAATTGGTAATTTAAGCAATGTAATGTTTTGATCTTGTAATAGATTTGGCAAGAATGTATTAATTTTTTTTTGTATTGACTCATATGAAGAATAAACATTTTTCTCAAAACAAAAAACAAAAATTAGCTTGTGCTCGCAGAAAGTTCTGTGACCACTCGCTCACTATGTGTCAAAAACTAACATGTATTTCAAACACCCACTAAGGCTGTTCAAAGATTTGACAACTGCATGTAGAAACTCAAACAATTACTAATTGTGTACCCTTCTTTACTGCGATTGAGACAGGGAAGGGGTTAATAGGGACTCTTTCTGGCCACAATAGTGATGGGAAAGTTGTTTCAAGGGGACTAACACCTGGACTGTGGCATGCGGAGGAGGATTCATGGCAAAACTCCCACAGAAAATTACATAGTTGATGCAGAGTCTGGTTTTAAGCCATAAAGGGCATAAATAACCTAACATTCCTAAATTGTTTGGAATAACATGCTTTAAAACATCAGGTATGATGTTGTATCGATCAAGTAGTGTAAGGGTTACACCCGCTTCACAGTAACAGACCAATCTCCCCGTTTAATGCACCGCAAACAACCGCAAACAGTCCCTTTGCACAACCGCAAACTCCCCATTTGCACAAGGTTGGATACCAAGCTAGCCATGCCCCGTTCCTTGTCCTCACTGATGTCATTGAAGGTCTCTTCCTTCACCCAGCCACCAAGGGTCCCCGAAAGGTGACAACAAGCCCCCTGGGACGCCTGCTGTGTTTGGTCTTCCACCTCCTCAAAGCCACCTTCCTCCTCTGACTCCTCTTCTTCAGACTCCTCTCTCTGCGTTGCCTCTGTCTGTGTTATTATAAGGTGTGTACTGTTAAGTAGTACTATTCCTATCGGTTTAATCCCTGTTACGTCCACTATTAGGGGACGTGTATATGGCATTGATTTTTGGAACAGGGAGATAGAAAAAGATGCTTGGTTGGACCTCCTACTTCAAATTTGGGGCACTGCGCATGCAATCTAAGGTGCCACCAGATATGAGTGCCACTGTGCACTGGCAAAAGTTGGCAGAGTAGATGCAATAGGCTTCACACACACACCTGTAGGCAGGCAATTGCTATTCAATCTATTACAGTCAAAAAAGTGTTGTTTTATTTCACTGAACACAATATAAGCTGTGAGCCTAACACAGGCAGGCAACTGAAATTAGATTAATTGTAGTGGAAGCTAAATACACAGCCTGGCTATCTATTTCCCTATTAAATCTCCAGCAGCTACACTATCTGTCCTCTCACAACGAATGCAGCTTCAGAATGATTCTAAAATGTATGCTGTCCTTCAGATGGAAGGCCCTGGAAGGGAGTGTATGCTGCTGATTGGCTGGAATGTGTCTGCTGACTGTGAGGTGCAGGGTCAAAGTTTCCTCAATGATAAAAAATAGGGGGCGAACCCAAAAGCACATGTGTTCGCCGTCCGATGCGAACGCGAACATGCCAAAATCGCCGTGAATAGTCCGCGGGCGAACTGTTCGCGACATCTCTAATTGGGACCTTACATCTAAACAATGCTAAGCTAAAATTACAAACCTAAAGTAAGTTTATTTGAAAAAAAAAAACATTTCAGTGAAATAATACAGGATAATAAAAAAGCTTTAAAGAAAAAAAATATTAAAAATATTATTAAAAAATAAATTAAGCCTGCAATAAAAAAAGAATAAATACTGGATCTGTGGATCCAGTATTGTCAGTCAAGGCTCTAGATCCTCTCTTCGGATCAGATATGTAGACACATCCATCACATATAATAGTTGTCAAACTGCAAATTGTCGTCAGCACCCGGGACTTAGGCTGAAGTCCGCACTTAAGCAGCCGCTCAGCACTTAGGCTGCAATGGCTGCAACGGTGCCGTCACACATGCGAGCTCGGGAAAAACAATACAACCTCGGAAAAACATGAATTTTGAGGCCGACCGGCGGAATTCAAAAACACAAAAAACAAGAAAAATAATAAAAAATAAATACAAAAACATTCACACACAGGGGGAGAGCCAGGATGTCTGGGAGTGAGGTTGCAAGCGATTTTGAGCCTTATGTGAGGTGTTTTGTCACTTGAAAATAGGCTAAGCAAGAAAAAACATGGCGGATGAAGAACGTAAAAAATTCTGAAACAGATCAATGAAAAATGAGGCTGAGCAAAGCCAGGCACACGGGACTTAGAAAATACACTATGGAAAATACATTAACCCTTACACCAACAAAATATGACCTCGGAAAAATAAGAATTTTAATGGCCGAACAGAGGAAATCGAAAGCCACGAAACGCAAGAAAAATAATAAAAAAAAACATAAAAACACATTCACACACAGCACAGGGGGAGAGCCAGGAAGCATGGGAGTGAGGTTGCAAGCGATTTTGAGCCTTAGTTGCTGTGTTTCATCACTTCAAAATTGGCTAAGCAAGAAAAACGAAAAACTAATTTAATTTTGAAACTAGATGAAAATGAGGCTGAGCAAAGCCAGGCACGCGGGACTTAAAAAATAAAACAAACAGCACTTAGAGTGCGCCACACAAACATGCAGCAGACACACCGAAGAGAAACACACCGGGAAGGGACAGGGGGGAGATGGTGGAAAGAGACACATGGCATTCCCAAGCCCAAAATTTGCAGGTTAATAAACCTTCAATGAGCTGCCCATACAGTAGGCAGGAGGAAAGGTTCGCAATGAGCGACAAAGGCGCTCATTGCGAGCCACGAGATGAGCGCCGAAGGTGCTCAGAGAAGCAAAAGCATCACATTGTGTGGCAAACAGCATTGCCTGGCTTACAATGTTATTGCTGTAATTTTTTGCCCGCAATTCACTAGTCATATATTTAGTTGGGGATCTGCTGGGTTGTCTGAAACGATTACGATGTTGGTTTACAGTCTGTAGGACCGCAACTGCGAGCCTAGCGAAGCAAGACTTAGGCTGCCGTTTACTGCCCATAGGTTGAAGCATGCAGGACTTTGTTGTTTGCAGCCTGTAGGCCTCTGGAAGCGAGGCAGGCTGTCACGCTATCATGCAATGAGCGTCTCATAGACTCTTTGCCGTTTGCGGCCCCCAGGGCCACAACATGGAGCCTCGCATTGCGAGGCAAGCCGTAACGTGGGACATAGGCTACAATGAGACAATGGGACTTTGCCGCAACTACGAGCCTTGCAAAGTGAGGCGAGCAGTTGAGGCACGTGGGCCTTACGAGCCGTACAACTAGGACCGAAACCCGTACATGCACTGTATGGCTTGCAAAAATCCTACTTTAACTCCAGAACCACAGAACTGCAAAAAAACACAACAAATATGCCTCAAATTACCTTACATGCTCTCACACAGCACAGGGGGAGAGCCAGGGAACCAGTAAGTGCGGTTGCAACTTAATTTTTAGGCATATTTAACTTTTTTTCACCAACGAAAATCGCCTAAGCGAGAAAAAAAATGGCTGCTGAAAAAAACCTCAAACACGATGAAAACGATCCTTAAAAACAAAATCAAAAATATGATAATGATGATGAATGACGCACTTTGGCCTTGCCATCGTCCTTTATACAGACTTGCAAGGCTTCTGATTGGCTGAAAATTTTTTAGCAGTCAGATAGTCGGCATGAAGTAATCGAAATTCTCCCTGATTGTTGATATTATGCAATACTCTCATAGGTTGTTCAATCACAATATAGTATACTCATATAGTTAACTATCTCTTGGACCAGCCAGTCAGAGAAGTGTGTAGGGAGTATATATATATATATATATATATATATATATATATATATATATATATATATATATAGGGCTGAGTAAATATTTAGGGTATTCCCATTTTTTAGAGTGTAGTGTTGCTGTGTTGCCTATGTTTCATTCTCATAGACTCTCACATGTACACATTAGGCGGGCAGAGAAGGCATAGCAAGGCAAACCATTAGTAAGGATATCAACCCTTAATCTTGCTTTAAACTCAGATCTTTACAGGTCCAAAGGGCAATCTATCAATCGTTGTCCAGGAAAAGTTTAATGGATAGAGGTTCTTATGAATAAAATGGGCTTGGTTGATGCCTGGAGGGGGTTACACTTTCAGGAAAGAGAGTATATTTTTTACTTGCCTACTAGTAAATCTTATTCAAGGATAGACACTATCATTATAGATGCCTCTTTGTTAGACAGATCTAAGGCCTTAAAAATATCCCTTGTCTTTGGTCAGATTGCAGTCTAGTGTCTTTAATCCTGAATTGAAATCCTTCCATTGGACACTCCGTATGAATGGAGAATCAGTGACATGCTGCTAACCAACCGTACTTTGCAAGAACAAGTCTTTAAAGAACTAGATTTTTTCTTTAAGACAAACACTAATTTAGACACGAGCATCAGTTGGTTATGGGTGGCACACAAGGCTTATATTAGAAGTACCTGTATAGCATCCTCCTTCAAAAAAAAAAAACAAAGAAAACGAGAAAGGGAACTCTTAAATAAAGTTTCAAACCTAGAGAAGCACAACCAGTTATTTTAAACAGACTCAATTTGTCAACGGTTTGATGGTATTGGGCTATAATTATCTCCTGTGCTATAATTATATATTAATCTCCTGTCAGATCAGACAGAGAAAGCCCTAAGGAAAACCAACATAAATACTTTCCCCAGGAGAATAAACCCGGCTCCCTCCTGGCAAACAGGTTAAACTCTAAATATCAGCAATCCAAGATTACGCAGATCAAATCAACTTCTGGTTTACCTACAACGAATCAGGAGCTAATTCAAGAGAGTTTCCTTAAATGTTATCAGGATATCTATTCTTCCCACATTCAGGTGAAAGATTGCTCATTTTCTAATTTCCTAGATCAACTACACCTTCCTATGTTAGATGTTTCTGAATTACAGAACTTGAATGCTAACATTTCGTATGAAGAAATCAGAAATACTATTAAATCATTGAAACTAGTTAAATCCCCAGGCCCAGATGGTTTCTCCAACCTTTATTATAAGAAATTTGCAAACTTACTAATCCCCCAACTAATGGCATTGTTTAATGCAATCCTCAAAGGGGAACACATGCCTCCTGAGCTAAATCAGGCAAATTTTGTTTTTTCCCTAAAGCAAGGAGGGACCCCTTGGAGGTTAAAAATTACCACCCAATCTCCCTTCTTATTAGAGCTATAAAATTGTTAGCCTAGATTATAGCCAATAGGATTTCACTTTTCCTTCCCAGACTTATCCACAAGGACCAAGTAGGCTTTGTTCTTAAATACCCTAACCCAATGATCATGCTCTTGCTTACAAACTGGAGAAGGGCTATATCTAGATGCCAGCTAATTCCGGATCTCTTCCCTCTTTCATCTATCTTCCCTTACACCTTTTTTTTTAGAGATTTTTCAGTAGAGTCAATTACATGGTGGACCTTGAAAGGCCTAGAAAACTAGACACATGGCTTTTTGACAACCAAATCCTCACTTTCAAACAAATTAGAGACACATACGACCACTAGGATAACACTTTAATTTTTGCAGGCTCAGACATTATATAATCACTAAAAAGAGGGCCTTTGGTCCGCCTAGGGGGACCTGGTTAACGGAGCATACATTACCCCAGATAGGCTCCACAAAATGAAGCCCCAAGAATTAGCTAAATGCCTTAGAGGCTGCCCAGATTTGGGCACCTGTTTACACACCTGGTGGGCATGCCCTAAAGTCCAAGCTATTTGGACTAAAATAACCCAACTAACGTAAAATATTTTCAAACGCAGATTACACCTTCTATAGAATTATGCCTTTTAGGACATCACCTCCCTAACCTGCCAAATTCTCAAAACAAGTTACTTCAGTTTATTATGTTAGCAACCAAAAGCCATATCGCCAAGAAATGGAAAGATACTAATCTTATCTTTCAAGAAATAATCAACAAAATTAATTATATCATGATAAACGAAAAACTTTAACATATAGTTTCCGACACTTTTCCACCTTCCTCTCAACCTGGGATACATGGGTGATTTCCTCACATAGCATTGCCATCAAATATAGAGCTTTCGATACCTCTATTCTATAAATTGAGATGGGGCTGGCTGGTGGCGAGTGATCTTGGCGGAGACCCTGGAAACCGGACAGGATTGTGAGTTTTCATTTTATTCTCTTTTTTATTTACCCGCTTTTATTTAGTGGGAACAATGCTTACCATACCCGAATGAAAGCCTTCTCTATCCCCCCTCCCCCCCCTTCCCTACCTACCTTCCCATTGTTTATATTCCCTATGGAAAACGGAAAATGTGAAATGGTATCACTCACTTGAAATGTTTACTTGAATACTTAAATACTTTATTATGTTTGCCTTTTCAAGTTCTCCTTGGAGAGTAAAATTGTATTTAAAATTATATGTTGGTATTTCACAATGTGAGCTAATAAAAAATATTGAAAGTAAAAAGCCATGACTGTCATGAATCAAAGTCTCTGCTGAATCTGAGGTTTCTCTGGGGAAATGCTAGTTCAGTACATGCAGCAGCAACAACCTGACAAAGTTGTTAAGCGGAATACGGTGCAGTAAGTTGTAGTTAAATAGTGCTTTCCTACATATGGGGATACTAGCTCTTTGCTTACCTTGCCTCTTAGAGTCTGTAGAGATACATAGAGTTATGTTTTGCATCTGCCTACGGTTTTGATGTGAGCAAAATTAATTTAAATTTTAATTAGTTTGTTTATAAATGTTAGATATATATGTTTATAATTTAAATATATATTTTCTGCTTATTCATATGTTGCTTAATATATATTAAATGTATTTTATGTTGGTGTCTTTGGTGGTTACTTTTACGATTTCATGTATATCATGTGTAGATTTATTTTTACTAGATTCGAGTACTGAATTTAGGTGTTTAACACCTCCTTAATTAAGTTAGACACAGAGTTAAAATATAATCTTTAATCATAATATTTCAAAATGAACAATATATTGTGTATGAACTGACTTGATCAAAAGAAAAAAAGAGCATAAATGCCAGGTGTATAATGCCTCTGAGTGATACACTAATGAAAATTATTTAAGAGTAGTCTAAGAAAAACATCATATCTGTATACTCAAAAGTATGTGCTAGTTGCTCTATGACAAAGCTAATATTAATACTATTCATAGCCCTTAATAATTCTACCCATTCATTTAGCAAATCCTAGCTTAGTACTGGAAGCGCCCAGTCATATAATATCCTTTATAGGATGCCAACATGTCTATATACTAACTTTAACCTATTTAGGATTATGATATTTCCATTATGTTTGTGCCCTATCTATGACTCAATTGGAACTGCCCCTGCATGTTTATATGCTAATTTTAATCTAGTCATGGTTAATATTTAATAGGCAGAATTTAGTTGTTCATATCAGTACTAATCCGAGATCCTACTAGTTTCTCTGTAGAGAATAATGCCAGAGTACTGAGTACTTCTATGTCCAATTCTACTTTAAGTTTGTGCCTTGGTGTTTTTTTGTTGCAATAATGACTGTGCTATAGTTGTGAATTATCCTATACAGGCTATCATATGACTGGGTACTACCTGTATTAAGCTAGGATTGCTAAATGAGTGGGTGGTATGATATGGGGCTACAGACAGTAATGGTATTAGCTTAGTTATAGAGCGACTGTGATACATATTTTGCACATACTTTTGAGTATCCAGATATTATGTGTTTCTTCTTAGACTACTATTAAATAGTTTTTATTAGTGTAACACTCAGAGGCATTATATACCAGGCATTTATCCTTTTTCTTTTGATTGAGTCACTTCACACACAATATATTGTTCATTTTTAAATATTATAATTAAAGTTTATATTTTAACTTTGTGTCTAACTTTATTTCTGCTAGCCAATATTTACATTTGGTCTTTGCTTAGAAGGTCAGCTAAACACTGATAAGAATTACCAACTTTTCGGGAGCACAACTATGCCTGTGTTTAAAGCTGGAATATTTACATTAATGATCAAATTTAGTTTCTATTTAGTTGTAATTTCAAAAACAATAGCAATCAAGATAAAGCAATATCAGGTATATTTGCCATTTTTTAAGTAAATATTTTTAAAAATGTAACACATATTATCTAATTCTAACCATGCCGGTGTTTTATTTTTAGGCTAAAGCCATTTAACCTTTATAGAGTTAACTCGCCAATGACCCGTCTATTCATTGACATGGAGAGAAATGTTAAAGTACTGTGGAGGAAACATGCCAACCCTTTCATAATGCTTGGTTTCCATACTTACAAAGAGGAATTCACAGTTTTCCACCAAATTGATGAGATTGGGGGCAACCAGAATACCATTATAACATTTACACTTGGCGTGCACTTCCGACTATATCCAATAGAACATTTTATCCGCAGGGCGATTAATATCCAACGTGCCACTAAAAGGTTACTTCTGCAAAGCACAGACACTAAAATCATTATTAAAACTGAGAACACCACTGAAATGGACATAAGAATAGAAATGCCCAGTGACTTCCATGGATACTTACAGTACTTGATCATCAATGAAATATTTCAAGATCTCAATGTGGGAATAGTGGATGCTTGTGACATGACAAATGCTTTTGCTAGCAACAACATACACCCTCCAGTTCAAGTGGTATCAAATGAAGTAGACATGTTTCTAAACTACATATGTTGACTTTATTAGGGACTGTAAAATGTGCTATAATATGAAATTGTGGAGCAAAAATTATAATTTTTGCCAAATGTTTTGCTGTGTGATATATGACGGCAATAAAATGTGAAGCTTGCGAATTATGTTTGACACACAATGTGAGGCTCTCTCTCCTCTAACTTGCATGCCTCGCGATGAGCGCCTTCGGTGTGCACAAGACAATAACCTTGTCACTCATGGCAGGCCTTGCGATGAGCGCCTTTGACGCTCATTGTTAGCCTCTCCCCACCCGTGTCTCTTTACCCCCTCTCCCTCCCATGTGTCTCTTTCCCCCTCTCCCTCCCCTGTGTCTCTTTCCCCCACTCACTCCCCAAATAAACTTTCCCCCTCTCCCTCCCTGTGTCTCTTTCCCCCCTCTCCCTCCACTTTTTCTCTTCCCCCTCCATTTTCCCTCCACTTTGTCTCTTTCCCCTTTCTCACTCCCCTGTGTCTTCCCTCCCTCTTCCTTCCCTCTCTGATTTGCAGGCTTGGTGGACATTGAACCTGTAACTTTTTTTCAAGCCCGCAATACTTGACGCTTAAATTGGTATTGCTTCCAGCCTTGCAGGCTTCAAAAAAAGTTACAGGTTTAACGCCGCCATTTTTTTGTAGGGACGTAACTCAGCAGTCATTGGGAGGCCGCTAAAAGACGACAATTGAATAGCAAATTAGCTTTCAACCTCACTTATGGACGCAGGGGGAGGCAGGGAGCTCATAAGTGCCCATAAGTTACGACAACTAAATATGAGATAAATAGCCATATTTGTCTTGGAAAAACTCAAGTAGTAGCTTACACCATTTACAGTAGGGACAGGCAACCTAATACATTTAAAGAACTGCATGCTAGGTCCCAGAGTCTGTAAAATGACCACACAGTGTTTTTTGGCTTTTTGTTTTATGTGTAGTAAAATGGAAAAATAACTGTGGGTAAAGTGGTAGAGGTTGAATATTTGGCAATAGATAATTAGTCTGAGTGTTTTGGAGTGCAAGAGAAAGTGATCTACTAATTGTGGGGAATTAAAATAGGCTCTATATTTTTTAAGAAGGGCACACTCTTCCACTCTACATGAGGGGCCTCATGAGAAGTGTATGAGGGCTACATGATGCTCTTCTGTTGCCTATCGATCATAACAGATTTAGAGAAACACATAACATATTTTAGCAGAGGATTAACAGAACTTCCTAAACACTAATGGTCTGTTTGTCAAGTGCCGTTGATAAGCAAATTATAGCAAGACAGTATATATTTTTGTCTCCAAAATGTACAGACTACTAATGTGCACACTTATTATTATAAAATAATATGAATATTGTCCCCAGATCTGTATACTATTTTAGATTGCTACCTATAAAAGTGGCCATGAAAGATTTAGATACATTTAAAAAACAAAATCTGGCTCATCTGGCACTATAAACCCCCTAGAATCTCAAAGTCTCAATTGTATAGACATAAAGATAAGGGTGGACCCGCTGCTGAAGCTTTATTATAGAGCTGCTCAAAAGTATTTTATTCCGTAAGCCCATTTGACAACTCATCAACCCATTTGGGTGCTTATAGAGAATCAACAACAGAACGCTCTTGCAAGGGAAAAGATAGCCTTCCTCCCTAAATCCCAAAAAACATATCTTAAATACCCTAAGCCAATGACCATGCTCTCGCTTACAAACTGGAGATGGGCTAAATCTAGATGCCAGCTAATTCCGGATCTCTTCCCTCTTTCATCTATCTTCCCTTACACCGCTTTTTTTAGAGATTTTTCAGTAGAGTCAATTACATGGTGGACCTTGAACGGCCTAGGCAAACTAGACACATGGTTTATTGACAACCAAATCCTCACTTTCAAACAAATTAGAGACACATACGACCACTAGGATAACACTTTAATTTTTGCAGGCTCAGACATTATATAATCACTAAAAAGAGGGCCTTTGGTCCGCCTAGGGGGACCTGGTTAACGGAGCATACATTACCCCAGATAGGCTCCACAAAATGAAGCCCCAAGAATTAGCTAAATGCCTTAGAGGCTGCCCAGATTTGGGCACCTGTTTACACACCTGGTGGGCATGCCCTAAAGTCCAAGCTATTTGGACTAAAATAACCCAACTAATGTAAAATATTTTCAAAAAGCAGATTACACCTTCTATAGAATTATGCCTTTTAGGACATCACTTCCCTAACCTGCCAAATTCTCAAAACAAGTTACTTCAGTTTATTATGTTAGCAACCAAAAGCCATATCGCCAAGAAATGGAAAGATACAAATCTTATCTTTCAAGAAATAATCAACAAAATTAATTATATCATGATAAACGAAAAACTTTAACATATAGTTTCCGACACTTTTTCCACCTTCGTCTCAACCTGGGATACATGGGTGATTTCCTCACATAGCATTGCCATCAAATAGAGAGCTTTCGATACCTCTATTCTATTTATAAATTGAGACGAGGCTGGCTGGTGGCGCATGATCTTGGCGGAGACCCTGGAAACCGGACAGGATTCTGAGTTTTCCTTTTATTCTCTTTTTTATTTACCCTCTTTTATTTAGTGGGAACAATGCTTACCATTCCCGAATGAAAGCCTTCTCTATCTGCCCCCCCACCCCCCTTCCCTACCCATTGTTTGTATTCCCTATGGAAAACGGAAAAAGTGAAATGGTATCACTCACTTGTTTGTTTGAATACTTACATACTTTATTATGTTTGCCTTTTCAAGTTCTCCTTGGAGAGTAAAATTGTATTTAAAATTATATGTTGATATTTTACAATGTGAGATAATAAAAAATATTGAAAGTAAAATGCCATGACTGTCATGAATCAAAGTCTCTGTGGAATCTGAGGTTTCTCTGGGGAAATGCTAGTTCAGTACATGCAGCAGCAACAACATGACAAAGCTGTTAAGCGGAACACGGTGCAGTAAGTTGTAGTTAAATAGTGCTTTCCTACATATGGGGATACTAGCTCTTTGCTTACCTTGCCTCTGAGAGTCTGTAGAGATACTCTATATGTTTTTGTATTGTTTTTAATAGTTATGTTTTGCATCTGCCTACGGTTTTGATGTGAGCAAAATGTATTTAAATTTTAATTATTTTGTTTATAAATGTTGGATATATATGTTTATAATTTGAATATATATTTTTTCTGCTTATTCATATGTTGCTGAATATATTTTAAATGTATTTTATGTTGGTGTCTTTGGTGGTTACTTTTACTATTTCATGTGTATCATGTGTAGATTTATTTTTATTAGATTCAACTACTGAATTTAGGTTTTTAACACCTCCTTAATTAAGTTAGACACAGAGTAAAAATATAACCTTTAATCATAATATTTCAAAATGAACAATATATTGTGTATGAAGTGACTTGATCAAAAGAAAAAAAGAAAAAAAGAGGATAAATGCCAGGTGTATAATGCCTCTGAGTGATACACTAATGAAAATTATTAACGAGTAGTCTAAGATGAAAAACATCATATCTGTATACTCAAAAGTACGTGCAAATTATATCTCCTAGTTTCTCTATGACAAAGCTAATATTAATACTATTCATAGCCCTTAATAATTCTACCCATTCATTTAGCAAATCCTAGCTTAGTAATGGAAGCGCCCAGTCATATAATATCCTGTATAGGATGCCAACATGTCTATATACTAACTCTAACCTACTTAGGATTATGATATTGCCATTATGTTTGTGCACGATATATGACTCAATTGTAAATGCCCCTACATGTTTATATGCTATTTTTTAAGTGCTATAGTTGTGACTTATCCTTTACAGGCTATCATATGACTGGGTGCTACCTGTATTGAGCTAGGATTGCTAAATGAGTGGGTGGAATTATATGGGGCTACAGACAGTATTGGTATTAGCTTAGTTATAGAGCGACTGTGATATATATTTTGCACATACTTTTGAGTATCCAGATATTATGTGTTTCTTCTCAGACTACTCTTAAATAGTTTTTATTAGTGTACCACTCAGAGGCATTATATACCAGGCATTTATCCTTTTTCTTTTGATTGAGTCACTTCACACACAATATATTGTTCATTTTAAAATATTATAATTAAAGTTTATATGTTTTACTCTGTGTCTAACTTTATTTCTGCTAGCCAATATTTACATTTGGTCTTTGCTTAGAAGGTCAGCTAAACACTGATAAGAATTACCAACTCTTTGGGAGCACAGCTTTGCCTGTGTTTAAAACTGGAATATTTACATTAATGATCAAATTTAGTTTCTATTTAGTTGTAATTTCAAAAACAAAAGCAATCAAGATAAAGCAATGTCAGATATATTTGCCATTTTTAAGTAAATATTTTTAAAAATGTAACACATATTATCTAATTCTAACCATGCCGGTGTTTTATTTTTAGGCTAAAGCAATTTAACCTTTATAGAGTTAACTCGCCAATGACCCGTCTATTCATTGACATGGAGAGAAATGTTAAAGTACTGTGGAGGAAACATGCCAACCCTTTCATAATGCTTGGTTTCCATACTTACAAAGAGAAATTCACAGTTTCCCACCAAATTGATGAGATTGGGTGCAACCAGAATACCATTATAACATTTACTCTTGGCATGCACTTCCGACTATATCCAATAGAACATTTTATCCGCAGGGCGATTAATATCCAATGTGCCACTAAAAGGTTACTTCTGCAAAGCACAGACACTAAAATCATTATTAAAACTGAGAATACCACTGAAATGGACATAAGAATAGAAATGCCCAGTGACTTCCATGGATACTTACAATACTTGATCATCAATGAAATATTTCAAGATCTCAATGTTGGACTAGTGGATGCTTGGGACATGACAAATGCTTTTGCTAGCAACAACATACACCCTCCAGTTCAAGTGGTATCAAATGAAGTAGACATGTTTCTAAACTACATATGTTGACTTTATTAGGGACTGTAAAATGTGCTATAATATGAAATTGTGGAGCAAAAATTATAATTTTTGCCAATTGTTTTGCCCTGTGACGGCAATAAAATTTGAAGCCTGGCAATGCTGTTTGCCACACAATGCGAGGCTCTCCCCCCCTCTAACTTGCATGCCTCGTGATGAGCGCCTTTGGTGCGCGCAAGCCAATAACTTTGTCACTCATGGCAGGCCTTGCGATGAGCGCCTTTGGCGCTCATTGTTAGCCTCTCCCCACCCGTGTCTCTTTCCCCCCCATTTTTTTTTTAGAGCCGTAACTCGGCAGTCATTGGGAGGCCGCTAAAAGACGCCAATTGAATATCAAATTAGCTTTCAACCTCACTTATGGACTCAGGAGGAGGCAAGGAGCTCATAAGTGCCCATACAGTGGATATAAAAAGTCTACACACCCCTGTTAAAATGTCAGGTCTCTCTACTGTAAAAAAATGAGACAAAGATAAATCCTTTCAGAACTTTTTCCACCTTTAATGTGACCTATAAACTGTACAACTCAATTGAAAAACAAACTGAAATATTTTAGGTAGAGGGAAGAAAAATATAAAAATAAAATAATATGGTTGCATAAGTATGCACACACTTAAACATACTTTGTTGAAGCACCTTTTGATTTTAATACAGCACTCAGTTTTTTTGGGTATGAGTCTATCAGCATGGCACATTTTGACTTGGAAAGATTTGTCCACTCTTCTTTGCAAAAACACTCTGTCAGATTGCAAGGTCATCTTGTGTGCACAGCCCTCTTCAGATCACCCCACAGATTTTCAATCGGATTCAGGTCTGGGCTTTGGCAGGGCCATTCCAAAACTTTAATCTTCTTCTGGTGAAGCCATTCCTTTGTTGATTTGGATGTATGCTTTGGGTCGTTGTCATGCTGAAAGATGAAGTTCCTATTAATGTTCAGCTTTCTAGCAGAAGCCTGAAGGTTTTGTGCCAATATTGACTGGTATTTGGAACTGTTCATAATTCCCTCTATCTTAACTATAGCCCCAGTTCCAGCTGAAGAAAAACAGCCCCAAAGTATGATGCTGCCACCACCATGCTTCACTGTGGGTATGGCGTTCTTTTGGTGATGTGCAGTGTTGTTTTTGCGCCAAACATATCTTTTGGAATTATGTCCAAAAAGTTCAACCTTGGTTTCATCAGACCATAACACCTTTTCCCACATGCTTTTGGGAGTCTTCAGATGTGTTTTTGAAAAATGTAGCCTGGCTTGGATGTTTTTCTTCGTAAGAAAAGGCTTTCGTCTTGCCACTCTACCCCATAGCCCAGACATATGAAGAATACGGGAGATTGTTGTCACATGTACCACACAGCTAGTACTTGCCAGATATTCCTGCAACTCCTTTAATGTTGCTGTAGGCCTCTTGGAGCCTCCAACACCAGTTTTCTTCTCATCTTTTCATCAATTTTGGAGGGAGCTCCAGTTCTTGGTAATGTCACTGTTGTGCCATATTTTCTCCACTTGATGATGACTGTCTTCACTGTGTTCCATGGTATATCTAGTGCCTTGGAAATTCTTTTGTACCCTTCTCCTGACTGATACCTTTTAACAATGAGATCCCTCTGATGCTTTGGAAGCTCTCTGTGGACCATGGCTTTTGCTGTGGGATGCAACTAAGAAAATTTCAGGAAAGACCAACTAGAACAGCTGAACTTTATTTGGGGTTCATCAGGCACTTTAAATGATGGCAGGTGTATGCTCACTCCTATTTAACACGATTTGGAATGTGATTGCTTAATTCTGAACACGCTACATCCCCAGTTATAAGAGGGTGTGCAGACTTATGCAACCACATTATTTTTATTTTTTATTTTTCTTCCCTCCACCTAAAAGATTTCAGTTTTTATATTTTTTACAGTTTATAGGTGTATAATTTATGTTATTTTGCTATCAGCTGCCAATGTAAATTACTAAAATACATAGGTCTTCTAACTGAACTTTTTGCTGCGGGTTCCAATTTTTTTTTACATATATAGATGTATTCAGTTGACGCAAGAACGCAATTACAAGCTCACAGCTCAGCTAAAAATAAACCCTTAAGTAGCATTTTAGGGCATGATCATGATCAATTAAGCAAGCCTATAAGTTACAATTTAGACAGGGCCAATAGTAAATGAGACCGCCATCATGACGTCAGTAAAACATGGAGTTTAAACTACTATCAATTAGTGTTCAGAAGTCCGATTTGCAATCAGACTCGCAATCCAGAAATGTAGAAATCAAGAAAAATCAATAAAGCAACTGTTCTAGTCCATGCGGGTTCCATAATATATATTAACTCCTTGATTCCTGGGATCAATATAACATGAAAATAAATTTTAAAAAAATAATAAAAAAATAATTTTTTTGCAGATTGGCGAGCTTGAGACAAACTCATTGTGCAATTCCTTGCAATGACTTTCATTGTTTTCCCAGTATTTTTAAGTATGGTATTGTGTGTTTATTTGCTTTTGCAGTGTTATGAACAGGTGTTTAACCCACATGCGAGTCCCATCTAGTACTTGTATAATTTTTCGATACATTTGCCATTTGCGGGTTTGAAGGCTATTGTGGGCTTGAATTAGTATAATTTAACTAGCGACTTGCCCATCAAAAATGGCGGGGGAATAAATTATGGCTTTTGTAATAGTGTATTTTCTGGTTCGTAGTTTGATGTGTAAAGTGCTACGCGTTTGGCAGTGTTTTGCACGGTCCGGGGTCGTATAGCCTCGTTTTAATTTTTCCCACTGCCCATTTTTTTCCTAGTTTAGGGGATTTTCAAGTAGCGAAAATTGTCTAAATCTGCTTAAATTTGCGTTCCACCTCACTCCCAGACGTCCTGGCTGTTGCCCTGTGCTGTCTGTGATGTTTTTGTAAATGTTTGCGTCTTGTATCTTTTTTTTCTAAGTCCCACATTCGTCAACTACTTTCAACCTCAGGCGAAGCCGCATTTTGTAGTGTTTGTAGGCTAAGTCCTGCGTGTTTCATTCCCTCCACTGCTCGCCTCGCTTCGCGAGTCTCGCAGGCAATGAGCGCCTTCGGTGCTCATCGGCTAATTGCTTTGAGCTTAACGGCTCGCCTATCTACGCAAGGCTCGCAGGCGATGAGCGCCTGTGGCGTTCATCGCTAAGTCGTACGCACCACGCAAAGCATGACAACGTCTCGTAGTTAGACAATTATAATATGTGATATGGATTTTGCATCTTTAGCACGGGTAACATTTACGGGCTTGAAACATTAAAGGAGGAGATAGGGTGAAGTTATGTTTTTGACAACCACAGGGATTTTGAGCCATTAACTTGCAATAGGAATGCGAGTAGCTCAAAGTAGCCAATTGAATATCAGTAACTATTACCGGCTAAAGTTTCCATTATAATTGAACAGAGTTTTCAAAATATGATATTTTATAATCAATATTGAATACATTGTTTTTATTTTTTAAGTATAAGACCATTTAACCTTTATGGAAGTAATTGGCCAATGACTCGACTGTTTCTGGACATGCATAAAAAATGTAAAATACACTGGAGGAAACATTCAATTCCTTTTAAAATGATAGGTTTCCACACGTTCAAAGAGGACTTTACAATACCCCATCAAATTGACAAGAGTGGGGGCAACCAGAACACTGTTATCACATTTACTATTGGTATACACTTCAGACTTTTCCCAATTAAACATTTTATCCACAGAGTGATTAATATCCAGCGAGCCACTGAAAGATTACTTCTGCGAAGTCCAGACACCAAAATGATTATTAAAACTGAGAATACAACTGAAATACACATAAGAGCAGAAATGCTCAGTGACTTCCATGACTACCTACAGCTCTTGATCATCAATGAAATCTTTGAAAATATTAACGTTGGATTAGTGGATGCTTGGGACATAAAAAATGCTTTTGACTGTAATAACATACACCCTTTACCTAAAATCGTATCAAATCCAGTAGACATGTTTCTAAGCTACATATGCTGACTTGGATCTGGGATTGCAAAACACTTTATTTAGCATTCTTTTTTCTTGAGAAAAATTCCAATGAGATTTGGAAGGTGTAAATAACTATTTATGTAATCTGCCAAATATGGGTAGCATTCCATCTGCTCAGTTAACAGCAAGAAAAGGCACCATCTTAACTTTGGGAGCTTTTTACTCTATTGATTTACTGCCTGGCTCAAGTAAAAAAATATCTGTAAAACAGCTTCCTCACACAAGGATTGTGTTTGTCATTGCTCTCTAGCCCTAAAAGTCTGAAGCTTGATAGTCTACGTAGTAATGCGGTAGAATGGTACCCACCATGACACTATTCTAGCCCTAACATCCTCCCTTGTCTCTTTCTATCTATATAAACCCCCTCCCATGGCGGGGAGGGATTCAATAACAAAATAAATTATTCAGTAGGGTTATGACCCGTCTGCCTATGTCTCGATATAGGAGCAAAAGTGAACTCATTATTTTTCCAATGTGAGCCATGGAGTGGAGGCCTATTTCCCATTGTTAAGTGTAGTATATAATTACATTTTATGGTATGGCTACTGTAGGAAAAAAAACATTATATTACAACATTTTGTCAACAACTGAACAGTTCTTCAAATTGGAATTACAGAGATTTCCTAATTCTAAAGTTTACCTTTTCAAATGTTACACAGTGTAGCCCCATATTTGTATCATGTTTTTTACAATAAAAGGCAAAACATTTTTAAAAAGTTAGAAACTAAATATAAAATGTAATTGTGTAACTATTATATGCAGCAATATGCAGTCCTAGGCTATACTATTATGAGCTCCTAATCTCTTAAATTTCAGTTTCCAAGTCTTCTTCCTGCTTGGAGGGCAAATAAACCTTAACAAAAAGTATTCCAATGTAAAGAAGCATGTTAATTAGTTGGTCTTGTTATTTGAGGTTCCCACCTATTTAACAAGAAATATAATATCATAGATGGTAATGTCTTTTTATGATCAAAGATGAGATGGCCACGACTGTATACAGCAAGATATATTAAGTAATAAAATAAAGTCCTTTTTTTTTTTTTAACATTTTACCTTTAATTTCAAGATCTTTCAAAAATAATTTTGCTACTATGGGCATACAAAATGGAGTGACAGGTAGATCATAGAGGAAAGCGGCACATCAATTGTTCAACCTTCATGGATATTTAGATGACATTATGCCAAGGGAACATTATGTCCATTGACTGCAGAGCTTTTAGTAAATGTGGAGGAGAGCAAAATGGAGGTTGACATGTAATGTACAACATGCTTCAATGTCACTGTGATGAACAGTTGGTACCATGATTGTAAGATGGTAGATGTTTTTGCATATCCAGTATTCAGCACAAAAATATGTGTATTGCAGCATATATTAATATATTTTTTCCAGACAAACATTTAATTTTCAAGACATTCAAATCTCTTTTTAAGAAATTTATCTTACAACTTTATTCACAATGCACCCTTACCCAACTTCTACTGTCTAGCACGAGCCTTTTTATCTATGACTTACGCACATTTGTAAAATTATCAATTGTAACATCTAATCAATATCGTTTGACATAAAAAGGAGAGTTGAATATTTGTCTAATAAAAGTATTTAAAGATATGCTGCAACAGCTATTGTGTAATTTTATTTAAATAGAGGTACTATTCATAAATCAATCTCCATATATACAGCACTAAACCTGAGAATGCACTTACACATTTATTACCTCCAATATTAAATCTGAAGTCTGCAGAGGATACTGATCAAACTAGAACTCTGATCACTGTCCTTGCCAATATTTATAAAGTTATTGATTACACTGGGTGGGCAGAGCAGGTTCCTCCTTCCTTGCCAGTTACATACATTAACATAGGAACATAGGGTTCCATTTCATGCCTTAGATTTACTGGTTTACGAGTCATGTAGGCTTGTAAATCACTACCAATCTATTCCAAAACCCAACAAAAAATAGCCCTACCAGAAGTGCATGCTAAATGATATAAAATGTACAAAAATGCAATCCATGTGTAGCTGTCCCATTAAAACATTTCCCGAACCCATAACATTCTAAAATCCAAGTAATACACGTTACCGTCTGAGTGCCCGCAAATTCTATGTGTACTGAGACCCTCCCGTAGAGGCATAAAAATTGCTTCTGAGATCTGACACTTTTATCAACCTAACACCTTAATCCCCATCTCGTTCACTACCTTGTCATGGTGAAGGGGTTGTTTACCTCAGTGAACTTATGAGCTATACTATGTAGGGTCACCCAAGATGGGCAGGTCATAGCAGAGAGGTCAGACAAATCAACATTTACTGGAGAAGGAGGTGGCAACCCACTCCAATATATTTGCCATGAAAACCTTATTGATTTGCACAACCAAACACAAGAGGTTCATGGCATGCTGTGGTCCATAGGGCCACAGAGAGTCATAAACGACTGAACAACTTAGCAGAAGTAGGATATGAGGCTTGATTACTCAATTCAGACATAATTAAGGGGTTAATAACACCCCCATGAGCCCCCAAACACCCACTAAATAAAATGAACCTGGTGATCCCTAGAATTGCCCCAATACCAATTCTAAACCTGGGGAACATCTGGAATTTCCTCTTTTCACCTGCCGAGGGGAACCTAGGTATTCTCTTTTACTATGAGCTGTGACCAGGGGAACTCTTGGGATTATCCCTTTCCATGCTCTAATCCTGGGATCCCCCAGCCCTGTAAGTCCAACGTGTAGCACATAAGGGCTGCGTGCTTCCGATTTGGCCGTTTAACGTGGCTATTAAATTAGAATGGGCTGCGAGCTACGAGTGAGAGTGGCTATTTCGTAAATCAGTTCTTGGCCGTCAGGGTTATGTGCTTGAATGCATACAATAAAGCAATCACATAGTTACAGGTTCATATGGAGTCAATGGAAAAAGAGATTGTTACCTGAATTGAACAAGTAGAGGTTACGGGCATGGCAGATCAAAGGACTTACATGAGCAAAGTTCAACGTTACTCAGGACTTAGCCTATTCTCGTCCGTCTTGTGTGTTAACACGCAAAGCCCGCTACAAGTAACATTACAGGGCTAATTTAATAGCCATTACATTTAAATCTCGAGTTACAGGCTACGTTTTACAACATAGCCTCAATTTAATGAGGCTGCTAATCAGACAGAAGATGATGCAATTGACTTTTGGAAAACCAATTCCTGTAAATATCTGGAAGAATGCACAGACTGCAAAATTGCCAAATTTATGATCATTTACTATTTTTTCTCTGCAGTAAGCTATGTTTTTATCTGTAACACCGGGAATTGTTAATAAGATATGTAGGATATGCCCTTGGTTAGCTCATCATTAACATTATTGCCTTGCTATTATTTTGACTGCTTTACAGTGTGAGAACATACAGCTCCTTTATCAGTATGTAAGTATATACGTCATTGTAGGTATTGTAACAGAATAATTGATGGAGTGTACGTGGGAGAGAGACTGAGGAGAGCCCTGTGTCCACTAGGGGAAGAAAGGGTTAACACAGCAGGCTAATCAAGCAGGCCCAGCTGGGTTCCACCTTTATAGGTCTGATTAGCACCCAGCTGAAGAGGGAGAGCTGAGTCTGAGATGGACAGAGGAAGCTAGAGCTTGCTATGGAAATCCCCTGCTACAAGGGAGACTTGATATCCAGTAAGCTTTTGTTTGGACTTTTGTTTTGTTTAGACAATATCTTGGATAGTGAGGGAACTGCAGCCCAGTGCTTCTATTTGAAGCTAGGATTTGGTTTTGCAAAATTTATGTTATTTTGCTGTACGGAAATAAAGACTACCGCTGATATTTTAAAAAGGGCTCCTGAGTACTCCATTGTGGTGCCAGATACAAGGGCACGAACCCTGAGTGTTACAGCAGCAATATCACAGTATGTAATTCTCTGTATGAAAATTATGCTATCACAATCTCAGTGTACACAGTGCAAAATAACTCTTCTTCCTCAGGTGGATCGAATTTATTTCAATTGCATAACTATTCAGCTGATTAAAGTTTTAAGTGGCACTATTATATCTACTAGTCATTTGCACGTCAGTAATGACAGTATAATATTTTATGTGCTCTGTCTCTCGCTTTCTGCACCCTCTCTCTCTCTCCCTGAGCACCTTCTCCCTCTCTCTCTGCTCTGTCTCTCTGTCTTTAGGTCCACTCTCTCTCTGTGTCCTATCTCTCTCTCTACCCCTCTTCTTCTCTATTTCCCCACTCCTCAGTCTTCTCTCTTCCTCCTCCCCTCTTTCTCTCTTCCCTCTACTTCTTCTCTCCCCCGCTTCCCTCCTTCTTTCCCCCAATGTCTCTCCCCTATCTACACCCCCATGTTTCTCTCCCCCCTGCCACTGTCTCTCTTTCCCCTCCATGATTCTCTCCCACCCCTCTCTGTCTCTCTAAACCCCTGTCTCTCTCCCCCCTGTTTCTCTACCCCCTGTGTCTCTCTCCCACCCTTTCCCTCCGTCTGTCTCTCCCATTCTCTCCCACTGCTCTCCCTGTGTCTCCCCCCTGTGTCTCTTTCCCACCCTTTCCCTCCCCTGTCTCTCTCCCACTGTTCTCTCCTATGTCCCTCCCCCCTGTGTCTTTCTTCCACCCTCTCCCACTAATGCTACACCACACTAAACCACACTAGAGACCATTCCTCTTATTTACTGTAGTTGCTTAACGCTTGGCTCATCTCCTGTGCAGCTGAAAGTAGTCGCGCCTTTACCAAAAATACATACAAAACCAGCTATCCCTTCCTAAACTTTTCCAATATCATTAATACGAGTATACTGTATATACTCGAGTATAAGCTGAGTTTTTCAGCCCTTTTGAAGGCTGAAAGAGCCCCCCTCAGCTTATACTCGAGTCACCCTGTGTCTCTTTCCCCCCGTGTCTCTCCACCCCCATATCTCTTCTCCCCTCTCCCTCTCCTGTGTCTCTTTCCCCCATCCCCCTCGTGTCTCTTTCCCTCCCCCTCCCTTATCATCCTCCTCATCCTCCCTCCTCAACCCCCCTCCTCAACCTCCCTCCTCATCCTCAACCCTCTCCTCAACCTCAACCCCCCTCCTCAACCTCAACCCCCCTGCTCAACCTCCCTGCTTAACTCTCCTCCGCACTTTACCCCTCTCTGATTACATCTCCCTTTCCTTTCCTCCACTCCTCTGTGCATCTTCCGGCATATGCTAATGACGTGACATCACATGCGCATCGTGTCATTAACATTGGCAGGGTCCCGACACAGCCGGCAGACGCTCAGAGCAGCGGAGGAGCGGAGGAGCAGCTGCTGAAGGAAGGTAAGTGAGGGGAAAGGGAGAGGGGGAGGTAATTAAAGAGGGGTAAAATGAGGATGGGGGTTGAGTTTGAGGATGGGGGTTGAGGTTGAGGATGGGGGTTGATGAGGAGGGGGGTTGATGATGAGGAGGGGGTTTGATGATGAGGAGGGGATTCAGCAAGAGGAAGGGGGTTGAGGATGAGGAGGGTGTTGAGGAAGGGGGTTTGAGGAGGGAGGATGAGGAGACAGGTTGAGGAGGGGGGTGGAGGATGAGGAGAGGGTATAGGATGAGGAGGGTGGATGAGGAGGGTGGATGAGGCGGGTGGATGAGGCGGGTGGTTGAGGCGGGTGGTTTAGGAGGGAGGTTGAGGAGGGAGCTTGAGGAGGGGGTTGAGGAGGGGGGTTGAGGATGAGGAGGTGGATTGAGGATGAGGAAGCCTGTTGAGGAGGGGGGTTGAGGAGGGAGGTTGAGGAGGGAGGTTGAGGAGGGAGGTTGAGGAGGGAGGTTGAGGAGGGAGGTTGAGGAGGGAGCTTGAGGAGGAGGTTGAGGAGAGAGGTTGAGGAGGGGGGTTGAGGATGAGGAGGGGGATTGAGGAGGAGGAAGCCTGTTGAGGAGGGCTGTTGAGGAGGGGGGTTAAAGAGGGGGGTTTAAGAGGGGGATTTAGGAGGGAGGATGAGGAGGGGGGGTTGAGGAGGGGGTTTGAGGAGGGAGGATGAGGAGTATAATATGGGAGGGGAAGAGACACAGGGGAGGGAGAGAGGGAGAAGAGACATGGGGAGGGAGAGGGTGCACCATCTAAACATATAGGATCCAGGGCATTCCGCCACACCCTCCTCCTCACTGTGTCTGACCTGATAACTACCCCTGTAAACTTCTCCTTCCATGAGGCAATATCCCGTTTCATGACTCTGACCAAGCGTTTAATGGGCACCGCACCTAAGCCATTCCCCCCAGCATGGATCATGATCACAGATGGGCTGCCAAAATGCCAGGCATGTGAGTCTACCATCTCACCAACTTCTAGCCATCTCAGCCCCGGAATGCCAGCCCATCGCACCAGTAGATCCTCCATCGGTAAGCCAAGTTGCAGGCCAGTTCACAAAACTGTGGCAAACTTTTCTGCCCAATATATATATATATATATATATATATATATATATATATATATATATATATATATATATATATATAAATGGTCGAGTGGGTACCAAATGCTGCACCATCCAAACCCAAGTGGTGTAAACAGATTTTAAGCATCTTGGAGAATTGGAAGTGAGAAAGAGTGAGGCATCCCTCGTGCACTAACAGTGGCCCCAGATAATCAGGTTTCAATCGCAAATAGCTGTCCACACACCCAAAAGGACAACAGTTGATCCCCATCCTCTGGGGCACAATCTTCCTCCCTTTCCCCGCTTTGTCGGTTTTGGACCGCCGCAGCCAAATCAACACAGTGCCCTTGTGCAGGCTAAGGTCCACACATTGCAAGTCCCAGGAACCTTGCCTGCTAGCCACAACCAGCTCCCCCGACTAATTGCTTTGAAAAAGGCCAGGAAAAAGGCTGTACGGAAAAGTGAAGTCTCATAAGGGGAGCAACACACTTCCTCCAATATATTAGCCTGTGTTTGTATCACTTTAAACATGCCACACACCACACGTTTCACGAGAAAGACCTTAGTCAGGTCCTGCTGTTCGGCCAGCTTGAACATGAATGCTAAAGCCCCCACTTGACGCAACACCATAGCCTTTGAGAGCCCTTCTCTCTTACACAGCAACAAAATCCACAACAGGACACCAGTCCTCCTTTCTTCAGAGTCAGCACCCTCGGCCAACTCCACCAATTCCTGCCACTTCTGCCACACTTACATCCACGTAGCTGGCGCCAATGAACATCTCACCAGGCATGCTCTCAGCACTCCATATTCCCAAACTTGCTGTCACCCTGCTGCTTCACTCCCGGTGCCAGTAGCCTGAAGCATTCCCACTGAAAATGAGAAAGGGGCATACGCAACACAACTACATGATCCAGGCACATGCCTGGCCCAGAACCACACGTTACAATGCAAGCAACTCAATACCAATTGCCAAATCAGACATATGACCGGCACAGACATTGCCTTGGTGTTATTGATGGTGTGTACTACCACTACATTCTCTGACTGGTACACAACCTGCTGATCCGTAAAGCCCGAACCCCATGTGCAAACCACTACAACTATGGCAAAGAGCACCAGAAACGAGGCATTCTCTGTTAGACCAGCCTTGGTCTAATCTGCGGGCTACTGTGCCGTGCACCAATTCCCCGCAAAGAAAGCTCCAAAACCCTTGCTGCCGGACGCGTCAGTGAAAGCTGAATATCTCTATTTGATACCACCTGTGGGTGAATGTGTCTAAGAAGATTAACCAGAATCGCACATCCTCCCTCATGGAAGCTAACACACTGACGAAGTGATTAGGGCGTTTGACACCCACTGTGGCTAGAGAAAGACGTCTGCAGAATATCCTGCCCATGGGCCGGATACGGCAAGCAAAGGTTAACTTCCCGAAGATGGACTGCAGCCACTTGAGAGACACCCTCCTGGCACCCATCAAAGCTGCCAATCCTGACTGCAGATCTATAACCTTGTCTATTGGAAGGCTACATCCCATCCTCACTGAGTCTATATGCCCAAAAAGGTCAAACGAGTCAAGGGGTCTTCTGTTTTCTCGTGAGCCAGGGGAACTTCAAAATCTTGTGCCATTGTTTAAAAAGCATTGAGCAACACTTGACATGGGTCATTATCCACCAGGACCATGAACATAAAGTCATCCAGGTAGTGAACCGTACTGGAATGACCCTCAACGACACTCGTGACCCACTGAAGAAAAATACACTGGCAGCCGGCGAAAAGCCGATTCCACATCAACCTTCGCCATCAACACTCCATACTCAGTGGCCAGTGGCTCGCAGTAACTGAAGGTTGCATACAAGATATTAGTACCCTGTCTGGTGCTGTGATATACAGACTTGGTGCTCCTAAAGAGTGGCATGGAAGCCTGGACTGCCCCTGCTGTTGGTCTAGGGGTAGCCAAAGCAAAAGAAAGAGGACTGAACCTTGTAGTCGCCTTCCTGGCCCGCGCTGGGCGTGTTGCCCTGGTGACCTTGGCCACTTTCAGATGGCTCACCTCCATTTTGTCCCGCATCATGTCTTTCTCGATGTCCATGCATGTCTTCCTTAAAGCGGACACTCCAGCTTGAGGGCCACTGACACCCTGTGGTAAACTTTGAGAGGTACAGTCAGGCACTACAATAGCAGCGACTACTGGCCCTGGTAATAAATGCCCCCTGGGGACTACTGGGTTTTTAGCTGCTCCCTTTGCCCTGGTAGGACCCTTACCACCCTTTTTGCAAGGGTGTGGGGCTTGTGGAATGGGAGTGCTGTGTAATTCTTTTTTTGTCAAAGTTTTTTGAGATTGATTTTGTTTTCTATTGTGTAGGCCCCCGAACCCTGGTTCAAGCCACCACGGTCCCCTGGGCGTGATTTGCCCCATCCCACAGGACCTCCTTGGCTGCACATGTAAAGAAAGTAAATATAAATAAAAATGTACACTGCTCAAAAAAATAAAGGGAACACTAAAATAACACATCCTAGATCTGAATGAATTAAATATTCTTATGAAATACTTTGTTCTTTACATAGTTGAATGTGCTGACAACAAAATCACACAAAAATTTTAAAATGAAAATCACATTTTTCAACCCATGGAGGTCTGGATTTGGAGTCACCCCCATTATGAAAGTGGAAAAACACACTACAGGCTGATCCAACTTTGATGTAATGTCCTTAAAACAAGTCAACATGATGCTCAGTAGTGTGTGTGGCCTCCACGTGCCTGTATGACCTCCCTACAACACCTGGGCATGCTCCTGATGTGGTGGCGGATGGTCTCCTGAGGGATCTCCTCCAAGACCTGGACTAAAGCATCTGCAAACTCCCGGACAGTCTGTGGTGCAACGTGACGTTGGTGGATGGAGCGAGACATGATGTCCCAGATGTGCTCAATTGGATTCAAGTCTGGGGAACGGGCGGGCCAGTCCATGGCATCAATGCCTTTGTCTTGCAGGAACTGCTGATACACTCCAGCCACATGAGGTCTAGCATTGTCTTGCATTAGGAGGAACCCAGGGACAACCACACTAGCATATGGTCTCACAAGGGGTCTGAGGATCTCATCTTGGTACCTATTGGCAGTCAGGCTACCTCTGGCGAGCACATGGAGGGCTGTGTGGCCCCCCAAAGAAATGCCACCCCACACCATTACTGATCCACTGCCAAACCAGTCATGCTGGATGATGTTGCAGGCAGCAGAACGTTCTCCACAGCGTCTCCAGACCCTGTCACGTCTGTCACGTGCTCAGTGTGAACCTGCTTTCATCTGTGAAGAGCACAGGGCGCAGTGGCAAATTTGCCAATCTTGGTGTTCTCTGGCAAATGCCAAACATACTGCACGGTGTTGGGCTGTAAGCACAACCCCCACCGGTGGATGTCGGGCCCTCATACCACCCTCATGGAGTCTGTTTCTGACCGTTTGAGCAGACACATGCACATTTGTGACCTGCTGGAGGTCATTTTGCAGGGCTCTGGCAGTGCTCTTCCTGTTCCTCCTTGCACAAAGGCAGAGGTAGCGGTCCTGATGCTGGGTTGTTGCCCTCATACGGCCTCCTCCACATCTCCTGATGTACTGGCCTGTCTCCTGGTAGCGCCTCCATGCTCTGGACACTACGCTGACAGACACAGCAAACCTTCTTGCCACAGATCGAATAGATGTGCTATCCTGGATGAGCTGCACTACCTGAGCCACTTGTGTGGGTTGTAGACTCTGTCTCATGCTACCACTAGAGTGAAAGCACCACCAGCATTAAAAAGTGACCAAAACATCAGCCAGAAAGCATAGGAACTGAGAAGTGGTCTGTGGTCACCACCTGCAGAATCACACCTTTATTGGGGGTGTCTTGCTAATTGCCCATAATTTCCACCTGTTGTCTATCCCATTTGCACAACAGCATGTGAAATTGATTGTCACTCAGTGTTGCTTCCTAAGTGGACAGTTTGATTTTACAGAAGTGTGATTGACTTGGAGTTACATTGTGTTGTTTAAGTGTTCCCTTTATATTTTTGAGCAGTGTACATAATATATATAAACCAGGTAATTCTGGAGCATGTGGGAGGAGCCTGACTCATAAATACCCTACAAACCCTTCCTACCTGCCGACGTTCATTCATTGTGCGTGGTCAGCCGAGTTTCTCTTTGCTGCTCCTCGGCTGTGCTGTCTGCTCTGCTCCATTGCTTTTGCGTTTTCTGCATCTACATTGCCCAGGAACGTGCTCCCTTGCCTGGCCATCCACTGCCCGCTCTCTGCCACATTTTCTGCCTCCCAAGTCGGTGCCCTCCAGGGTCCTCCTCGCTTTTCACCCTTCCTGCGGCCTCATTCCAGTCCTCCTTTGATACTTGTGGCTGCCCGGTCTATTTTCTCACTCTATATTTGCTCTTTTTAGTCCTCCTTCTCTCATCCGCGGTGGTCTGACTCTGGAATCAGGCAAAACCGGAAGCATTCTGCCTGAGACATCTGCACCACTATCTCAATATGTTCTCAGTTCAGGAGATCCAGGACAGGAACTTTGTGTTTTTTTCTTTCTTAAATTATCACATTAAGGAAAAAGTACTGATTAAAATGTTGTTGCCATTTACGATGTTTAAAAGAAAAAAGAAAAGCTTACTTTTAATATACTTAGGGGTGTTTACCCTTATATGTTGTAAATCTCCCCCCCCACCCCGAGATTTCTATTAGCCCCTTCTAATAGGGGACCCGAGGAAGAATGGATTATCCATTTCTCCCCCCAATAGTTCCAGAATATACGACTGGCGTAGGAGGTTTTGATTACTAGAAATTGTTTTACTAGAAATTGTTCTACTTACTGCATATTATAGTTCAGTTAACTTTTTTTTCCCCCTTTCCCCCCTTCTGACACACAACCTATGTTATGACAAAGAAGGCCATTATGTTATTCTTCATGGTGCCCTCTTGGAAACTAGGATGACCCTTGTCGCTATCTATGCACCCACCACTTATCAATATAAAACATTGTTGAAAATACTAAGGCTTTTAGAATCAAATACAGATGGCTCTATTATACTAGGAGTTGACTTTAATTTAACTTTTGACTCACAACTAGATCTCTCTAGTACCCTAGGCACTGATCGTTTCTCAAATAAATTAAGACATATTAGGAAGACGCTAAATGATCTATTCTTGATTGATGCATGGAGAGGTCACCATCCTGACAAAAAAAAGAGTATACTTATTACTCGCACACCCATGGGCCACAATTTATGCCTGCCCATGGTCTGACCATGTGGCTGTCAAAAAAGTTTTGGATCTAGGTTTAAATTTGAGGAACCCATATACATGAAAACTAAATGACCTACTATTAACTAACGCAATACTACAAGAACAAATAAAGGCAGATTTGCATTTATATTTTGAGACCAAAAATTCTACAGAATCTGGAATTGCCTTGACATGTGCGACATGTATAAAACTAGCTTCAGCTTATAAGAGACAATGTAAACTAAAATAAACAGAACTCACAACCAAATGTATAGGATTGGAGTGCCAGAATCAACTTAATCCCACTCCCCGCATGCGCCAACTAATTGACAAATGCAGAACTGAACTAGACAATATTTTATCTCACATGACTAAAAAAGCCCAAAAATGCACAAACAATCTGTTCCATACAAAGGCCAATAAACTGGATGCCTTTCTGGCCAAGAGGCTCAATACTAAAATCTCCCAATATAGAATTTTAAGAATAAAGACAACAAAGGGAATAGTTACAGTGAGCCAGAGTGAAATCAAACGTACCTTTGTGGACTTTTACCAGGCTATATATTCAGCTAAAGCCCATACTAACACAGGGCTTATTCATTCCTACTTAAATGCTTGCGATCTCGCTAAAGCTCCTGATCATAATATGACAATGTTAAATTCAAATGTGACAATTGAGGAGATTCATAAAGCTATTAAAAGCCTAAAGTCCGGTAAGGCCCCAGGGTCGGATGGTTTTACCAACTCCTACTACAATACTTTTGCTGACCTTTTAGCGCCTCATTTATGCAAACTTTTCAATTCTATTCTAAATGGAGATAAGGCCCGCAGAATTCAATAAGGCAGATCTCATAGTTGTTGCTAAGGAAGGGAGAGACCCTCTCGAAGTCAATAACTATTGCCCAATATCCCTCATGAATGGAGATATTAAATTGTTGGCCAAAATCATGGCGGACAGAATCTCTGTTTCTTAACCAGTTCTGATACATAAGGATCTAACTGGCTTTGTCCATCATAGGCAAATGAGGGATAACATCAGAAGGGCTTTAAATGTCCTACATCTAGTGCATAAAGGTAAAATTCCATTATGTGTTTTGGATTTGGATATGGAGAAGGCTTTCGATACCCTTGAGTGGCCTTACCTATATGCAATGCTAGATAAATTAGGTTTCAAGGGGCAGTTCATCAATTTAATTAGATCCTATTACCACCTTCTGCAGGCCAACCTTAAACTCCTCAGGACAAACAATGTCAATATTAATATTCAAAGAGGAACCAGACAAGGATGTCCCTTGTCACCTCTGCTGTTTGCACTGGTAATTGAACCTTTAGCCCAAGCTATCATATGTAATGCTAGAATTTCAGGTCTTCAGGTGAATCTGCACCATAAATGTTCACTATTTGTGGATGACATTCTCTGCACACTAACTGACCCCTCCCTTGACCTCCATACCGGATTTATTATCTTCTCTCACTGACTTTGGACTGCTGTCTGGCCTACAAGTTAATGTGGAAAAAATAGAGGTGTTAGGATTTGGCATACCGCAAATATTTAGGAGTTAAAATCACTGGGAGGCTGTTCGAACTCTATTTAGCCAACTCCCCCCCCCCCCCCCTATTTAAAAAGATTACCGAAGATATGCAAAAGTGGTCACATTTTTATATCTCCTGGACTAGGCATATAACCATGGTGAAAATTAACATTTTACCAAAAATATAATATTTATTCAGAACCCTTCACATCCCATTAGATACAAAAGAACGACAAATTGCAAAATAAAATCTTCAAATTTATTTGGCGAGATAGAACTCCACGCATAGCGAGGAAGATAATGTTACGACATAAAACCCAGGAGGGGCTCTCCTACTCGTATCTACGGTTATACTTGAGATCTGTCCAATTAGCATTTATTTCAATTGCCCATTCGAGCAAGCACCAACCACTTTCGATCTTTGTTTCGAATTGGCAACTGAAACCTTATACCCGGGATACTCTGATTTGGGAACCACACTCTCCTTGCATCAAACAACGCCACCCCAATCCTATGATTAACTCTACTCTGAGTACCTGGGCCTTGGCCAAAACTACAAAACATTTAACTACGCCATTTTCACCTTTAAAATTTTTAAGATCATTCTCCAGCTTCAAAGCTCACTTAAGCTCCAACTCCAAACGGTGGTGGCTTACTAGAACACTGGGTAGACTACTGTAGGTGCCTGGTTCTACAATAATAAGCTAATCTCCCAATACCAATACAATACCAGATAATGTAATTTGGAACTACAGGAAATTCACACATAGGCTTCTTACCCTGACCCAAAACACTGGACCATCAAAGCATACTTGGCTAGCGACCATATGTACGAATCTAGCTTCTACCAAGGGATTTCTGGGCTCCTTGTATTTCCTTTTTAATGACTCGCAAAATAGGCAGAAACCTACCTTTATGCTAAAATGGGAACGGGACAGAGCCAGAGAGTTAGATACTAACATGTGGAAGGAGGTGTGCTCTAACCTATCGAGAGGATCCTTCACATATAGCTTAATGGAGGTTTCAGTCAAGGTTCTATACAGAATCTACTAAACACCATCTCTAATGAATAAAATAAATCCACACCTAAGTGAGAATTGCTTTAGAGAATGCCACTCTGGGTGGGGGTGTTCACCATATTTGGTGGACATGCACTTTGATACAAGGCCTATGGGAGAAAACAAAATGACGGCAATAAAATGTGAATCCTGGCAATGCTGTTTGCCACACAATGGGAGCTACCTCTACTCTACTGCCCTCGAGTTTCGCGCCTTTGGCACTCATCAAGGACCTCGCAAAAAGCACCTTCAGCGCTCATTGCGACGCTCTCCCGCTGTGTACTAATTTCCCCCCTCCTCTCCCTCCCTTTTGTCTCCTCCCCCCCATGTTTTTACTCCCTCTCCACCGTGTCTGTTTCCCCCATTTACCCCGGTGTCCCTTTCCCCCCTGTCCCCCTGTGTCTCTTTTCCCCCTGTCCCCCGGTGTATCTTGAGCCCCCTCTCCCTCCCCCCCTCCTCTGTGTCTCTCCCCCCCTCATTTCCCTGTGTGTCTACCCCCTCCTCTTCCTCCCCTGTGTCTCCCGCCCTCCTCTGTGTCTCCCCCCTCTCCTCTGTGTCTTATCCCTGCTTCCCTGTGTGTCTCCCCTCCTCCTCCTCTCTCTCTCCTCCTCTGTATCGGCAACGCTCAATGCGCATGCGCACCCCTGCCGCATGCACTGACGGACGCGCGTGACCCGCAGCAATACGCAGGCGTGCCCCGACGCAGGCATGCGTCACACAATGAGCATGCACGGCCCGTTGCGCAATGCACAGTTGTCAAACTGTGATTTGTCGCACGCGTGATGACGAATCGCAGTTTGACAACTATTATGTGATTTCACTACAGCCTACAATAGAGATATGCCTCTTGGGGATGCATGTAAAAGATCTGCCTATACACCAAAATAAACTTTGACAATACTTTACCTTAGCAGCGAAACTAAACATAGCAAAACACTGGAGAACCCGCCCCCCATTAACTTTTAACAAGGTTATTATGGCTTGCTTCTGCTCATAGCATTTACCTATAAATATCTGCTTATGAAGCGGGCGAGGCCGTCATAGGTGGGAAGCAGAGGGCAGGGAGACCCGGAGTGCAATAAATATCTGCAACATCCAAAAGGCGTTAAAGGGTGAGTGTGCCAGACGATTTTCCCTTTCTCTTATTTTTTCCTTCCCCAGTTATATTGTTTTTCTTTTTCTTGATTTTCCTTCTGTTGTTTTGTTTGTTCTATTTGAATCAACCTTTGAACTATGTGATAGAATATATATATATTAAAAAAAGGAAAAGAGAAGACAAGAAATGCTTTTCAGGTATACAAGCCTTTATATTTGTGTAGCTTAGCATTACTTCACTGTTTATTGGTATGTTTTATAAATATGCTACCATCTATGAGGGCAAGGTGATACTACAAAAAATTGTCCATTGTCCATTTAATGACCTGTTACCCTTCGCTGTATTGCTTCAACTTTGTCTTTAATGAAAAAAGATTGTGCAAAAAGTAAAAAGATTCCACCGTAAAGAATGAAAAGGGTTCTTCACAGTAAGGATGGTTAATCCGTGGAATTCTATACTAAAGGAGGTGGTGACAGCAGATTTGATAGATAACTTTAAAAAGGGGTTAGATATATTTTTAAATATAACGGACATTCAGGGTCATCCTAGTTAATTAGAGAGGTAGTACTAATCCAGGTAGGAATCTGATAACCAGTATCTGGGGTCAGAAAGGAATTAATAAGACCATTTCTACGTGAGACATCATACCTGTGCTATTTGCCTTAAGCATCTGGGGCCACTTATGGAATAGACACTCTGTACATACTGCACTAACTAAAATTAAATCTAAAGAAGCCTCCACAATGTCCCTTTTTTGAGAACTCACTTATGTAACGTTGACCAACCAATGTCTGTTATACTCCTTTCTCCACGGATTACTCCCACTGACTTATGAGCTCTTCACAGGACATGGAGACCAAAGCAACACATTTTCCATCCTCCGTCTCAGCTACCTCATGCTCAGATCTAAGCCCATTATTGCTTTCTGCTAAAAGGACAATGACCAAAGGACTACTGACACACTAACGACAGGGCATGGCAATTATTTTGTAACTTTATGTCCCATTACAAAATAAAATGACCCATCCAAAACCCCACCATCATCAGAGGAGGGCCCCAGTGCATTGCACCACCTGCAATGGTGGCAGCCCCGCCCCTAACTTAAATGTCTGCCCACCTGCCTTACAATATACTGTATACACAATTGCTCACAACAATAATCCTGTCAGTGCATTCAATGTGTATGCCCTGACATGTTATATGTGTGAAAATAATATATCATAACATGTATGTAAAATGCAATGTTCAGGGGCAATAAGTAATACAAACACTTCAGGTTTGTTTTAACATTCTGATTATGTATACAGGTTAACTTAGGTGGAGCTCAGCTTCATGACTACAATGACAATCAGACAGTTATGGACCTGGCTTCAGTCACATACACAAGCAGAAAAAAACTGCAATCCTGGACTGCTTGCAGCAATCACAGAACAGAACTCTCCACCATGTGTCATATGTATGTGTACAAAACAATCACCAATTTCAAAATAAAGAGGCAGAAACAGTCTATCAGTTTAAAAAAATGTACTCAACAAATATTCATTTACAAAAAGACTATCACAGATCTTTAGGACCCCCTCATGAGAGCCTTATCTTCAGTCTACCCTACATATTTGTAACTGCTAGAATTACTTTATTGGTTCATTTTTGGGCTATATTGTGTATATGTAGACTGTCCTAGAACTTGTGCCCCTCATTGGGGTATCTAAGACAGACTGGCACCTGGTCAGACTATCCACTGCCAAGTCATGTAGCAACTCTAATAGCCCAGCTGAAGAACATGTGGCAGCACACTTAGAGATATTATTAGAAAATTGAGGTATGGCTTGTGTATTTAAACAATTGATTACTTGTCTGTGGGAGCAGATCACAACTGTAGCATGAGGGTGGACAGTGATTAGAATGTGAGTGTGTGTACATGCCTAACAGCTCAGGATTCACCATTCTCTCCTTTGACAGCAAACAGAACTCCAGGCCTATGGCCAGCCTATTAAAACATTTTTAGTTTGATACTACCCCCTGGGTGGCTTCAATCCAGCCACAATAATTAATTAAGGGTGTGGAAAGATCCAGAGCTTATTAAGCATGGGGACATGATGGAAAAATAGCCATTAATTATTTAAATGCACAGTAAAAGTTTAATAAAGTGTTTTTTTTCTCATCAAGCCCTACCTATTCTTTAGAGAGCCCTGTATACCTGTTGTTTTAAGCAGAAACATTTCACTGCCATTATTACACTTTGTCCTAGTATGGGTAGTGTATTTGAATGTATATCACATTCTATAATTGCAGGACTAATTGCATATTTAATGCAATATATAAAGGTATTAAAGTATTAGCTGTGATAGCCACAGATAGAAGTCACACCCCTCCAGGCTTCCATGTAGTATTTACATGATGTATAACTGGCAATCTGAATTGCTGGAGATCGGTGAGCTCCTCTATTACATCCTGTTGTTTTTGCTTTTGTAAATATTTAATGTTTTGGAATTTACATTCGTCATCCTCTCAAAGCATCTACACGGTGCCCTCTTATTTTTCACATCTAGCAAGACAAAAGCAGCTAACAAGCTCAGCCACAGGTAAGAAGAAATGCATATATATATATATATATATATATATATATATATATATATATATAGTTACATCTAAATAATATTAAATTTTAGAGAGCGTTATCTATCTATCTATCTATCTATCTATCTATCTATGTAACTATGTAAACACTCTACAACTGTGTGACATTGTGTGTTTAAATGTTGTGGGTGAGTAAAGTCAGACAACAAAAGATAGAAATATAAGCAGGTCTGTCCTAGCATTACAAATGGGAATGCACATTAATTGGTAACTAAGCAATTAAAGGGCCACTGTAGAATAACAATTCTATCATGCATCTAAAAGATCTTGTTTTCAACTTTACAAAATGTTTTTCTGCATGAAAAGCAATTGGCCTATAGTTTAAAAAAATGATTTTAAATATAGACAGTCTGGAATAATGTTTTCTTTCTATTTTCTGACAGAGGGACAGTGTATTTTAGAGATGTGTAAAATGTATTATGCTGTCCTTTTCCCCCCATGGTTTGTAATGTAAATCAGATAAGCAAACAAATAGGGGGATATCCAATAACCCTTTAACTCACTGGGACGATAAATTAATTGATATAATTTGTTTTTCATGGAGAAAACAAAAATGTTTGCAATGTATAAACCCTGCTCTTTTAAACATGTCATAGAACATTTTGGCTCTTTAAATATCACTTTTAATTTGTACCCAGTGTTATTATTGCTAGTCACTTACATACATTACTATATTTGAGTGTAACACTACTCTTTCAAGAGTAACAAAAAATAAGTTTATATCTGGTATGTTGATTCCCAGCATTACATATGTAAGGGAAACTGACACATAAAACGTCCTTCATTTTGAAGTCATGCAAAAGGGTTTCATTCCTTTAACAACTTATTAACTGGACAATCAGTGTTAAAGCTTCCATTTGGACTTCAAACACATAGAAGTGTCTACCTAATGAGAATGTGACACTAACATCTGTTATTGTTCTCAGCAGGATTAAAGGTGGTCTCTTTAGTTTACACATATGTCTAAGGCAGTAACAGACTGCAGCAGAGAAGAAACCAAAATTGAGCCATGCAGTAAATAATATTTGCATAAAAATGTTCCAGTATATAAAGTGTATGTTTATGTTGTACTATAAAAAAAAAAAAAACACTTTCACAAATATAATGTTTAGTTGTTTAAAAAAAAACAATATATAAGACATCTCACCACAGTGGTCTATTAAATCCCATATTTATAGTATACCCTGTTAAAAAAATCATGATCTCATAATGGGTAATTAAATCTTAAAAAGTATAAAATGCTGAAGGGCTCACACTTTGAAGTGCAAATTTTTTATATGAAACTGTGTCCTAGGTACCTTCACGACTGCAACATAGTTAAATGGACATTAAAATAATTTGTTTCTTTGTTGCATCATAAAGAGGGTATTGGTTCTTTTCTGTTATGTAGCCACACACAGTCTGAACACTGAGGTTGAACACTGCGCCACACCACCACCTTGTGGTGAAAAAAAGTTAGTGCAGGCAAATCAATATTCCCCCCTCCGGTGTGGCACATAAGGAGTGTCGACAGAAAAGGCTTTTAGCTATGAGAGGCGCGCCCGAGGCCCGATGGCCTCGCTGTTCATTCAGTGCCATTGAGTTGTGCCACGTCGGAGGGGGGAATAGTTGTTTGCCTGCAGTTTGTGTTTGTGGCATAGCGTTCAACCACAGTGTTCAGCCTGTGTGAAGCTATAGAAGAGATCCAGGGTATTAGATAATGTGTCACCTTGTCTTAAGAATACCACCAACTTCTATTCCTCTGTTTGTCAATGTTCTGTAATGTTTGCAAGTAAACTCTGGGAAAACAAAATTGCTCACTGTATCAAAGGTTCTAGAGGATTCTAAATTCTAGACTCTCAGCTAGTGTTTATTTATTGTAATAATAGATCAGTATTTAATTCGTCAATTAGGCCATACATATGGGTATATATATATACAATATTTGGATTATGTTCTAGTTTCAGATAAATACTGATCTTTCTATAGTGGATCGTTTTGTGATGTTAAACACTTCTAAATCACACTTTTGTCTATATCTCTTTTATGCTTCTTATGACCACATATAAGGTTTCTATGTATGAGTATTATCTATATCCCATACATGTTAACCGTATAATAAGGAGATATCTGAATATTGTTAATTCTGATTGAAAATATTGCTGTGTGTTTCCAAAATATACACAATTATTTGACCTTTTATTCAATCTAGTTGAAGATATATATTCTCTTTCACCTTATATCAGAGATAAGTGGATGCACATACAACCTGTAATTATATTCCACTCCCAAACATTTATTCAAACAATATATCTTTTTATAAAAGATCCAAATCCGAGACGCGTTGAAACGCGATAACAATATTCAGATATCTCCTTACCATACGGATACAATTTTGGGATATAGAATATACACATATGTAGAATCAGAATATGTGGACATAAGAAGCATAAAAGAGATATAAAAGTTGACATACACAAAAGTGTAATTTAGAAGTGTTTAATATCACAAAATGATCCACTATAGAAGGATAAGTATTGATCTGAAACTTGAACATAATCCAAATATTGTATATCTACCCATCGGTATGGCCCAATTAATACTAATCATATACTTTAATGCTCAGTAGAACTATTACTATGATAAATAAACACTAGGAGCCTCATTCAATTGTGAGTTGGCCAATTGAATAGGGCTCTATATAAGCACATAACATATTTTTTATACAGAACTTTTTAGTTACTGAACTTCTATCCAAAATCAAGGTCTTCACTAAGTAAAAACTTCGGTCAAAAAATATGTTATGTGCTTATATAGAGCCCTCTTCAATTGTCAAAATTCCAATTGAATGAGGACCTAGCTGAGAGTCTATATCCTTTGATTGAAACAATGAGCAATTTTAGTTGCCCAGAGTTTACTTGAAAACAATATATGACAATGACAAAAAGAGGAATAGAAGTTGGTGGTATGCTAAATGTTGTCAGTTGCCTAAGGAGTTATTCTAATAATAATTTTAACACATTTTTAAAAGTTTTTAATCCGATGTTGTGAGTTGCAAAAATCTAATTAAGTTGATATTAATTGATCTTTTGTTTGGAAATCTAAAGTTAACATTTTTAAGTGAAAAAAAAAATTGTAATGTTTACAATGTGCTTTTTTTAAATGCTTGAAAAGCATGTTTCATGTATTTTCATTGCAATGTTGCAATGTCATCTCCTGCAGAATACAATTGCACAACATAGTTAATATGTGATCCTATAATACCTAAATATGTCTTTCAGTTTTATTATACAATAAAACAAATTATAATGTTACCTACATTTTAACTCCACTATGATAAAAAAAAAAAATCAAGCTGTATGTTATTGTGTCAATAATAATTCTATCATGACAGTATCCATTTATGATTCATATAATTATTTGTCTTGGATGTTTTCCTTTAATCGCCCATGTTTCCTGTATAATTTGACTTAGCATAATACTATTTTGCGCACATGGTTCAGACATTTCTCCTGTCACATCTTTTGAACTTTAAACTACTTATGAAATAATTAAGTCTTATATTAACAACTGGTTGTTTTGAAGAACTTCACTTTATAATGAGCAAAATGATTCTTAAAAGTAAATAATGGAATGTATCCTATAATAGGATGATTTGGATCTACAAAGCAGTGTAAGCAAATTAAACAAACCTTCCTGTTTGGTGTTCTTTATTTGTGCTTCAGTAATACTACTTTACAATAAGAGAAGAATTGCTTTTACACACTACAAAGGGATTAGACCAGATGTTATCCTTCTTCAAAAATCAAATTTTCTTCTAAACATATACCAACTTTTTGTATTCACAATATAGGGAATATTACTTTGCCATAAATAAATGAATATACACAGATTCTAGGACAAACTCTTACTATTTTGTCTTGAAACCTTCCTCCATAAAAACAGTCTTCCATTCTATCAGAACTAGAAAATAAACTTTTAACATATAAGAAAAGTGCAATTATAATCAGTAGAGATTACAACATGACAATAAATGATAACTTGGGTAGATCACAGAAATTAAGTACACTACAAAAAACCTAGGGCCTCTTTAAATTAGCCCTCTTAGTTCTCTCAGTTCTCGCAATCGGCAGTTTTTTGCTCTTTGCGAGGACCGAAACCCCAATACGCCCCTCGCAGACTGCTATGCGAGATGACTCCGAAAAATGGCCCGAGAATAAACTCCAAGAGAGCTTCGGAGCAACACACAGCCTTAAATCTATGAGGTGAATCTCCCACCTCGGAAGAATCCCTACGGGCACAAAAAGTGCTAGCAAGTAGAGATGTCGCGAACAGTTCACCCGCGGACTATTCGCTGCGATTTTGGCATGTTCGCGTTCGCATTGGACGGCGAACACATGTGCTTTTGGGTTCACCCCCTATTCTTTATCATTGAGGAAACTTTGACCCTGCACCTCACAGTCAGCAGACACATTCCAGCCAATTAGCAGCATACACTCCCTTCCAGGGCCTTCCATCTGAAGGACAGCATAATTTTAGAATCATTCTGAAGCTGCATTCGTTGTGAGAGGACAGATAGTGTAGCTGCTGGAGATTTAATAGGGAAATAGATAGCCAGGCTGTGTATTTAGCTTCCACTACAATTAATCTAATTTTAGTTGCCTGCCTGTGTCAGGCTCACGGCTTACATTGTGCTCAGTGAAATAAAACAACACTTTTTTGACTGTAATAGATTGAATAGCAATTGCCTGCCTACAGGTGTGTTTGTGAAGCCTATTGCATCTACTCTGCCAACTTTTGCCAGTGCACAGTGATACGCCATATCTGGTGCAACCGTAGTGTACAGTGACATAAAACAACACTTTTTTGACTGTAATAGATTGAATAGCAATTGCCTGCCTACAGGCGTGTGTGTGAAGCCTATTGCATCTACTCTGCCAACTTTTGCCAGTGCACAGTGATACGTCATATCTGGTGCAACCGTAGTGTACATTGACATAAAACAACACTTTTTTGACTGTAATAGATTGAATAGCAACTGCCTGCCTACAGGCGTGTGTGTGAAGCCTATTGCATCTACTCTGCCAACTTTTGCCAGTGCACAGTGACACTCATATCTGGTGGCACCTTAGATTGCACGCGCAGTGCCCCAAATTTGAAGTAGGAGGTCCGACCAAGGATCTTTTTCCATCTCCTTGTTCCAAAAATCAATGCCATATACACTTCCCCTAATAGTGGACGTAACAGGGATTAAACCGATAGGAATAGTACTACTTAACAGTACACACCTTATAATAACGCAGACAGAGGCAACGCAGAGAGAGGAGTCTGAAGACGAGGAGTCAGAGGAGGAAGGTGGCTTTGAGGAGGTGGAAGACCAAACACAGCAGGCGTCCCAAGGGGCTTGTTGTCACCTTTCGGGGACCCTTGGTGGCTGGGTGGAGGAAGAGACCTTCAATGACATCAGTGAGGACAAGGAACGGGGCATGGCTAGCTTGGTATCCAACCTTGTGCAAATGGGGAGTTTGCGGTTGTGCAAAGGGACTGTTTGCGGTTGTTTGCGGTGCATTAAACGGGGAGATTGGTCTGTTACTGTGAAGCAGGTGTAACCCTTACACTACCTGATCGATACAACATCATACCTGATGTTTTAAAGCATGTTATTCCAAACAATTTAGGAATGTTAGGTGATTTATGCCCTTTATGGCTTAAAACCAGACTCTGCATCAACTATGTAATTTTCTGTGGGAGTTTTGCCATGGATCCCCCTCCGGCATGCCACAGTCCAGGTGTTAGTCCCCTTGAAACAACTTTCCCATAACTATTTTGGCCCGAAAGTGTGCCTGTGAGTTTTGAAATTAGCCTGCCCATTGCAGTCTATGGCAGTACGCCGGGTTCGCCCGTTCGCGAACATTTGATTGAAGTTCGCGTACAAAGTTCGCAAATGGAAATTTGATGTATACAACATCACTACTAGCAAGGGATCCTAAAGCCTCTACGTGCTGCCCCACTGGGAAGATAAATTAATTGATATAATTTGTTTTCCATGGAGAAAACAAAAATGTTTGTAATGTATAAACCATGCTCTTTTTAAACATGTCATAGAACATTTTGGCTCTTTAAATATCACTTTTAATTTGTACCCAGTGTTATTATTGCAAGTCACATAAATTATCACATACAGGACATTTGAACCCCATTGAAAGGATTAAATTGGAGTAATTTGGGAAATAGTTCTGCATACAGAGAAAGTAGAATTTATACTACAGTACTATTTCCCAAATGTATGCAGCATTAATACCTAACATGACTCTCAGATACATTACTATATTTGAGTGTAACACTACTCCTTCAAGAGTAGCAAAAAATAAGTTTATATCTGGTATTCTGATTCCCAGCATTACATATGTAAAGGGAAACTGGCACATAAAACGTCCTTCATTTTGAAGTCATGCAAAAGGGTTTCATTCCTTTAACAACTTATTAACTGGACAATCAGTGTTAAAGCTTCCATTTGGACTTCAAACACATAGAAATGTCTACCTAATGAGAATGTGACACTAACATCTGTTATTGTTCTCAGCAGGATTAAAGGTGGTCTCTTTAGTTTACACATACTGTATGTCTAAGAAAGTAACAGACTGCAGCAGAGAAGAAACCAAAATTGAGCCATGCAGTAAAGAATATTTGCATTAAAATGTTCCAGAATATAAAGTGTATGTTTATGTTGTACTATTAAAAAAAAAATCTTTCACAAATATAATGTTTAGTTGTTTAAAAAAACAATATATAAGACATCTCACCACAGTGGTCTATAAAATCCCATATTTATAGTATACCCTGTTAAAAAAAAATCATGATCTCATAATGGGTAATTAAACCTTAAAAAGTATAAAATGCTGAAGGGCTCACACTTTGAAGTGCAATTATTTTATATGAAACTGTGTCCTAGGTACCTTCCCAACTGCAACATAGTTAAATGGACATGAAAATAATTAATTTATTTTTTGCATCATAAAGAGGATATTGGTTCTTGTCTGTTATGTAGCCACACACAGTCTGAACACTGAGGTTGAACACTGTGCCATACCACCACCTGGTGGGGGAAAAAAGTTACTGCAGGCAAATCAATATTCCCCCCTCCGGTGTGGCACATAAGGCGTGTCGACAGAAGAGGCTTTTAGCTATGAGAGGCATGCCCGAGGCCCTCGAGGACCAAATGCCCACACCAAACATAGCGATGGCCTCGCTGTTCATTCAGTGCCATTGAGTTGCGCCACGTCGGAGGGGGGTATAGTTTCTTGCCTGCAGTTTGCGTTTGTGGCGTAGCGTTCAACCACAGTGTTCAGCCTGTGTGAAGCTACATAACAGAACAGATCCAGGGTATTAGATAATGTGTCACATTGTCTTAATAATACCACCAACTTCTATTCCTCTGTTTGTCAATGTTCTATATTGTTTTCAAGTAAACTCTGGGAAACCAAAATGGCTCACTGTATAAAACAAAGGTTCAAGAGGATTCTAAATTCCAGACTCTCAGCTAGTGTTTATTTATTGTAATAATAGATCAGTATTTTATTTGTCAATTAGGCCATACATATGGGTATATATATACAATATTTGGATTATGTTCAAGTTTCAGATAAATACTGATCCTTCTATAGTGGATCGTTTTGTGATGTTAAACACTTCTAAATCACACTTTTGTCTACATCTCTTTTATGCTTCTTATGTCCACATATAATGTTTCTATGTATGAGTATTATCTATATCCCATACATGTTATCCGTATAGTAAGGAGATATCTAAATATTGTTAATTCTGATTGAAAATATTGCTGTGTGAGTGTTTCCAAAATAGACACAATTATTTGGCCCTTTATTCAATCTAGTTGAAGATATATATTCTCTTTCACCTTATATCAGAGATAAGTGGATGCCCATACAACCTGTAATTATATTCCACCCCCAAACATTTATTCAAACAATATATCTTTTTTATAAAAGATCCAAATCCGAGACGCGTTGAAACGCGATAACAATATTCAGATATCTCCTTACCATACGAATACAATTTTGGGATATAGATTATACACATATGTAGAATCAGAATATGTGGACATAAGAAGCATAAAAGAGATATAAAAGTTGACATACACAAAAGTGTAATTTAGAAGTGTTTAATATCACAAAACGATTCACTATAGAAGGATAAGTATTGATCTGAAACTTGAACATAATCCAAATATTGTATATCTGCCCATCGGTATGGCCCAATTAATACTAATCATATACGTTAATGCTCAGTAGAACTATTACTACGATAAATAAACACTAGCTGAGAGTCTAGATCCTTTGTTTGAAACCGTGAGCAATTTTAGTTGCCCAGAATTTACTTGAAAACGATATATGACAATGACAAAAAGAGGAATAGAAGTTATTATTATTATTATTATTATCTTTATTTATATCGCGCCAACATATTCCGTAGCGCTGTACAGGGGTTTAGTACATGGAAAAAAACTAATTTAACACCTTATAAAGAATGGAGGGCCCTGCTTTTGAGCATATAATCAAATGCACATAGTGCTTGTTTCCAAGAAACGGACACACAATTGAAAACTCGCAAACTCGGGCCTCATTCAATTGCAATTTGGCCAATTGAATAGGGCTCTAAATAAGCACATAACATATTTTTTTAAAGAAGTTTTTAGTTAGTAAACATCTATCCAAAAGCAAGGTTTTCACTAACTAAAAACTTATTTAAAAAAAAAAGAAGCTATGTGCTTATTTAGAGCCCTATTCAATTGTCCAAATCGCAATTGAATGAGGGCCTAAGGGTTTAGGTGTGTGACAAATACAAAATGACAGCGTGAATGCAATTTGTTTAGTCAATTGGAGGGGTTTGTGTGTTGTACTGTAGACTGTGGGTGGGAGTGTTATTAAGCTGTGGAGTGTGCAGTTGTAATTATAAAGGCTGAAGGTGATATGATTTTTTAAATAGGTGTGTTTTTAGTATTTTTTTAAAGGTTTTGAGGCAGGAAGATAATCTAATGGAGCGAGGCAACGGGTTCCAAATAGTAGGGGCAGCACAAGAAAAGTCTTGAAGACTGGAGTGAGAGGAAGTGATGAGAGAGGAGGAAAGAAGAAGGTCGTTAGCAGAACAAAGAAGGCGGTTGGAGGGCATTTTGAAACAAGAGCAGAGATATAAGGGGGTGCACTGTTGTTGAGGGCTTTATATGTTAGGGTCATGATTTTAAATGTGATTCGGGAAGCTATGGGAAGCCAGTTGAGTGATTGACAGAGAGGAGCTGCAGATACTGAGCGTTTGGTATTGAAGATGAGTCTAGCGGAGGTGTTCATTATGGATTGGAGGGGAGACAGACGAGAGATGGGTAGGCCAGCAAGGAGTGAATTGCAGTAGTCGAGTCGAGATATGATGAGAGAGTGTATTATAATTTTAGCTGTGTCTTGTGTAAGATAATGACGAATTTTGGAGATGTTTTTTACATGAAACTGACAATATTTTGTTATTGATTGGATGTGAGGAATAAAAGAGAGGGCGGGATCCAGTAGAACCCCAAGACAACGGTCCTGGGAGGTGAGAGTGATGATGGTGTTGTCAACAGTAAGCGATATTTGTGTAGTGGAAGCTGTAGTAGAGGGTGGAAAGATTAGGAGTTCAGTTTTAGACATGTTGAGTTTGAGTTGACGGGTAGACATCCAAGAGGATATGCTAGAGAGGCAGTTGGAAACATGAGCTAGAAGAGAGGGGGATAGATTGGGTGCAAAGAGGTAGATTTGAGTATCATCTGCATAGTGATGATACTGAAATCCAAATGATTTTATGAGGGTGCCAAGGGAGGAGGTGTAGATGGAGAAGAGGAGGGGGCCTAGGACAGAACCTTGGGGAACGCCAACAGACAGAGGGAGAGGTGAAGAAGAGGTGCCAGAGAAGGAGACGCTAAATGTACGATCTTTTAGATAGGATGTGAACCATGAAAGAGCTGGATGCCAAATGAGCGAAGAGTTTGGATTAGAAGAGGGTGGTCAACTGTGTCGAAGGCAGCAGAGAGATCCAGGAGAATTAGAATGGAGAAGTGTCCCTTTGATTTGGCAGTTAGCAAGTCATTGGTGACTTTTGTGAGGGCTGTTTCTGTTGAGTGTTGGGCACGGAAACCAGATTGGAAGGGGTCAAGAAGAAATAAATTGAGTGAGGCGATTGTAAACAAGCCTCTCAAGCAGTTTAAAAGCCAGGGGGAGTAGTGAGATAGGGCGGTAGTTGGAAGTAGAAGCTGGGTCAGATTAGGGCTTCTTGAGAATGGGTGTAATTATGGCGTGTTTTAAGGAGGATGGAAACCTGCCAGTGTTTAGGGAGAGGTTGAATAGATGTGTGAGAGTTGGGATAAGTGTGGTGGATAGGGGAGGGATTAGCTGTGAAGGAATAGGATCATGTGGTGGTATGCTAAATGTTCCCTAAAGAATTATTCTAATAATAATTTTAACACATTTTTACATGTTTTTAATCCGATATTGTGAGTTGCACAAATCTAATAAAGTTGATATTAATTGATCCTTTGTTTGGAAATCTAAAGTTAATATTTTTTACGTGAAAAAAAAAATTGTAATGTTTACAATGTGCTTTTTTTAAATGCTTCAAAAAACTGTTGTGTTCCATGTCTCTTGATTGCAATGTTGCAATGTCAGCTCCTGCATAATACAATTGCACAACGTAGTTAATATGTGATCCTATAATACCTAAATATGTCTTTCCGTTTTATTATACAATAAAACTAATTATAATGTATTCTACATTTTAACTACACTATGATAAAAAAAATCAAGCTGTATGTTATTGTGTCAATAATAATTCTATCATGACAGTATCTATTTATGATTCATATAATTATTTGTCTTGGATATTTTCCTTTAATCGCCCATGTTTCCTGTGTAAATTGACTTAGCATAATACTATTTTAAATACATGTTCAGACATTTCTCCTGTCACATCTTTTGAACTTTAAACTACTTATGAAATAAGTAAGTCTTATATTTACAACTGGTTGTTTTGATGAACTTCACTTTATAATGAGCAAAAAGATTCTTAAAAGTAAATAATGGAATGTATCTTATAATAGGATGATTTGGATCTACAAAGCAGTGTAAGCAAATTAAACAAGCCTTCCTGTTTTGTGTTCTTATTTGTGCTTCAGTAATACTACTTTACAATAAGAGAAGAATTGCTTTTACTCACTACAAAGGAATTAGACCAGATGTTATCCTTCTACAAAAATCACATTTTCTTCTAAACATATACCAACTTTTTGTATTCACAATATAGGGAATGTTACTTTGCCATAAATAAATGAATATACACAGATTCTAGGACAAGCTCTTACTATTTTGTCTTTAAACCTTGCTCCATAAAAACAATAAATGATAACTTAGGTAGATCACGGAAATTAAGTACACAACAAAAAACCTAGGGTCTTATTAAATTAGCCCTCTTAGTTCTCTCAGTCCTCGCAAAAGGCAGTTTTTTGCTCTTTGCGAGGACTGAATCCCCAATATGTCCCTCGCACCCTGCTATGCGAGATGATGGGGGTCTGTATTGACCCCCATGAGTTATGGGGTTAATTAAGTGCTTATGGGGGTCTGTATTGACCCCCATGACTTATAGGGTTAATTAAGTGCTTGGGGGGGGTCTGTATTGACCCCCATGAGTTATGGGGTTAATTAAGTGCTTATGGGGGTCTGTATTGACCCCCATGAGTTATGGGGTTAATTAAGTGCTTATGGGGTCTGTACTGACCCCCATTAATTATAGGGTTAATTAAGTGCTTATGGTGGTCTGTATTGACCCCCATGAGTGAAAGGGTTAATTAAGTGCTTATAGGGGTCTGTATTGACCCCCATGAGTTATAGGGTTAATTACATGCTTATGGGGGTCTGTATTGACCCCCATGAGTTATAGGATTAATTAAGTGCTTATGGGGGTCTGTATTGACCCCCATGAGTTATGGGGTTAATTAAGTGCTTATGGGGGTCTGTATTGACCCCCATGAGTTATGTGGTTAATTAAGTGATTACAGGGGTCTGTATTGACCCCCATGAGTGACAGGGTTAATTAAGTGCTTATGGGGGTCTGTATTGACCCCCATGAATTATAGGGTTAATTAAGTGCTTATGGGGGTCTGTACTGACCTTCATGAGTTATAGGGTTAATTAAGTGCTTATGGGGGTCTGTATTGACCCCCATGAGTTATGGGGTTAATTAAGTGCTTATGGGGGTCTGTATTGACCCCCATGAGTTATGGGGTTAATTAAGTGCTTATGAGGGTCTGTATTGATACAGCAATTGATGAGGTGTGGGAGCCTGCGAGATGTCACTCCTCATGTAGATTTTCGCAGTGTTGATATGAGCGGCCCTGCTGCGTAGCTCACACATTGCTCGCAGCAGGGTTAATAGCGTCGTAACTTTGATAAATTTGCAGCATGTAGGATTTCAGTAGAAGCCTCTTATCTAAGGCTGCTAATATGTAAATTACATAACAATCACACTAGAAAAAAGCAGATCTTTGGAGAGATCAATATCTTAAACAATGCACTTATTAATTTAACTCACACTCACATAAATTTTAGTCCCATATTGATTTAATTCTTACTTCAATCTCCCTTTTTTTCAATCTCTGAGATAGATAATCATCCAGTTCCATGATCTGATCGAGCCATTATTCAAAGAGGTGCTCAATCAGAGAAGGAACTTACCTTTAATAGGTTAGTTCTATGCACATGATAACCCACTCTTTTTTAGCTCACTTGTGCCCTTCACAAGGAGAAATATCTTGTAGTATATCAGTCTGGTCCCACTCACTAGAGTGACCCAGCCACGAAATACCAGGCAATTCTACCCTGAACAGGAGAAAAAGCAAACCCCAGACATGTTTCAGCCTCTATGGGCCTTGTCAGTGAGGTGCAGCTGTACCCTCTAAGTCCAAGTGTCCTGGGGTTAGTGACAACTACCCCTTACAGTCGGTGGAGCCTAGGGAATGATCCTCTTGGCGAATGAGTCCATCGGCATTCTGGTGAGCCTTTTTACACCAATGCTGGATGATAAAAATGTTAAACGATTGGTGCACTAGAGGCTAGCAAAGCAACTGGTCATTGTCCAACACAAGGGGTTGTGGATTTTGATCACTATGAGTTCCCGGCCATACAAATAATGCTGGAGTTTTTTGAGGACTGAAACCACCATTAAACACTACTTCTCCACAACAGCATAGGCTGGGGCTGAAGCTTCTGGCTGAGATGGGCAATGGGGTGCTCTTCCTTCTGGTTAAGGACAACCCTAAGACTGTAGGTAGATGCACTGGGCTGCAATATGAAGGGGCGATTGCAGTCAGCAGTAGCCAAAAAAGAGGAACAGGTGAGGGCATTGACCATTTATTCCTTCGCTCAATTGCACATTCTACCCTATTTAAAAGAAAATAGCCAATTGTGACAGAGTTTCTTATATCTATGTAGGAGTATTATAAAGATCCTTAGCAAAGAGATGTGGATTTGCTTGGTTTGGTTCAATATATCATTGTCATTTTCAGATACAAACATAGAGCCTCATTCAATTCGGTGCTCGCAACTCGATCGCAAACAGGCAAATGCCTGCGATCGAGTTGCGAGCTTCTTTTGCGATGCTATTCAATTGGCCAGGCCCGCAAGTTTGGCACCTTTCGCTAAAATCAAATCCATGCTATCAACAGTAGCATTTGTGGGCTTGAACATGATCGCTGATGCAAGGCCGTAACTCTTGGTACAAGACTGACAAACCGGAGCACTTTAAATGCAAATAAAAAATAAATACAGCACTGTAAATTATGGGGAACACAATAGGTGACATTAGAATTAACAGCACAACATTCTCAAGCTAGCACATCAACAAAATATAATACTTTATTTCATGTTTAATTTCCATCCAAAGTCCTACGGGCTTTAATGACTTCCAAGCCCGGAACTCATTATTCAAGCCTGTAGGACTTTAATGAAATATGGAGGTTGGATTCCAAAGTGCTACAGGCTTAGAGGTTGAAGCCCGTAGGACTTTGGATGGAAATTAAACATGAAATAAAGTATTATATTCTGACGATGTGCGAGCTTGAGAATGTTGTGCTTTTAATTATAATGTCACCCATTGTGTTCCCCATCATTTACAGTGCTGTATTGATTTTATATTTGCTTTTAAAGTTCTCTGATTTGTCATTAAGCACTTTGCGAGACCTCCTTGGTACCAGTAACCTGTGGTTCGAGATTAGCCATTTGTGGGCTTGACGGAGTGGTTAGCTTAGGAAAATCTGGGCAATTGAATAGCGATTTGCGATTTTAGCGATCGCAACTCTTGCGGCCCGAAAAGATCAAAGGCTTGGAGTGAAGTAACTTGCGATTTGACAAATCGCTATAAATCACAGCTCAGAGCCATTAACTTGATTGGAGCCAGTAACTTGATCAGAGCCAACAAACAGAAGCCAATTGAATAGCAAAGTAACATGCAACATCTACTTACGAGCCCAGTGGCCCCATTTTAATCCTACATTTTTGGAATAAGTATCCACAAGAGGAGGGCACAAGCTACTTAGCTATTCAATTCCCCTCCGATCGTGCGCTCTGACCGCCTTACGTTCTGCGACCTGCGATCCCTTGCAATCCCTTGCAATTAGTGAAATCGCCAGCTACTACACCCAAAGCCTTTTATCTGTCAAGCCCGCAATCCCCGGAATGCTAATTGCTATTCAATTGCTGCAATCTCCCCTTGCAATCACCCCTGTCAAGCCCGTCAATGGCAAAAAAAAAACAACTTGGGCTTTCTTACACCAAGGAGCAGTAGCAAGGGCTTATTAAGCCCTTACTTAGCCTCTCCACTGCTCCCAATCAAGACCCCCTTGCTGCAGGTGTCCTGATCGGGACCCCTGCAGTGTCCCCACATTAACTCTATAATGCAGGGGTCCCGATCTGGACCCCTGCAGCATTTAGACATTTTATCCCTATGAACCTCGGGACTACAGATCAACTGAAATCGCAATTATACAGTTCACAGTGAAAAACCTGCAGCAGTTTGAAAAAATCGGCTGCAAAAATTATGGCCCGTAACACTTTAGAAAGCAAAGGAGCTCATTGCGCTGGTGGAGATGAGTGCCATAGGAGCTCATCCCTACGACCCCGCACGACTTAGGCAGTGAGTGTCAAAGGCGCTCACTGTGCTGGTGGAGATGAGCACCATAGGTGCTCATCCCTACAACCTGCAGGACTACAGATCAACAGAAATCTCAATTATACAATTCACAGTGTGAGACACATACCAGTTTGAAAAAATCGCCTGCAAAAATTACAGTTTGAAAAAATCACCTGCAAAAATTATGGCCCATAACACTTTGGAAAGGAAAGCAAGGACTTAAAAAAAAAAAATTACACCCGCAGGACTTAAAAAAAAAAAAAAAAGCCAGGACGTCTGGGAGTGAGGTTACAAGCAAATTTAGGTTGAATTTGCAGAGTTTCGGCACAAGACGACAGCAAAAAATGGAGGCGGAAAAAACGAAAATGAGGCTATACAACCCATAACCACGCAAAACACTGCCGGGCCACATATGACTTTCACCCAGGAACATACAAGGTACAAAATACGCTATTAGGAAGTACGGTAACACATACACAATTGCCGCCAGTTTACAACATTAACTTGCAACTAATAACATTATCATTCTAAAATGCCACTTTACCCAACAAATTAAGTCGCTAGTAAACCAATAAATCTAAACTAACCCCACTCTAACTAATGAACCCCCCTCCTCCCTATCCTATTAACCCCCTTTACCCTTACCTATTAACCATTACCTAACACCTACCCTAACCTATTAACACCTACACTACCTACCTAACCCCCTTTTAACCCCCCAACACACCACTAATTACAACAACAACAAAATAACAAAACCTAAGTTACAGAAAATAAAAAAGCACCATTACAAAAAAGAACATTACAAAAAATAGAAAAGCACCACTACAGAAAAAAGGACTACTCAAAACCCACACCCATCAAAAAAACGCAGTTAAAATATACCCCTAACTACATACATTTAACCCCATCTACATAAATGTAACCCCTAACTATTTTTTTTTTTATTATCGTTTATTTGTAACGAGCCAACATAGTCCGTAGCGCTATACATAAGTTAAGTTACAGGCACTGACAAGTTCAAGATTAACACATTGCGAAGAATGGAGGGCCCTCTCTTTGAGCTTGTGTCCATAGCGCTTTCCCTAAAGCACCTTGCAGGATTGAAACTTGCAGACTTACAATCTAAAGATTGAAGTATGTATGTGGTACAATAGGGAGAGAGTAGTGCTGAGCATGTTAGGGTGGAAGGTTATAGGCTTCTTTAAAGAGGTGCATTTGTATTGACGTTTTGAAGGATTTAAGGCAGGAGGATAGTCTGGTGAAGCGATGCAAGGAGTTCCAGAGAATAGGGGCAGCGCGAGAAAAAGTCCTGGAGGCGGGAGTGAGAGGATGTGACAAGAGTGGTAGAAGAAGAATGAAGAGGGCATGTGGGGGAGTATTTGGAGATGAGAGCAGAAATGTATGGGGGTGCGCTGTTGTTGAGGGCTTTATAAGTTAGGGTCAAGATTTTAAATTTTATTCTGGAGGCTAAGGGAAGCCAGTAGAGTGATTGACAAAGAGGAGCTGCCAACACTGAACGATGTGTACGGAAGATGAGTCTGGTGGAGGCATTCATTATGGTTGGAAGTGAGGAGAGGCGAGTGGTGGGCAGGCCAACAAGGAGCGAGTTGCAATAGTCGAGACGAGAAAGGATGAGGTAATGGCATATTTTGGATATGTTTTTTAGATGGAGAAGACAAGATTTAGTTAGAGACTGTATGTGTGGGATGAAAGAGAGGGCAGGATCCAGTAATTTCCCCGAGACAACGGGCTTGGGAGGTGGGAGTGATGATGACATTGTTGACAGTGAGAGTGATGTGAGGAATTGAAGCTGTAGTAGAGGATGGGAAGATTAAGAGTTCAGTCTTAGGCATGTTGAGTTTTAGATGGTGGGCAGACATCCAAGAGGATTTACTAGAGAGGCAGTCTGAGACATGTGCTAGAAGAGAGGGGGATAGATCTGGTGCTGAGAGGTAGATTTGATTGTCATCTGCATAGAGATGATACTGAAACCCAAAAGAATGTATTAGGGTATTAGGATGTGTAGATGGAGAAGAAGAGGGGGCCTAGGACTGATCCTTGGGGTACGCCAGTAGACAGGGGGTGAGGAGAAGAAGAGGTGCAGAAGAAGGAGACTCTAAATGATCGTTCTTGGAAGTATAATGAGAATCACGAGAGAGCAGTGTCTCAAAAGTCGAGGGAGGAGAGAATGTGGAGTAGAAGCAGATGGTCGACTGTGTCAAATGCGGCAGAGAGATCCAGAAGAAGAAAAATGGAAAAGTTGCCTTTAGACTTGGCAGTGAGCAGGTCATTGGTGACTTTTATGAGGGCTCAGTGGAGTGTTTGGGCTGAAAGCCGGATTGAAAGGTGTCCAGAAGAGAGTTAGAGGAGATGAAACTGGTAAGGCGGTTATAGACGAGCCGCTCCAGCAGTTTGAAAGCCAGAGGAAGTGGAGAGATCCAGAGGACAGGTAGTGAGGTGAGAGGATGATATTAGGATGGAGACTTCCTCCTCTGTTGCAGAGGTAAAGGAGTCCAAAGTGGCTGTGGGAATGTGGAGGGGAGTAGCCTGGGTATTGTTGGTTAGTTGAAAGGGTAGAGTGAGTGAGTCATGATGAGAGGAGAGTTCATTGCGGATAGATTGAATTTTATGTGTAAAATGGTTGGCAAAGTCTTCAGCCGTAAGACAGGAAAGGATGGGGGGAGGTGGTGGGCGGATGAGAGTATTGAAAGTGGCAAACAGATGTTTGGGATTGGAGGACAGAGTTGATATTAGTGATGTGAAGTAGTGCTGTTTGGCCAGGTTGAGGGCGGGGGAGTAGAAACGTAGCATAAACTTGTAGTGAAGGAAATTTGCTGTTGAGCGGGATTTCCTCCATAGTCGTTCAGCAGTGAGGGAGCATGGGGGCAAGGGTGTTAAGGGTGGAAGAGAGAGTAGAGTTGTAGTGTGAGGTGGCAGTGTCAGGGCAGTTGAGGTTGGTGATAGTGCTGAGAAGAGGTTGGAGCACAGTGGAGAGCTGTGTAGGGTCAAGTTCTAGCAGGTTTCTGTGGGTTATTGTGGCTGGGGTTGAAGAAGAGTGATGAGAGGAAGATGTGGTGAGGTTGAATGTAAGGAGGTGATAGTCAGAGGGAGAGGGTGGATGACTGGGTTTGAGGTAGGGCTAAAATTGGTGAAAATAAGGTCAAGAGAGTGTCCAGCATGGTGAGTTGAAGAATCTGTAAGTTGTGAGAGGTCGAGGAAAGAGGTGAGGGCAAGTAGTTTGGCGGCTGCTGGGGAGGTGGGGGTGTCAATGGCAATGTTGAAGTTGCCAAGGATCAGTGTAGGAATGTTGGAGGAAAGAAAGTGTGGGAGCCAGGTGGAAAAGTGATTGAGAAATTGAGAGGGAGTTCCTGGGGAGCAATAGATCAATAGATTACAGTAAGACGTAGAAAGATAGGAGAGAAGAGGCGGATAGTATGAGCTTCAAAAGGAGACAATTGGAGGGATGGGACAGGGGGTATGAGATGATATGTACAGTGAGAGGAAAGTAATAAACCCACACCACCACCTTGTTTGTTCCCAGGTCTAGGTTTGTGACTGAGGTGAAAACCACCATGCAAGAGTGCTGCAAGGGAGGTAGTGTCTGAAGAGGAGAGCCAGGTTTCAGTGAGAGCCAGTAGATTGAGGGAGTTGGTAATGAATAGGCCGTGAGTGAAAGTGAGTTTATTGCAGATAGATCTGCATAAATTCTGGGTGTTTCAGGTTTACTGCCCTTAGGGTGGAGCGTGGCTGAGAGAAGAAGAAATGAGAGAGGGACCTGGGTTATGGCATATGTCTCCAGCAGCTGGAGAAGGAGGAGTGAGAGAATATGGGAGTGGGACTTGTGATTTTTCTGCTTATGAGTGTTAGGGAGGGGATGAGATTGTGATTGGAGGAGGAAGAGTAGCTCGTGGGAGCAGAGAAGAGGAGAGGAGAGCAAGGAAGGTGAGATGGTTATAGTATTGGGGGCATTATATGGATAGGCTTCAAATGAAAGTCTGAGAGAGAGGAAGTAGAAGATGAGGAAGAGAAAAAAGTGAGAGAGCATTGTGACACAGTGTGTTTGTACAGGGAGTAGATGAAAAAATTGTTAGTGAATGTGATGGGTGAGTATTTATATATATATATATATATATATATATATTTTTTTTTTTTTCATTAATGAATTAATTTGACGCAGGTGATCCCAAGTGAGCAGGTATAAGTCATGTGGGTATCTATAAGTTAAGTGAAGACAACAAAGGGATGGGTGGGAGAGCAGAGAGAGCAGTGTAAGCAAATGCCAGAGGAGAGATTTCAAGATGGTTGCTGGGGGCTGAAGCAAAGAAGAAGTAATGAGATATAGTGAGGGAGTAGCCCAGTATTTAAGCATTTAAAAGAAGCATTTGGTGCAGACAAATAAGGTGTGAAGGGGGTGGGGAGATGGTGGTAGAGGAATACAGTGTGAAAGCTTACAATTTAACAAAGTAGAAATACAGTTACTATGTGCACGAAAATTATATCAGATATGGATATTCATAATTAATGTAAAAGGGGGATACACTAGAGTAGAAGGTGAATCCTTGAGATGGCTGTAGATACCTTGTGGCAGTGTAAGCAAAATCCAGAGGAGAGATTTCAAGATGGTTCCTGGGAGCTTGTCGCAGTGTAAGCAAAAGCCAGAAGAGAGATTTCAAGATGGTTGCTGGGGGCTGAAACAAAGAAGAAGTAATGAGTAATAACTACATAAATGAATACCCCTATCTACATATATTTAACCCCTAAATTCATACATACATTAATAAACCCTAAATCTCACCTAAAACCACCCCCTCACTAAACCTAAAATAGGGTAAATAAGACCACTTACTTTGCCCAAATGCGACAACCGGTTTCTGGCTTTCATCCCTAGCATAAGGGCTCATCCTTCCTTGCTGGAGGTATGGCACCCCTAAGAAAAAATAAACATAAAATGAATCCTATTCCTCCACCCTCAACCTTGCCAAACAACACTACTTCACATCCCTAATATCAACTCTGCCCTCTAACCCCGAGCATCTGTACACCACGTTCAATACTCTCCTCCACCCATCACACCTTCCATCCCTTCCTCTCTCACAGCTGAAGACTTCGCCAACCATTTTATGCATAAAATTCAAAACATTCGCAATGAACTCTCCTCCACCCTCTCAACTAACCAACAACACCCAGTTTTCTAGCTTCCCCAATCCCATAGCCACCATGAACTGCTTTGACCCAGCTACAGAGGATGAAGTCTCCAGCCTGCTATTTATGATCCACTCGCCTCACCCTCCCTTCTCAACAACACTAATCCCAGCTCCAACACACCTCTTCAACCTTTCCCTAAATACTGGCACATTTCCATCTTCTCTAAAACATGCCATAATGACACCCATCCTCAATAAACTCTCATCTGACTCTGATGTTGCATCTAACTACCGCCCTATCTCTCTACTTCCCCAGACTTTCAAACTGCTGGAGCAGCTCATCTATAACCGCGTTACCAACTTTATTTCCTCTAACTCCCTTCTTGACATCTTCCAATTCGGCTACTGGTCCCAACATTCCACTGAGACAGCTCTCAGTAAAGTCACTAATGACTTGCTCTCCGCCAAGTCAAACGGCAACTTTTCCATTCTACTTCTTCTAGATCTCTCTGCTACCTTTGACACAGTCGACCATTCGCCACTATCATACACAAGACACAACTAAAATCATAATACACTCTCTCATCATCACTTGACTTGACTACTTTAACTCGCTTCTTGCTGGCCTACCCAACACCCGACTATCCCCACTTCAATCCATAATGAACACCTCTGCTAGCCTCATCTTCCGTGCATTACGATCATTGTTGGCCTCACCTCCCTGTCAATCACTCCACTCCACTAAGCCTCCAGAATAAAATTTTAAATCATGACCCTAACTTACAAAGCCCTCAATTGTGCACCCCATTACATCTCTGCTCTCATCTCCAAATATTCCTCCAACCTCCCTCTTCGTTCTGCTAATGACCTTTTTCCTTCTACAACTCTTGTCACCTCCTCTCATTCTCTCCTTCAGGACTTTTCTCGTGCTGCCCCTATGCTCTGGAGCTCCTTGTCTCGCTCCACCACATTGTCCTCCTGCCTCAAAACATTCAAAACCTCACTAAAAACGTGCTCATCACCTCTCTCTCCCTCCTTTTCCACATATAATACCTTTAGGTTGTAAATATGCGAGTTTCAATCATGCAGGGTGCTTTAGGGAAAGCACCAAAGACACTGTATTCGAGGCTCAAAGACAGGGCCCTCCTTGCTTTATTATATTTTGATTTGTATTTACCTTTGCCTGGAACTTATCTTATGTACAGCTCTATGGAATATGTGGTCGCGTTATAAATAAATGATAATAATAATAATACAAAAATTAAAAACAACATATAAACAGTACATTCTAAATATTACACTTACCTTTACGCAATTTCCCCATTCTTCTTCTATTGGATTAGAAATGATTGACAGGTCCATCAGCCAATCAGAATGGGGTATAGGGGTGTATGCCATTCTGATTGGCTCACATCTTGGTGCCTTCTGATTGGCTGAAATATGATTGACAGCGTTTTTAGCCAATCATAAGTCGCCACTTCCTAGTCTTTACCAGAAGAAGCGCCCAAAGCCTCATTTGCAGCAGGGAGCAACTCCATTGAGGAGCTCTGTTAGTTTTTTTTCAATTTTTTTAGCGCAACAGGTTTTTTTTAAGTGGCCCTGACTGCAAAAACTAGAAGAAGGCCTCGCGGAAAGGAAAATTTAATATTTAGAATGTATTGTTTATATATTGTGTTAAATTTTTGTATAAATTTTATGTTTATTTTTTCCTGGGTGTGCAGGCAGAAACCCGTCGCTGCATTTGGGCAAGGTAAATGGTCTTATTTACCCTATTGTAGGTTCAGTGAGGGGGTGGTTTTAGGCGAGAATTAGGGTTTATTAATGTATGTATTTAGGGGTATTCCTGTATGTAGATAGGGGTATTCCTGTATGTAGTTAGAGGTTAAATATATGTAGATAGGGGTTAAATGTATGTAGTTAGGGTATATTTTAACTGTGTTTCATTGTTGGGTGTGGGTTTTGATTTTTTGTAACAGGATGTGTTTGTTTTTGTAATTTTGTTTATGTGAGTAGTTCTTGTTTTTCTGTAGTGGTGCTTTTTTATTTTTTGTAATTTAGCTTTTATTAGTTTTTGTAATGGTGCTTTTTTTTATTTTCTGTAACATTTTTTGTAATTTAGTTTAATTATTTTTTGTAATTAGTGGGGTGTGGGGGGGTTTAATAGGGGGTTTGGTAGGTGATAATAGGTTAGGGTAGGTGTTAGGTAGGTAAAGGTTAATAGGTTAGGGTAGAGGGGGGTTAGTAGGATACAGAAGAGGGTGGTTCATTAGTTAGAGGGGGTTGGTAGCTAGTGTAGTGTAGTGCACTGTTTGTACTCAAGGTCATGAGAGTCCTGGAGGACCCTCATGGCTCTTATGGGTTAATATAGGGGTTAATACTGTCATATAGGGGGTCTAAATAGACCCCCATTGGACTGAGAGGGGTTAATTTTAGTCTCTATATTGACCCCATGACCAACCTATAGTTCCCCAGTGGCAGGGGTTAATTGTTTTATTTAGCATACCTTTTATTTAAGGTACTTTCAGGACCCGCATGGCAGGAACTTTGAATTTTTGATGCAGCAGGGGTCTCGGTCGGGACCCCCGCTGCAAGGGTTAATGTGGAGACCCTCCAGGGGTTCCGATGGGGACTCTGCAGCATAGGGGGGTTAATGTAGTTGCTGCGGGGGTACTTACTGTATCCCCACAATGTGTCAGCTTGTGAATGTAGTGCTTTTAATACTCATGTCCCCCATTGTATTCCCCATCATTTACAGTGCTTTACAGTGCTTGCTTGAATATATATTTGACTAAGTAGTGTTCCGATTTGGCGGGCTTGAACCATGATCTACGGGCTAGTGGCCGCAATCAGGTTTAAGCCTGCCAAGGCTTACTGCCGATAGCATAGTTTGCGATCGGCCATAAAGGGGACCTCCTTGCGGTGCCGCCCAATTGAATAGCAGCGTAGATGTAGCGCTGCGCGGGACCGTAACTCGATTGCAAGGAATCGCAGCTTTGCGGCCGTTTTACAGCCCTGATTAGAATGAGACCCCAGATCTCCAAAATGGAGCAAATGAATGAGGCTCATATTATCCATGTGCTTGCTAAGTGTTACCATTTTACTTCCTGTATAGGCTAATCTCCTCTCAACCATATGCATTTTCAAACTAATACTCCTAAATACGATCACAGTGGTCCATTATTCCAAGAGAATGACTCCTGGTCTCTTGATGTACAATGGATTTTGTAATGAAGAATTCTGCCAACTGGCTCCACTGTGGTTTTCAAAATAAATAAGAGATAAAAAATATATATATATTGCAGTATATTTATCAAGAATAGCATAGTTCTTTACAAAAAGCAAAGGGCTATTGTCTTGTACTTAAATAGTATGGAGTCATCACACACTTTACAATGTTCAGTCCCTTGCCTTTTCCTCTGTAAACGCAGTTTGCTATCACTTTCTCTTCCAGGTAGTTGGGGAAGGTTTTCTCATATAAAGATATCGATCGAGTGTAAATTAATGTCCTTAGATAAATAGAATTACAAAGGTCTTTTCAGGGCATTTATGATTAACCTAACTTTTAATCTCAACTATCTAACCGAGAGTAATTGGTGAAACGTGTACAACAGTGACCACCTTGTGGTGAGTTATGATGACACACATTCTCAAGAAATTATTATCCTTGTCAAAAGTGATAAGAGTGGTCTCTGCTGGCATGAAGAGGAGGACCATTAATAGAGCTGTACTGAGTGTGAACGCACAGAGATAAGACTGTGGGATAAGTAAATAAACTAATAACAATTTATGTGGATGGTAGAATCAGTTTTAATGGGGTGTGGGAGAATAATTCAATGTTATGGGGTATGATAGGGAAGTCAAAATCAGGTGCATTTGAGAGATGAATGGACAAAATACAATGTAATGGGGTTGGTGTGATATATTAATGACATTAATATTGTGGTGCAGTGTAATTCATTTTCATAGCTGAAGATCCAGAAGGCAAAGCCATGGAAGTGACCAAAGGAAACCAATGTAAAGGTGGGTGTTGGTAAAATACAGTATAAATTATATAGGGGGTTAAGGCAAAATCCATGTTATGGGGAGGTGAAGGACTGAAACCAATGTAATCAAGGATAGAGGTAATTATTTTATGGGTAGGATAGGCAGCTGGCCGGATCAGTTTTTGTTGGGAAGTTAATCGATTTTAGCAGGGTTTAGGTGGAAATTATTTTAGACTAGCGAATTGCCCGTCAAAAAATGACGGCAATGAAATTGTAAGTGAGCTAATGCTGTTTGGTGTGTACTACTGAAATATCTAATACATTAATAAATGAATAGACTTTACCTATTTTGAAGCATTGTGTTGAAGAGCTGCCAATCTGTTTTGATGTTGCTGCAGCATTAGTGGTGTGGAGCTGCTGTGTAAGCGTGATGAATGTGTGCAGTGTAATAGTGTGCGTGCGCGAGACGAAACCATTAGCGTAGTTGTGTACTTGCGGGTAATGTGTAATGGCGGGTAATGTGTGGTATGCGTCTTAGCGGAATATCCATAGGTCGTTTGTGGTGTTTTGCGGGTTTCTTGTGGTGTTTTGCGTGTTTAGAGTGCTGTAGCCTCGTTTTAGTTTTGTTCTGCGGCCATTTTTTCTCTTGCTTAGCGAATTTAGTAGTGTTCAAACTGTCTCGTATGTTTGCGTTGCGACATAAAGTTTGCGAGGGTCGCAGATGCTGGCAAGGAGCGCCTTCGGCGCTCCATGCCAGCAACTGAGGCCCTCGCTACGCGAGGTCCGTGGCTCGCTTCGCGAGGGCCGCGGGCGAGGACCTCAGTTGCTGGTTCGGCGCTCCATGCCAGCAACTGCGGCCCTCACCCGCAGCCCTCACTACGTGAGAGTCGCGGGCTCGCTGCAAGGGCCGTGGGCTCGCTATGCGAGCCCGCAATTGTGAGCAACGGCTCTGGCAGGCTCGCCTGCTCACAACTATATATGTGATAGTTTTATTATACAAAGAGTGTGTATTTGTATCAATGCAGTGTTTTGATAGAAAATCATATATCTGTAAAAAAAAAAGAGGAGAGAGGAGGGGAGAGGAGAGGGGAGGGGGGGGAGAGAGGAGAGAAGGAGAATGAGAGGTAAGGGGGATGAGAATGAGAGGGGGAGAGAGGAGAGAAGGAGAATGAGAGGGGAGGGGGATGAGAATGAGAGGGGGAGAGGAGGGGAGGGGGATGAGAATGAGAGGGGGAGAGAAGGAGAGGGGAGGGGGAGAGGGAGAGGAGGGGGAGAGGGAGAGGAGGGAGAGGAGGGAGAGGAGAGAGGAGGGAGAGGAGAGAGAGGAGGGAGAGGAGAGAGAGGAGGAGAGAGGAGGGAGAGGAGGGAGGAGGGAGAGGAGAGAGGAGGGAGAGGAGAGAGGAGGGAGAGGAGAGAGGAGGGAGAGGAGAGAAGGTGGAGGGGGAGGGAAGGGGAAGGAGAGTGTAGGGTAGCGGGGGAGGGGGAGAGAGAGCGAGAAGGGGATGGGGGAGCGAGAAGGAGAGGGGAGGGAGAGCGAGAAGGAGAGGGGAGGGAGAGCGAGAAGGAGAGGGGAGGGAGAGCGAGAAGGAGAGGGGAGGGAGAGAGAGAAGGAGAGGGGAGAAGGGGGGAGAGAAGGGGAGGAGAAGGGTCAGAGAAGTGGAGGAGAGGGGGCAGAGAAGGGGGGAGAGAGGAGAGAAGGAGAATGAGAGGGGAGGGGGATGAGAATGAGAGGGGGAGAGGAGAGGGGAGGGGGAGAGAAGGAGAGGGGAGGGGGAGAGAAGAAAAGGGGAGGGGGAGAGAAGGAGAGGGGAGGGGGAGAGAAGAAGAGTGGAGGGGGAGAGAAGAAGAGGGGAGGGGGAGGGAAGGAGAGGGGAGGGGGAGTGGAGGGGGAGAGGAGAGAGGAGGGGGAGAGGAGAGAGGAGGGGGAGAGGAGAGAGGAGGGGGAGAGGAGAGATGAGGGGGAGAGGAGGGAGAGGAGAAAAGGTGGAGGGGGAGGAAAGGGGAAGGAGAGTGGAGGTAGCGGGGGAGGGGGAGAGAGAGAGAGGAGAGGGATGGGGGGAGTGAGAAGGAGAGGGTAGGGAGAGCGAGAAGGAGAGGGAGAGCGAGAAGGAGAGGGGAGAAGGGGGGCGAGAAGGAGAGGGGAGAAGGGGGGCGAGAAGGAGAGGGGAGAAGGAGAGGGGAGAAGGGGGGAGAGAAGGGGAGGAGAAGGGGCAGAGAAGGGGAGGAGAAGGGGGAGGAGAGGGGGCAGAGAAGGGGAGGAGAGGGGGGAGGAGAGGGGGGAGAGAAGGGAAGGGGAGGGGGAGTGGGAGGGAGAGGGGAAGAGAGAAGGGGAGGGAGGGGGAATGAGAAGGGGAGGGAGGGGGAATGAGAAGGGGAGAGAGGGGGAATGAGAAGGGGAGGAGAGGGGGGAGAGAAGGGGAGGAGAGGGGAGGCAGAGATGGGGAGAAGAGGGGGCAGAGAAGGGGAAGAGAGGGTGGGAGAGAAGGGGAGGAGAGGAGTGGGAGAGAAGGGGAGTAGAGGGTGGGATAGAATGGGAGGAGAGGGTGGGAGAGAAGAAGAGGGAGGGGGAGTGAGGGGAGTGAGAGAGAAGGGGAGGAGAGAAAGGGAGGAGAGAAGGGGAGGAGAGGGGGAGAGAGGGGGAGAGAAGGGGAGGAGAGGGGGGAGAGAAGGGGAGGAGAGGGGGGAGAGAAGGGGGAGGAGAGGGGGCAGAGATGGGGAGGAGAGGGGGCAGAGAAGGGGAGGAGAGGGGGCAGAGATGGGGAGGAGAGAGTGGGAGAGAAGGGGAGCAGAGGGTGGGAGAGAATGGGAGGAGAGAGTGGGAGAGAAGAAGAAGGAGGGGGAGTGAGGGGAGTGAGAGAGAAGGAGAGGAGAAGAAAGGGAGGAGAGAAAGGGAGGAGAGAAGGGGAGGAGAGGGGGAGAGAAGGGGAGGAGATGGGGGAGAGAAGGGGAGGAGAGGGGGGAGAGAAGGGGAGGAGAGGGGGCAGAGATGGGGAGGAGAGGGGGCAGAGATGGGGAGGAGAGGGGGCAGAGATGGGGAGGAGAGGGGGGAGTGGGAGGGAGAGGGGAAGAGAGAAGGGGAGGGAGGGGGAAGAGAGAAGGGGAGGGAGGTGGAATGAGAAGGGGAGGGAGGGGGAGAGAAGGGGAGGAGAGGGGGAGAGAAGGGGTGGAGAGGGGGAGAGAAGGGGAGGAGGGGGGGAAGGGAGGAGAGGGGAGAGAAGGGGAGGAGAGGGGAGAGAAGGGGAGGAGAGGGGGCAGAGATGGGGAGAAGAAGGGGCAGAGAAGGGGAGGAGAGGGTGGGAGAGAAGGGGAGGAGAGGGTGGGATAGAATGGGAGGAGAGGGTGGGAGAGAAGAAGAGGATGGGGGAGTGAGAGAGAAGGAGAGGAGAAGAAAAGGGGGGAGAGAAAGGGAGGAGAGAGGGGCAGAGAAGGGGAGGAGAGGGGGGAGAGAAGGGGAGGAGAGGGGGGAGAGAAGGGGAGGAGAGGGGGGAGAGAAGGGGAGGAGAGGGGGCAGAGATGGGGAGGAGAGGGGGCAGAGAAGGGGAGGAGAGGGTGGGAGAGAATGGGAGGAGAGGGTGGGAGAGAAGAAGAGGGAGGGGGAGTGAGGGGAGTGAGAGAGAAGGAGAGGAGAAGAAAAGGGGGGAGAGAAAGGGAGGAGAGAAAGGGAGGAGAGAAAGGGAGGAGAGAAAGGGAGGAGAGAAGGGGAGGAGAGAAGGGGAGGAGAGAAGGGGAGGAGAGGGTGGGAGAGAAGGGGAGGGGGGGAGTGGGAGGTAGAGGGGAAGAGAGAAGGGGAGGGAGGGGGAATGAGAAGGGGAGGGAGGAGGAATGAGAAGGGGAGGGAGGGGAAATGAGAAGGGGGGAGGAGGAATGCGAAGGGGAGGGAGGGGGATAGGGGGAACAAAGGGGGAGAGAAGGGGAGGAGAGGGGGCAGAGAAGGGGAGGGAGGGGGAATGATAAGGGTAGGGAGGGAGGGGGAATGAGAAGGGGAGGGAGGGAGGGGGGAGGGGAATGAGAAGGGGAGGGAGGGAGGGGAGGGGGAATGAGAAGGGGAGGGAAGGAGGGGGAGGGGGAATGAGAAGGGAAGGGAGGGAGGGAGGGAGGGGGAGGGGGAATGAGAAGGGGAGGGAGGGAGGTGGAGGGGGAATGAGAAGGGGAGGGAGGGAGGTGGAGGGGGAATGAGAAGGGGAGGGAGGGGGAACAATGGGGGAGAGAAGGGGAGGAGAGGGGGCAGAGAAGGGGAGGAGAGGGGCAGAGAAGGGGAGGAGAGGGTGGGAGAGAAGGGGAGGAGAAGGGGGAGAAAAGGGGAGGAGAGAAGAAGAGGGAGGGGGAGTGAGGGGAGGGAGAGAGAAGGAGAGGAGAAGAAAAGGGGGGAGAGAAGGGGAAGAGAGGGGGAGAAGGAGTGTGGAGGTTGGTAGAAGGAGTGTGGGCGGAGATAGATGGGATAGAGGAGGGGGAGAAGATAGGGGAGATATGAGTTGGGTTAGGAGGATTTAAGGTAAAATATCCCGACAGCTCTCGGTCCCCTGACCTCCTCCTTCATCCTGAGGGCGTCCTGTCTGCTGCCTGTCTTCCACAGTGCAAACAGGACCCCTGGGGGAGGAGCCAGGCTCAGAGGGAGGCACACTCACACACCAGGGATAGATGGAGGGACAGACACTTAGGCCCTCATTCAATTGCGATTTGGTCAATTGAATAGGGCTCTAAATAAGCACATAGCATATTTTTTTTAAATAAGTTTTTAGGTAGTAAAAATCTTGCTTTTGGATAGATGCTTACTAACTAAAAACTTCTTTAAAAAAATGTTATGTGCTTATTTAGAGGCCTATTCAATTGGCCAAATTGCAATTGAATGAGGGCCATAGACAGGGAACGGAAGCACACTCACACAACTTTGCGAGGGCTTCAGTTGCTGGCGAAGGCGCTCCATGCCAGCAACTGAGGCCCTCGCTATGCGAGGGCCGCGGGCTCGCGCTGCCGCGGCTCGCGCAGGCAGTTGCTGCCATGAAGACATCACATATATAGTTGTGAGCGTACGGGCCGTTGCGAGCCCGCAAGCGTGAGCAACGGCCCGTACGCTCACAACTATATATGTGATTAAAATGTCAAACAATTTTAAAGAAGATGGTGGGCAGGAATAACTTTTAATGGTGTGAGACACAGTTTCTAGGAAAGAAAAAATGAATAGGAAGAAGGCAAACAGACGAAACAAATCTATAAAACGATTTAAAGAACCACTGCTCATATATTTGTTTGTTGTGCATAGGATATTAAAGTATTTTGCAGCTTAAAATAAATACAAGCTAACATTATTTTGGCTTTTAAACTGTGTGCTTTCTCTTCAATCAAAGCTGGATATCTCCTTCTACCTGTGTCTGCCTGTGGCATAGCAGCTCTTATTATGTACTGTACAAAAAACAACGTTTGACCAGTGTAGTTTCTGCTTCAGACCCATGCTCAGTACAGGGGTGGAGCTGGCTCATGCACTGTCATTGGGTAGGACCTATGGAGCAGCTGCAAGTAGGTTTCAGTAGAACTGTTACTTCTGTGTAGACATTGTATGCGGAGCTAAGGATGTCATGGAGCAGGACCAGCAACATCAGCACATCATGCTCCATGATAGTCAAGCACACAGGCAGAGCTGACCACACCCCTTATAGACACAGGTAGGAGGAGATATACAGCTCTGCTTAAGTGGAAAACATGCAGTTTGCTATATGTTCATTTGTATTTATCTTTGTCTGAACTTAACTTATGTACAGCCCTACGGAATATAAATGAACTATAATAATAATAATAATTTAAAAGCTTAGAAAAAATGTTAACTTGTATTTATTTTAAACTGCATACTGTTTTAATAGCCTTTGCCCAGCAAACAAACATATGAGCTTTACTTGTAAATTCAGTACAGTAGTCCTTTAAATAAGATGTTTCATGAAAAGGGTAAACACATTTTATTGTTTACCCTTTTCATGAAACATCTTATTTAAAGTACCACTGTACTGGAACTTGTTTGTGTGGAACTTCTATATGTTTCTTACAACTGGCTATAGAACGTCACAGACTGATAGCTCTTTAATATTCCCTGAAATATGTGTTGTCTTTCTTACACACTTAAAATGCCACTATGGTAATTGTTTTCTACATGGGGTTTTGAATAATTAAACTTTATAATGGGAAAAAAAAAATTGAACTAAAAAATAAGTCAACACAGTCTTTACATATCTAACTTTTCTTGTAAAATAGCTGCCTCTTTCCCAGGGTGCATATATAAACTATCAATTCATTCAAAGCCTTCTCCTGCCTCAGAAGGTTCATCAGCAGAAACCAAAATAATAGATTGCACTGCAGCATAGTTGCATTTAAAATAGATTAGAGGCATATTTTGTTTTACATTCTAAAAACATTCTCCCATTTTTCAAGTGTAGTTCTTCAAAATAGTATAGTTTAAATTAATGACTGGAGTAGTTTAATGTATTTGTCCCATGACATGTGCTGGGAAACACACAGGAATGAGATGCATTTTATCACAGTCAAATCCTTCTCAATTAAATATGTGTTGAAGGACAGTGCTAAACTGACAAAACCTATTGTATTGAACTATTTCTGAGAAATATCTTCTTACTGAAAATCTAGGTGATATAGGTAAATCAAAACATAGCCCATTACTTACTGTAAGTAGGCCAAGATGCTAAAGCTTTGGTCTGGTGGCTTGCTTGCATTACAGATCTGTTGTCACAACCCGCTTTTTATTGAGCTTGAAAAGGCCAAGGACACCAATCCTACCTGCAGATTGTATAGGTTCTGGACAGCTTAACCAGATTATAGGTCAATTTGTAGATTTGCAGGCCAATTTACCAGGTTCCAGGTCAATTAACAAAATTAAAACAATGAAACATTAAATAAAACAAAAAAAACGCCTTTACTCTAAATGAAATACACCAATCATAAGTGTTCCAAACAGAGCTTAAACTTTATTTTCTCTGGTACATCATTTTATACAGATTTTGCCCCTATTAGCAGTGTGCCACTCCCTTAGAATTATACAAGTTTTACTGCCCCTGAATTATCACCAAGTGGGCTGGGACTGGCTCCAAGGATCCATCACTAGTGTATCTATTTTCCCAGCTAGGTGCAGAGGAGGCTACGACCCTAGCTATAAGCTACCTATAGTCAGAATCTGGATACAGCATGGGGTTGATAATGTGAGTCATGGGGGCAGAATGTCTGGGCACTGAGTTGTGGTCCAACCCAAGTAAGGCAATATTTGTATTAGCTTAATGCAATAGTTGCACTTTAGAACACACTCTACACACAAATTAGTGGCCCTAGAATCGTAAATGTATCCATAGCCCACTAGGCTCAAATGGCCTGGTGGAAAGCGGCTTAGGGGTCCAGGTCATAAAACCAGAGTTTGGGGAAAAACATCACACAAAATAGCAAATCTGCATGTAGTAAAGTTTTTCACAATGTTCTTATGGCCATTATAATATCCCTTTGATTCAACTGGCTATGTGGGTAATGTCCATCAGTGTCCAGTGGTCAGACCCAAAAGTCCAAGTGACCTGGGGTTAGTGACAACTACTCTCCCCTTACAGTCTGTGGAGCCTAGGGGATGATCCTCTTAATAAAAGAGTCCATCGGCATTCTGGTGGGCCTTTTTCCACTAATGCTGAATGATAGAGATGTTAAAAAGATTGGTGCACTAGACTCCAGTAAAGCAACTGTCCATTGTCCAATGCAAGGGGTTGTGGTTAGTGACCACCATGAATTCCCAGCCATACAAATAATGCTGGAGGTTTTTGACCACCATTAAACACTACTTCTCTACCACAACATAGTCTGGGGTAGAAGCTTCCAGCTGAGAAAGGCAATGGGGTGCTCTTCCTTCTAGTTAAGAACAACCCTCAGATTGTAGGTGGAGGCATTGGGCTGCAAGATGATGGGGCGATTGTAGTCAGTAGCAGCCAGAACAGGGGAACAGGTGGGAGTAGCCCAAACATGTGAATATTTGGGGGGCTGTTAGTTTGGTGGGATGGTTAATGCAGTCTGTCTGAGCGTAAGGGTAGCTGGTTCCAGGAGATCTGTCAGGAGCTTTTTCTCGGGTTGCTGCTGGTAGGCATGCAGACAGCGAGTAAATTATGAGAACACATCTGACACTCATTCAGCCTGTTAATATAAGTGATCTGAGTGATCCCAACATGATGTCCACTGGTAAGCCAGCCATTACTTCAACCTCCCTCTTGCCATTCCCAGTTTTCAAATCCATATGTGCTTGGGCTACAGAGATGGTGAACTGCTGTGCTCCAGCTACCATTACATCCAGCTCCTTGTTCTACATGGCAGTTTCACTCACAAAGTCTGGGGGAATTACATTGATTGCAGCCCCAGTGTCCCAGAACCCTTGCAATGGTTGTCCATCCACCACAACTCAGGTGCTGGCTCTGGTTGTGAGTTGCACTGCAATAATAGTGGGGTGCATCTAACACTCCTCTGGAACTTCTCCCCTTCTGCCAGTTGCCAAAATAAAACAAAGGCTGGTTCTGGTTTAGCTCTCCAGGGTTGGTGATGACAATACCTCCTTAGTGGCTCCTGTAACACTGTGGTACGAAGAGAGGTTCCTGGGTACCGGGGTGAGGACCAGCAGGGACCAGTGGTCAGGTTAGAACCCTTGCTCATGCTTGGGGCCCAACTTCATGGTTGGGTACAGGAGCAGTTGGCCACAGAGGAGGTGGTCATTCTCTGGCTGGGAGGGAACGTGGTGGTGATCACTAGGGTGCTGATCTCCTAGGGTACTGTCCATGGCTGTCCCTGGGTTACCATGTGTCAATCGGACAGTCTAGGGTGCGAACATCTGGGCTCTTCCACCAGCTCTTACAGGCATGCCTCATCTGGCACATCAGTTCCACATAGGTATCCCTTAATCACTGGACCAGGGTGCGGAACTGCTTTCGGTGATGGCATACCGGTTGAGCAGTACCTGGTGCACGTCACTGTTTTCATCTGTCTTGTCCCGAGGGATAGCTCAGTTGGCTGTACTGGCTCATCTGCTAAACTGGCACTTTAACTTGGCTAGAGGGATCTAGTAAATCTCACACTGATTGCAGGGACCTATTAATGCCCTCCTGGAATCCTTGATTGAGTGGCGAAAGGAGATAGAGGCCAATCTCCCCTCTCGTTCGATAGCCATCACCGGATCAGCAGTCAGGCCCTGGTGTATCTCAGCTCTCGGCACTCGGTATCTCCTCATCACCTTGTCCTACCTGGCCGACAAAACATCAGGGGAAACATGGGCTGGGTTGGTACCGCCAGGGGAAAGGTCTTCTCCTTCCGGTCCTGGCAGAGCTCATCCTCCTGTCAGAACTCCTAGATCATTGTTGGGCAGGTCTGAATACCTCTTGCCTTGACCTGCTCACAGAGGTCAGGGGTATGTCCTTGTAATCCGCCAGCCTGGTATCTTGTCTCAGGGATTCCACCACAGCCACAAGTTGTCACAATCCATGGGAGGGGCATCTGTTTTATCCCCAAAACTCCTGCCTTTGAGCACAGTAATTCTCCCTCAGGATCATGAGGGGGGAGGGTGTAGCGGAACCCATCACTGTTTTACCCTGTTTTATGATTATTCTTGGTTAAAATATGATCCTACAATATGTATGCTGGTTGATGCTCTGCAGAATATTAGCCAGACTTTTGCAGACCTAGGCTAATAGATAATCCTATTACAGAGATTCAAGAGATAAGAAAGTTGTAAAGGATCCTTGCATTTTCCAAAGTGTTTTAATTCTCTGATAAGAACAAAGAGGTGTAATTGAATCAGTGTCTGATTGTATCAAAGTTGCCAGGGAGGTGTGACCCCCCTATTGTTCTCTTTGTGTGTATTGTGTGTAGCCAAATATGGGCATGTGTATTGCCTGTGGCCAAAGAGATGTATAAATAGTTCTGCAATAACAAAATAAAGTCAGTATTCCTTTGACTCCCAAATTGTGTGTCGTCCAATATGGGAGGTCGGGGATGGTGAAACTGTAGTGCCTCGTGGGTATTTTATCGTATACCAGCGGAGATTTTGGACTGCGTGTCCCAGCTCCGTTACATTTGTTGGCAAGTGGCGGGATTGTTCCCACGGTCAGAAGGACAGCTACAGGAGACACCATTCCGTGGAGTACAAATTGAGGGCAACGCTAGTATTCGTACAGCGCCCCTGGCTACAGCAGGATGGAACCGGCTAGTTTTCAGACAGCGTTCCATCATGAGGAGGAGGAGGCGGCCGCGGACTACAGGGATGCAGACAGAAAGGAACTCATGGTTACAGTACCTCGTATTACCCCACAGAATGAGTTTGGAAGAGAACTCCAAAGCAGACTGGCCTTTTTCCCAGGTACGCTTCCCATGAAAACCTTGGAATGGTTAATGACAGATGTCCACAAATCCATAATGGAAAAGCAGCGGGCACGGGAGCGGTCCATCTGGGGAGCTGCTAACCCACCTCCCACCATTAAACCCCCCCCAGCACTGCGTCCGGGTAGTGGGAACTACCAAACCCCTCCACGGTACATCAGGTGCCACACGTGTAACCAGCAGGGTCACATGCAGAGAGACTGTCTCAGAAACAGAAACCGCTCCACGTGGAATACTCCAACTAATTCCACCTCCCAGCAGCAGTGTGTACCCCAGGGAGCTGAAGGTGTCGTCCTTCCTCCCCAGCGGCAGTGTGAACCCCAGGGGGCAGAAGGTGTCGTCCTTTCCCCCCAGCGGCAGTGTGAACCCCAGGGGGCAGAAGGTGTCGTCCTTCCCCCTCAGCGGCAGTGTGTACCCCAGGGGGCTGAAGGTGTCGTCCTTCCCCCCCAGCGGCAGTGTGTACCCCAGGGAGCTGAAGGTGTCGTCCTTCCTCCCCAGCGGCAGTGTGTTCCCCAGGGAGCTGAAGGTGTCGTCCTTCCTCCCCAGCGGCAGTGTGTTCCCCAGGGGGCAGAAGGTGTCGTCCTTTCCCCCCAGCGGCAGTGTGAACCCCAGGGGGCAGAAGGTGTCGTCCTTTCCCCTCAGCGGCAGTGTGTACCCCAGGGAGCTGAAGGTGTTGTCCTTCCTTCCCAGCGGCAGTGTGTACCCCAGGGAGCTGAAGGTGTCGGCCTTCCCCCCCAGCGTCAGTGTGTACCCCAGGGGGCCGAAGGTGTCGTCCTTCCCCCCCAGCGGCAGTGTGTACCCCAGGGAGCAGAAGGGGCCGTCCTTCCTCCCCAGCGGCAGTGTGAACCCCAGGGGGCAGAAGGTGTCGTCCTTCCCCCTCAGCGGCAGTGTGTACCCCAGGGAGCTGAAGGTGTCGTCCTTCCTTCCCAGCGGCGGTGTGTACCCCAGGGAGCTGAAGGTGTCGGCCTTCCCCCCCAGCGTCAGTGTGTACCCCAGGGAGCAGAAGGGGCCGTCCTTCCTCCCCAGCGGCAGTGTGAACCCCAGGGGGCAGAAGGTGTCGTCCTTTCCCCCCAGCGGCAGTGTGAACCCCAGGGGGCAGAAGGTGTCGTCCTTCCCCCCCAGCGGCAGTGTGTACCCCAGGGAGCAGAAGGTGTCGACCTTCCTCCACAGCGGCAGTGGGTACCCCAGGGGGCCAAAGGTGTCGTCCTTCCCCCCCAGCGGCAGTGTGAAACACAGGGGGCAGAAGGTGTCATCCTTCCCCCCCAGCAACAGTTTACCCTAACCAGGGGAGACACCAATCTCCCAGACGGCGCAGATGGGACCGTGGTCTCTGCGCCCACAGCTTGTCCAGATCCCCAACTACCGTCACTGGGACAACCGGAGGAGGGGGTAAGTACAAATTCCCCTCCCCAGCTAACTTCTAATGTGGCCCCAGGGTTAACAGAGGAAATGTTAACCCCCACTGACCCCCACGTTTCCCTGGCTACTGAGCCGAAATATGTCCCAAGTACCCCAGCAGAAGAGCTGACAGCGGGGCAGAGTGCAGTCGGCCTCTGCCCTCCCTTTGTCCCTTGTACAGAGCAGGATGTCCTGCAGGTTATACCAGCAGAAGAGCTGGCATCAGGGCAGAGTGCCGCTGGCCTCTGCCCCTCAAGTCCCCTCAGCGTGTTGCCCCCTCACCACAGCAAAATATCCAGGTACCTGGTTAGACTTCCCCCCAAAGGAGAGATGTGTGACGAAGTGCCCTTCGCCACCTTGGCTTGGAGAGGACTGTTTGCCAGCCTCCTGCCCTGCGACTATGGCCCTGGTACATATTGCCCTTTGGAACCAGTGTTCGGCCATACCAGAGAGTAAGTCACTCATTCTGGCCCTTTACATACAGGGGGGGTCATTCTGTACTTGCCCTGTGTGAACCATGATACCCCAGATAACTGTGCCATGAAGCCCATTCATATGATGAAAGACTATGGGAAAGACTTTAGCTACATGGCAATTGAACTGTGTGAAGAGGATCTGAGCGCTATTCGGTGGTTTTCTGCGCTCAGATCCCAGCTATCTGGGGATATGGGAAATGTGAGTAAATGTGAATTGCAGTAATGCTGATGGGTTGTCAAACTAGAGAATTGACCAACAAATACTTTTGTCCGGACATCCCCAGGCCGATCCGTTGGGATCAGACCGTGTATGCCGGCTTATGGTCACGGGGGAGGTGTGTAGCGGAACCCATCACTGTTTTACCCTGTTTTATGATTATTCTTGGTTAAAATATGATCCTACAATATGTATGCTGGTTGATGCTCTGCAGAATATTAGCCAGACTTTTGCAGACCTAGGCTAATAGATAATCCTATTACAGAGATTCAAGAGATAAGAAAGTTGTAAAGGATCCTTGCATTTTCCAAAGTGTTTTAATTCTCTGATAAGAACAAAGAGGTGTAATTGAATCAGTGTCTGATTGTATCAAAGTTGCCAGGGAGGTGTGACCCCCCTATTGTTCTCTTTGTGTGTATTGTGTGTAGCCAAATATGGGCATGTGTATTGCCTGTGGCCAAAGAGATGTATAAATAGTTCTGCAATAACAAAATAAAGTCAGTATTCCTTTGACTCCCAAATTGTGTGTCGTCCAATATGGGAGGTCGGGGATGGTGAAACTGTAGTGCCTCGTGGGTATTTTATCGTATACCAGCGGAGATTTTGGACTGCGTGTCCCAGCTCCGTTACAGAGGGTTTCTTGGTGCTCAGCAGTCATATCAGGATCATCAGCAGAAGCATCAGGAACACAGGTTCACTGGATCAGCATAACTATCATGATCTGCCCTTCAGTTGAATATATATATATATATATATATATATATATATATATATATATATATATATATATATATATATGTGGGCACATTTGCATGTCTATGCTCAGCTTCCCAGAATGCAGTGTAATCGCTGTATTTATCAGAATTCAAAGCAGGAAACATTTTTTTTACTTGTTTTAGACATGAGAGAGAGGGGGGGGGGTCTACATGCAGTGATACTATTGTCTGTAAATGTGCCTGATACTTTTTGATATAATTATATACAAAAAAACATATACAGTATTTATAATTTCAGATATAGAAAGGGGAAATGAGCTGCTGCAAGTGGGGTTGCACAAAGCTGAATGAACTACAGCAGCATAAAATCTAAATATGCCATATAGAATGTTCATTTTAGCTGACAAACAAATGTTCATCTCTTTTTGTAACAGGGTACTTACTGAGTATTGTCCCCATGGCGTTTCTTAAGGGAAGATGTGTCCTTCCTCTACTTATAACAATGATATTCATGTTGAGTTTCATGTGGCATCGCAAAGTATTCCAGGTAAGACTGCTCTTTTGTTTTTGTGGGCTTGTACCAAAAGAAGGACTGGAATTTGATGTGACTGTCAACAGGTATGATTGTATATCTGAATAATACAGGAAGTTATTAAGACAAATTGTAAGGATTGGTGGTGTGGTAGCAAGGCTTTTATAGTTTTATTTTTATAGGCTTTGTATAGGTTTATTTTCATAAGAGTTATAGGAAGAGGTTATATACTGTACACCAACAGGAGAAAAAGAGCAGAGAGTTCCAAATTATTGATTATGCATTCACATTGGTTAGCCTTTAGCCAATCCTAGTGCTCTATTTTTCCCTATTCTGATAGACTGAAATGCCAGTCACTCAGAAGAGGTTTTCACTCTAGTGTTACTCATTTCAAAAAACAGACAATCAGAAAAGAGAATGTTATCATAGGGACCCCTATGTAGCTGGTATTGAGATGGGGATCCCGGGGGATAACTGGACTCATAGGAGGGAGTGGATCATAGGAAGAGGAGTAAAAAAAAACTGTATTCATTGTTTTCTTTAATTATTTAACTAATTTCCTTCTAGATAGATATATGGGGATGAGGGGGCTGTTAGGACTAGTATAATGAGCTCACGTGAGGTAGTGGGTATCATTGTATAGCATTGCTACAAAGACTACATAGATTCAACTAAGAGTCTCCTATTGGTATACTTTAGTGAGGCTGTGGGCACATGTTAGAGCTAGAAAGATACAAGCAAAACCTCCTGGTACAAGTTGGTAAGCAAAACCGATTTCTTTTTTTGGGGGGGGGGGGGGGTCAATGGAATTGCTTGACATTTTACTTTATAAAACTTCTGTAGCTCTGCATCTGCCTTACAGCATTCTTACAAGAGCCATGAAAAAGAGGCCTTAATCACGAGTAGTTGGGTTGATGTTCAGTTTTTATATATATATATATATATATATATATATATATATATACATACGTAAATTATTCCCTTGTGCATTCTAATTAAAGATTAGACATAATATGAGGAGATGATACAATGAGAACATTTACTTTTAAACATACTTTCATAATTTTGTAGATCTCAGTTATATTTAAATTATCAGAAATTTTAAAAAAAACTTGCATCTATGATAGATCTGATAAATGTGATATTAAAGAGACTAGAGTGGAATATACATAGCAAAACATTTACATCTTCCTTTTGTTGTCTGATGTTGGCAGATTTCTCTCACAACCATGTTTTTTAACTGTACTGGGTCAGTACAAGAAGAAAAGGAAATATCAACATTTCTAACTGCAACTCCAGTAAGTGAACTTCAATTGGAAATAAATGAAATATTCAACAAAATTAAACAACATTTCCCCAATGCCACTTTCACCTACTTAAATAGAACCACAGATGGGAGGAGCAGTAAAGCTTCTGTAGCCAATCCCAGAGAAAAATATTGTGTAGGGGAAGATCTTGTGGTGCAACTTGATATGTACGATTACCTTGGCAACAGGAAGACTTATGGTGGAGACTTCATTATGCCACGTATATATTCTAATGAACTTGGAGCTTCTGTGTCTGGAAGAGTGGAAGATTTCAACAATGGAACCTACCATGTCCACTTCCCTTTATACTGGGCAGGCAAGGTCAAGGTCTCTACTAAGTTGTTTCACCCCAGTGAAGGGACTTCGGCTCTCTGGAGAGCTAGACATGCAAGCCTTGGGGTTATAGGCTTTAAGGGCAAATTTGCAAGTCTTACACAAGAAGCTGTCACTACTTGTGGCTTCAAACTCAATACAGATAAAGAGGTCTGTGAATATGTAGATCAAGAAAATGAAGAGGCCTTATACTGCATCAAACCTGAGAATCTACCATGTGACTGTCTCCGTGATATGACTGCGATTAAACAGACTGTTTCATATCTCAGTAAGGGCGAGAAACAGTTGTTTCAGAGGTATGATTTATTTTACAAAGTTTTCACATCTCAAAGAGTTTGACAACACTAAAAGATTTTAGTTCATATGACCCAGACTGATATTGTACCAATAATACAAGATAAACTCAAATTCAGATATGAAAAAGGGGGAGAGAAGTCCAGCACGATGATGTTTAATAGATATCCATATGCCCACAAGCCTTTAATTCAGCAAAATTAAGTTAGAAGAAATGGGAAATACTTCATGAGAGCTACAGGCTAAAACATAGTATTGTTTTAAATGTTAAGGACATATTTATAATTGCTGTTTGTAGAAATTATCTTGACATCATTGAACCTGTTAGTAGAAAGTTAGAAGAAATATAGCCATTAGTCTAGTATGCTCAGTGGTTAACTAATGTGTGGAACAATTTGTTTTTTGGCCAAACATAATTGCTCCCAGACTGCAGTGGTCTATTAATATTACGACAAGGGTTACAGTATGTTCAGTTCTACCTGAAAACCAGCTGTAGATATAAGTATTTATATATATGCAAAATAACCAATGTTTTTCAAATTATAATTTTTTTAAAGATCCAACGTTGGTGTTGAAATTCCCAAAAATTTTGAGTTCATCGATGTTGTAAGTTGTAACAGTAAGTTTATATATTTCTTTCTAATTATAAAGGTGCATAAACTGTGATGTTTTTCTGACTTATTTGGCAGAAAGCTGCTGATAGTCCTTGATATCTTGACGGCAGATATAATGTTTAGCAAAATTATTTTAGCATGATTCTATATATCAAGGGTAAGAAGAGAAAGAGCAATTATATATCTAGTAGAACCCAGATTAAAGGTATCCATTCTAGAATAGTACAGGAGAATCAATTATGTCAAGAAAAAATGAAAAGCTTTAAACTCTATTGAGAATATTTAAAAGGGCAGCCTTAATTGGACACCAGATGTATAAAATTATTTTAAAATGATCAATCGCAATGGACAACCAATCAATGAAGTTGCGCAATAGTCCTCTACACTTAAGTGAGATGTTTATTTTGAACAGTTTTAATGACTCAAATGGTAGATCGCTTGCAACAATTAGTGTCTGCACATGGAATTATTATGAGGCAACAGGATGTAGTAAAATAAAATAACGTTTGCTATTAATAAATATCAGTTACTTAATAACTCAAAAAAAGTCATGCAATCAATCTGCATCATATTATGTGATTTTAGGAGACAAATTATCACAAAAGTAAAAGAGAGAACATTACTATTATGATTGATATCATGTAATTCAATCCCTAGTCAGTGCTGGTGTATTGTATTTTCAGTTGATAAACTCATGTGAATCTCCTATGGTATAGTCAGTTAGGTGCAGGGAGGAGGCAAACTAAAGCTTTCTATGTAGAAATTGTATTTAAGTTTAAAATTATCTTACATTGACATGATTTAATGTACATTGATTATTTGTTTTTTCTACAATAATGTAGTGGCAAACAGTCCCACAAACTTTAAATTATCCATGTAATGTGCCTTGCCTCTGAGATATTTGAAACACAACTAGAACCAGACATGGGGTCTTGTCTACAAGGCCTTTCAAGACCTAGGGTCCTGTTAAATTCACCTATTTGTAGTTACAGAAGACCGTAAAGGAGCCTGCAAAAGTTACTGCTATTAAATTGGCCTCTTTTAGCTACCCTCAAACAATCTGCAAATAACAGGTGGGAAAACACAGCATGTGCCAAAATTGCAACTCCGACCAAGTTAAGCCTTTGATCTTTCAAGGCCGTAAATGTTACAATCGCAAATCACTATTAAATTGCTACAAGTCTTCAAGCCCGCAACTGTTTCCACAGACGTAAATGGCAATTGTATTTAAAAAATCCTACTGGTACTAGAGCGGACGCCGCAAGGGGATTAAACTCCTGTCCGTAGCACTGTAAAAGCAAATATAAACACACTACTGCAGGGAAAGCAAAGTAAGTTATTCAAATTAATAGCACCTGACCAATTGCAGACTCACTGATGTAGGCTGGTTTATGGTTGATCACCTGCTGTTTTGGCTGAGACTTCAAAGTTATTGAATTACAATGTTTCTTTGTTTACCCCTATAAATATTCAACCGATCCCTGAATAAAGTGTCATACTCTTGGGAACATGTATCAATGTAGTGTAGTACTTTCAGAGAAAATCCTCCTTCAAAGGCCCTGATTATCTGGATAGTGACCTGGGCACCAAGACGACCATCCCTAATCCAATCCAAGGATCTCGCCGTTGGGAGCTTTGGAAGTGAGCTGGTCCAGCTAGTCCAGGGTCATGATAAACTAGTGGCAATAGTGGGATCTTGGTGGAACAGAAAGCATAATCCAGTGCAGTGACCTGTCCAAAGAGAAGATCAAGACAATCAAGCAGATCAGCATTGAAGCAGAATCCCTTAGGCAATACAGTTATCGGATGACAGCCAGAAAGGAGATACCTTCTGATAATCGACTCTGATGCCTGAATACGAGATCGGCAATCATGGTGAGAAGAGGACCTTGACTATGGGATTGATGCCTTATTAAATCAGAGGAGGGCAATATTTGGGTCTTGGCCAGAGGACCAGGTCAATGTGTGGTTAGAAGAATTGGTGTACAAAGAAGCAGAGCTGGACCAGACATATGATTATCTACCGACACTGGCAGCAGCGAGCCATTGGGACACCTGCTTCCAGCTGGAGCAAGCTGATTGGCTTCAATGGGCAATATAGAAGGTTCCAGAGTCCAGAAGTGGAACTCCTTAGGTCTTGCTGATCGTACCTGATCAATCAGGAGGTGACAGCTCTCAAACTGCCCCAACCACTGAGGATGCAGGAATGGGGCCTAACTCAGCATGGCCTTTCAACCATCTCAGCAAGCCTAGGGCCAACCTCCAAAGAGAGAGCAAAATAAGTAGCAAAGATCCTTATCGGTGGAGAAAACCCGATCCCTTCTTACTCCTGAGAAACCTACCACCTTGGATGTTGGCAATAAGGCTGGGTACAGTGGGAGCTTATCATCCACTTGGTGAGAGAGAGAGTGCCTTCCTGGACTCATCCCTTCAATGTCAAAGGTGGATCGATGCCAACACAGAACAAACCTTGCAAGGATGACTGTGCTAGTTCCGGTGATGAAACATCTTGTTCCAATTGGAGCAATCTGTCCAGGCAAGGAAAGATCTCTACTGCAGCTTGGCGAAGCCAGTGGAGGGAAGGGATTAGAGACTACAAAAAGTCGAGAACAATCAGTAAGCAAGTTGAACAGAAGAGCAATATCCCAGGATAGACTCTTCTACAGAACACTGATCAAATGGAGGGAATCAGAAATGAGGATTGGCTGCCCCTTGGAGCCACGATCTTGAATTCAGCTCAAAAAAACTGGGATAGAGGGAGCATTCTGGAGGTTGAAAGGAGCAAATTGCCTGGCCCCAAAAGAGAGTCTACAAGAGAGAGTCCCTTTCACAATGGAAGGGCAACCCTTTGTCATCCATAAACCGGAGGAAGTTGAGTAGAAGGTGAACAGGCCTATAAGATAAAGAAATCTAAGGTGATCAGGGAGGGTGGCTTAGATCGGTGAAGTCACTGGATCCTGAAGCAGCTGCTGTCCAGAGAAAATTCAAGAGATACCAGATCTATTCAGCCCACACAGGGAATGACTACTCCTTTGTCAGAAGGGCAGCCAATAGGATATCAAGCAAGTAGGCAAGGTGGTGATTAACTACCAAGAAGAGGAAGATTTGAACATATTATGATAATGTGATATGTGGCTCAGACACACTTGTTTCCTTCCCTCATTTTCCTCCCACAGAATAAAGAAGTTGGATTGAGAGTGTACGACCTAGAATCCATGGAATGGCTTAGCCTGTCAGCCCCAAAAACACAGACTTACGGAACATGAGAGCTACTCATGCACCAACCCTGTGATGGACTTGCTTAACTCCAGCAAAAGAGTTACACTCCTTCTCTGACCTCTTTATTTTTCCTCGCCATGTGTGGGCAGAGTGGCACCCACAAATCCCTACCTGGTTAAGTTAATGTTTTAAGATGTACTATTGTTTACCCCTATAAGTGTTCACCCTGGCCCCCTAATAAAGGAACACTTGGGAACACATACTGATATTACACTATAAAATCTTCCATGCTCCAATGATATCTGGGAAGCAAGCAGGACACTGAGAAGACCATCCCTGATCCAAAACAAGGACCTCCCCATTGAGAGCTTTGGAAGCGGGACAGTTTAAGAAGACCTGGGTTGTTACAGTCACATCTTTTAATACAAAATTCTAGTTGTTTTTATTACATACATCAACTGATGATTATACTAAAAATGTGTCAACAGCTAAACCACTTCTTAAAAAAAAAACTACATTTTCCAACAATATCAATAAAAAATCCTTATTTAAGCACTTTTGATTCTGTCTTCCTACTGGTGTAGAAGAAAAAACAATCTCTGGGATGAAATAAACAAAGCAATTCATGGTGGTTCTAATTATTATATACAAATTATGCAGCATCATCTCCCCAATTACTGCCCATGATAAAAAGAGTAGGCTCCTGAGGCTACTGTTACATTTCAGTTGCTCCAAAAATTTGTTTATTAATTTCTTTGATTTTGGCTCACCTAGCCAATCCATTGTCTGAGAGATGGATCTAGCTGATATACACATTAGCATAGTATTCACCCACCTATGAACATCTTCACAACTATGCTATTACTTTAAAAAAAGCATACCAATAGAGCCTAATGACAATACAACACACATATAATTAACAGCTACTGTTATCCAAAGAGTGGAGGAATTTCCTTGAACCTTGAGCAAATTAAGGTAGTCAAAGGACTGAACTCATGCTAACCATGCTTGACCATGCTAAACACTAAACCTAATGCTTTGTCCAGACATATTAAGACAAGGAGAACTCTTCACCTAAGGAAACTATATTTATAGCTGAGATAATTGTAGAACTATCAATACCCAAGCTATCTCACATTCCAAGGAAGTATTTAAAAAATGTTAGCAGTACCTTTAGAGTAGCTATGTGTGGTTACGGCATTTTCAATTTGATCTTCTCTAATGGGCACATGTTTCACGTATGAACGCCCTAGAATGAAAAGCTCATTGGCGTAGCCTTAAATTTAAAAAATACTTCTGAGCAGTGTCTTTTGCACAGAGCTTGTGTCCTAACCAAAACTCCCAGAAAAATGCATATTATTTAAAATCCCGCTAATGGACACACGGCCCGAGAGCAGGTAAAAGAGTGGGGAAGGGGGGGGGGGAGAGTGGGGAAGAGGGGGAGAGTCACAAAGGGAGAGTGGGGAAGAGGGGGGGAGAGTCACAGAGGGAGAGTGGGGAAGAGGGGGGGGAGAGTCACAGAGGGAGAGTGGGGAAGAGGGGGGGAGAGGCACGGCACAGAGGGAGAGTGGGGAAGAGGCACAGAGGGAGAGTGGGGAAGAGACACAGAGGGAGGGGGGAGAGACACAGAGGGATAGGTGGGAAAGAGACACAGGGGAGGTAGAGGAGGGGGAAAAGACACACGGGAGGGAGAACATGGGGAAGATACACATGGGAGGGAAATGGGGGGGAGGGGAACAGACACAGGGGGAAGGGGGAAAGAGACAGGGGGAAGGGGGAAAGAGACACAGGCCAGGGGGGAACAGGCACAGAGGGAGAGGGGGAAGAGGCACAGAGGGAGAGGGGGGAAGAGACACAGGGGGGAGAGATACAGAGGGAGGGGGGAGAGACACAGAGGGATAGGTGGGAAAGAGACACAGGGGAGGTAGAGGAGGGGGAAAAGACACACGGGAGGGAGAACAGGGGTAAGATACACATGGGAGGGAAATGGGGGGGGGGAGAGGGGAACAGACACAGGGGGAAGGGGGAAAGAGACACAGGCCAGAGGGGAACAGGCACAGAGGGAGAGGGGGAAGAGGCACAGAGGGAGAGGGGGGAAGAGACACAGGGGGGAGAGATACAGAGGGTGAGGGAGGAAGAGACACAGAGGGAAGGGGGGGAAGAGGTACAGAGAGAGGGGGAAAGAGGCACAGAGGGGGGGAACAGAGGAAGGGGTGAAGAGACACAGTGGCGAGACACACAGAGAGAGGCGGGGGAAGAGGCACAGAGGGAGAGGGTGGAAGACACAGAGTGGGGAGAGACACAGAGGGTGAGGGGGAAGAGACAGGGAGGAAGAGGCACAGAAAGAGGAGGGGGAAGAGACACAGGGGAGTGAGAGGAGGGGGAAGAGACACAGGGGAGTGAGAGGAGGGGGAAGAGACACAGGGGAGAGAGTGCAGGGGGGAAGATACACAAGGGAGGGAAATGGAGACACGAGAAAGGCCGTAACAGACACAGGGCTGAGGGGGAAAGAGACACAGGCCAGGGGGGAACAGACACAGGGGAGGGTTGGGGGAGACACAGGGGAGGGTTGGGGGAGACACAGGGGGGGGGAGAGATGCATAGGAGGGAGAAGGGGGAAAGAGACACAGGGGAGGGGTTTAGAGACACGGGAGGCAGAGGGAGGTAAAAACACAGGGGGGCAGGAGATACAAAGGAGGTAGACGAGGTGGAAGGAGACACAAGGGAGGGAGAGGAGGGGGGAAATAAGACACGAGGGAGGAAGTAGACAGAGGGAGAGACTTGCAATGAGCTCCAAAGGGGCTCATTGCAAGGCCTGTGATGAGCGCCAAAGGCGCTCATCACAAGGCCAGTAAAGTAGAGGGGGAGAGGTTTACATTGTGTGGCAAACAGCATTGCCAGGCTTCAGTTTTTATTGCCGTCATTTTTGACGGGCAAGTCGCTAGTCTATATATAAAGATATTTGTTGTGGTTAAACAAAAAAATAAAGTGTTACGTAATCAACCTTGAATATTGCTATTGTAGACTGAAAATCCTTTTCAAAAACCTCTCTCATTAATTGACACAGTGGGTTGATTATCAGGATGAACATACCTAGTTAGTTGAATCTTAAAATTGTAATGATTAAAGAATTGTCCATGCTTTTTGCTTCTATGTTACCCTTCTCAAGGAAATATAAATAAATGAACTTAGATAAAAAAGAGAGTCGAGAGGGAGGATCATAAAATGTAATTACGACCTAAAAATAGAAAAAAAAATCAATATCAATTATTTAACATTGTAACAAATGATTTACTGTATCTCTTTAATACCACACACTGCCAGAAATCCCGGTCAGATTTGTGTAGTGAAAAGTTTTTGTCATTATATTGGAAAGAAAGGATTTCAAAACAATTTGATTTATGTTAAAAAAAACATATATTACACCATACTTATTCCTGAACGGGACCTCCGCGGCAGTTCTACATACAAGCCCTGCTGCGAGGGTACTCCAAGTACCCCCCGGCACCTAACATTAACCCCCCCCCATGCTGGGGGTCCCTATCGACCCCTCAAAGTGTCCCCATATTAACCCTTGCAACGGGGGCCCCGATCGGCATCGATTGGCCACCCATTGCATTTAAAAAAAAAAAAAATCCTGCCGCGGGTCCTTAAAGGGCTCACGGCACACCATTAGCCAATCTATACAGAGCCCCATGAGTCCTTAATTAACCCTATCACTCATGGGGCTCTATACAGAGACCCTAATTAACCCTATAACTTATGGGGCTCTATACAGAGCCCCATGTGCCCCTAATTAACCCGTTACTTATGGGGGTCTATACAGACCCCCTTAAGCCTCTATAATACCTTATCTGTCCAATAGGGGTCTATATAGACCCCTATAGGACGCTAATTAACCTCTATAATAACACTATAAGTATATTGCGGGTCCTCCAGGACCCTCATGACACAAAGTCTAAGCACTACACTACAATATTAACCCTAACTATATCCCATTAACCCATACTAAACCCTGTTAGCCCCATCTAGACCTATTTAACCCTACCTGGCCTATTTAACCCCATCTAGACCTATTTAACCATAACTGGGCCTATTTAACCCCATATAGACCTATTTAACCATAACTGGACCTATTTAACCCCATCTAGACCTATTTAACCCTAACTGGGCCTATCTAACCTCCATCTACACCTATTTAACCCTAACTGGGCCTTCTTAATCCTAACTGGTCCTAGTTAACCCTAACTTGGCCTATCTAACACCAACTGGACCTATTTAACCCCATCTAGACCTATGTAAGCCTATCTAGTCCTATTTAACCCCAAATGTACCGAGTAAACCCTATCCTACCCTACACTATTAACCCCAACTCTACCATGTTACACCTTACACTACCTACCTACCACCCTAATAAATCCCCTATTACCACTAATTACAAGGAACAATCCCCACCAAATCACAGAGAATAATATAACCTAGAATTACAGAAAAAAAGGAAATTACAGAAAATAAAAAAAGGACATTACAGAAAAAAATGACATTACAGAAAAAAAACTATGCACCTCAAAGGAAAATACATGCACAAAAAATGGCATTGTAATACAGTAATCAACACAATAAATACAGTTACAATACATCAATAAATACAATACCGTTCAAATATACCCCTAACTACAATTAATTAACCATATCTACAATCAATTAACCCCATCTACAATACATTAAACCTATCTACAATCAATTAACCCTATCAACAATACAGTAACCCTATCTACAATACAGTAACCCCAACTACAATACAGTAACATTATCTACAATACATTAAAAACCCTAAATCTAACCTAAAATAGAATAATAAAGCCTACCCTGCCAGATGTCCCTTTCAGCAGACCAGCCAACCCTAGGATAAAAGAAACATAAAAGGAGTACGAAATTAAACACAACACAAACATCAAAACAATGTAATTATTAAATTTACCTTTCCACCATGTCTCCGTCCTTCTTCTTGTCTTCTCCAGCTGGGACCCTGGAAAATAATAAACATCACATGAATACACAAATAAACACAACATATTAAACTAAACCCACTATATATTAAACCTACCTTTTCTTGATGTCCCCGTCCTTCTCCCCTTCTGCCCTGGCTGGGCCCTTGACAAAAAACGCAGCTCTAAAAAAAATAAAAAAATAAAATAAAGGAGCTCCTCACTGGAGGAGCTCCCCAACGCTAATGAGGCTTCTAGTGCCTCTTCCTGTAGAAATTGCCAATGGGCAAAGGCTGACAATCAAAATCAAAAGGCGCCAAGGTGTGAGCCAATCGGAATGGGATACACCCTTATATTCCATTCTGATTGGCTGATGGACATGTCAATCATTTCTAATCCAATCATAAGACATGGGTTATATATACATAGTTACATAGTAATTAAGGTTGAAAAAAAGACTTTCAATCCATCAAGTTCAACCTATTAAGATCTCCTCTGATCTGCAATATGTGGATTAGTTATTCATTAATTTGTTGATTAAATAATTAATAATAGTATGGTATTGGAGGATGAATAAAGAGTTAGTCCCTCAAGTTCCACCTTTTTAGATCTCTATTGATCTTTTTAATGTGCACTATTTATTATTAGTTGTTAATTGATCCAGAGGAAGGCAAACAGAAAAAAAAAAACATTGAATCTTTGCCAATTGTCTCATAAGGGGAAAAAAAGCTAAATTCCTTCCTGACCCCAGAAACTGGCGATCAAATTTCTACCTGGATCAAAATTCCTTCGCTAGTTATCTAGGATAGCCTTGAATGCCCTCTTTATTCAAAAATATATCTAACCCCTTTTTGAAGTTGTCTATCGAATTCGCTGTTACCACCTCCTTTGGTAGAGAATTCCACAGTTTATCCACCCTAACTGTGAAGAACTCTAACTTCAAAGGGTGTCCTCTTGTCAGTTGAAAATCTCTTGCTACAAAAAGTTCACTTTCAAAGTTCACTTGACAAAGCCTTATATTGACCCTGGATGTATTTAAATAAGGTAATCATATCCCCTCGTAGACGCCTTTTTTCTAGTGAAAATAAGTTTAATTTTGTTAGTCTTTCTTCATAACTTAGCCCCTCCATTCCGCTTATTAGTTTTGTAGCCCTTCTCTGTACTTTTTCCAGCTCTAAAATGTATTTTTTATGAAGTGGTGCCCATTGATCTAAAGGCATTTGAACCTTCTTATTGGCTGTTGTCACTGTCAATCAGATTGCAGCCAATCAGAAGGCGCAGATGCCTTTTAGCACTTACAGCATAGTGTTATTATTGGGTTAATTAGTTTTCTATAGGGGTCTATATAGACCCCTATTGGAGAAATATGGTATTATAGAGGCTTATGGGGGTCTGTATAGACACCTATAAGTGACGGGTTAATTAGGGGTTCATGGGGCTATGTATAGAGCCCCATGAGTGATAGGGTTAATTAGGGGCTCTGTATAGAGCTCTATGAGTGATAGGTTTAATTAAGGACTTATGGGGCTCTGTATACAGCCCCATGAGTGATAGGGTTAATTAGGGGCTCATGGGGCTCTGTATAAAGACCCATGAGTTATAGGGTTAATTAAGAGCTCTATTTAGAGCCCCATGATTGTTAGGGTTAATTAGGTGCTCTGTATAGAGCCCTGTGAGTTATAGTGTTGATTATGGGCTCTGTATAGAGCCCCATGAGTGATAGGGTTAATTAAGGACTCATGGGGCTCTGTATAGAGCACCATGAGTGAGAGGGTTCATTTTAGGTGCCTAGGGGGGTACTTATAGTACCCCCATGGCAGGGGTTAATATTTTATTTGGTGCGGGTCCTTTAAATGCAACGGGGGTCCGTATCGAGACCAATCAGTACCCCCGTTGCAAGGGTTAATATAAGGACACTTTGGGGGTCCTGATGGGTACTCCCAGCATAGAGGGGGGTTAATGTTACATGCTGCGGGAGTACTTACAGTATCCCCGCAGCTGGGTTTGGCTAATGGTGTGCCGCTGGCGCTTTAAGGACCTGCTCTGGGAATTTTTTATTATTTAAATGCAACGGGTGGCCCGATCGGTGCTAATCGGGACTCCCGTTGCAAGGGTTAATATGGGGAGGCTACACGGACCCCGATAGGGACCCCTGCAGCATGGGGATGTGTGGAGGGAGCAGGGGGGAGCATCAGACACTGGAGTCGGGCTTCTCCGATGCCGTGAAACATTGATACTGAGATTGCATGGATATTTACAGTCAGTTAGATCTGATGCACGTGGCATAAAACACTAAGAAGAGATTGTAAATCACTCTAAAACACACAAACGTGTATTACCATTAAATCACCCAATTCTTCTAAATTAATCCACATGCTAGGTATTGGTTTTACAGATAAATTGATATTTCATTATCCATATTAAATTCAAAGCCTGTAAGTTCAACGTGAGACCCGCAATGGTAGCAGACTTCAAATTTGGCTGTGTTACAGAGATATTAAATTAAAACAGGCCACATGTTACAAGCTAGAGACGCAAACCCGTAAACCATTTTTGACACGTTAGATGTGCGGCCAGGAAACATGATCAGTTAGTCAAACCCATAGTTATGGGTTTAGACGGAGCCAATAGCAGCAGAGATCATCATCATTACGTCACAAAAAAATGGAGGTTAGATTTCAATCTCTTACGGATTTCAATTACCACATTCGATCGCGCCTGCATATGATGCAATATTAATTAATCTGTAAATATTATATTCAGGTGTATGCGTGTTTCATTATATGTATTAACACATTGATTGCCGGGATCGATAATACACTCAAATTAAACAGAAAATAACATATTTTATATTGCAGACTTGCGAGCTTGAGAATGTTGTGCTATTTATAGAGATGTCGCGAATAGTTCGCCGGCTGACTTTTTTCGGCGAACATAGCATGTTCGAGTTCGCGGCGAACTGCGAACATATGCGAGATTCGACCCGCCCCCAATACTTTATCATTGAGCAAACTTTGACCCTGCATGTCACAGTCAGCAGACACATTCCAGCCAATCAGCAGCATACACTCCCTTCTACACCCTTCTACCTCATGGACAGCAGCCATTTTGGAATCATAAGTACCTTGCAGTCTTACTGAGAGGAGGGACAGTTTGGATGATACTGCATCAATAGGGAAAACCATAGCTAGGCAAGTTTATTCAGTGTCCAGTGCAGTGCTGAAGGACTCTTGTGCATTATTATTATTACTAGCGTATTGCAATGAGATGTGTATGTTTGGAAAGTTGTATAGTTATTAATATACATATGGAGCAGTTTGCTCCATAAAAAAGTGGTCCGTATTAACGGCTCGCCTCGCTATGCGAGGCTCGCCTGCAATGAGCGCGTGTGTGTACTGTCAGTGTGCTTGGTGCTGTGAGTCTGTGTGTACTGTCAGTGTACTTGGTGCTGTAGTTCTGTGTGCACTGCCAGTGTACTTGGTGCTATGGGTCTGTGTGCACTGCCAGTGTGCTTGGTGCTTTAGGTCTGTGTGTACTGTCAGTGTACTTGGTGCTGTAGGTCTGTGTGTACTGTCAGTGTGCTTGGTGCTGTAGGTTTGTGTGTACTGTCAGTGTGCTTGGTGCTGTGAGTCTGTGTGTACTGTCAGTGTGCTTGGTGCTATAGGTCTATGTGTACTGTCAGTGTACTTGGTGCTGTAGGTCTGTGTGTACTGTCAGTGTACTTGGTGCTGTTAATCTGTGTGTACTGTCAGTGTGCTTGGTGCTATAGGTCTGTGTGCACTGCCAGTGTACTTGGTGCTATGGGTCTGTGTGCACTTCCAGTGTGCTTGGTGCTTTAGGTCTGTGTGTACTGTCAGTGTACTTGGTGCTGTAGGTCTGTGTGTACTGTCAGTGTGCTTGGTGCTGTAGGTTTGTGTGTACTGTCAGTGTGCTTGGTGCTGTGAGTCTGTGTGTACTGTCAGTGTGCTTGGTGCTATAGGTCTATGTGTACTGTCAGTGTGCTTGGTGCTGTAGGTCTGTGTGTACTGTCAGTGTACTTGGTGCTGTTAATCTGTGTGTACTGTCAGTGTGCTTGGTGCTATAGGTCTGTGTGCACTGCCAGTGTACTTGGTGCTATGGGTCTGTGTGTACTGTCAGTGTTCTTGGTGCTGTAGTTCTGTGTGCACTGCCAGTGTGCTTGGTGCTCTAGGTCTGTGTGTACTGTCAGTGTGCTTGGTGCTGTAGGTTTGTGTGTACTGTCAGTGTGCTTGGTGCTGTGAGTCTGTGTGTACTGTCAGTGTACTTGGTGCTGTAGGTCTGTGTGTACTGTCAGTGTACTTGGTGCTGTATATATGTGTGTACTATCAGTGTACTTGGTGCTGTGGGTCAATGTGTACTGTCAGTGTGCTTGGTGCTGTAGATTTGTGTGTACTGTCAGTGTGCTTGGTGCTGTAGGTCTGTGTGCACTGTCAGTGTACTTGGTGCTATGGGTCTGTGTGTACTGTCAGTGTACTTGGTGCTGTAGTTCTGTGGGCACTGCCAGTGTACTTGGTGCTATGGGTCTGTGTGCACTGTCAGTGTGCTTGGTGCTTTAGGTCTGTGTGTACTGTCAGTGTACTTGGTGCTGTAGGTCTGTGTGTACTGTCAGTGTGCTTGGTGCTATAGGTCTATGTGTACTGTCAGTGTGCTTGGTGCTGTAGGTCTGTGTGTACTGTCAGTGTACTTGGTGCTGTTAATCTGTGTGTACTGTCAGTGTGCTTGGTGCTTTAGGTCTGTGTGCACTGCCAGTGTACTTGGTGCTATGGGTCTGTGTGTACTGTCAGTGTGCTTGGTGCTGTAGGTCTGTGTGCAAACAAGGTTCACAGCTCTTCAACACAATGCTTCCAAATAGGTAAAGTCTATTCATTTATTAATGTATTACATGTTTACTATTGCACACAAAACAACATTAGCTCAGTTACAATAACATTGCCGTCATTTTTTGACGGGCAAGTCGCTAGTGTCATAATAAACACCACATGAACATGGCGACCACTCTCTTGTGGGATTCAGGTACGTCCACGGATTCATCCTCCATATATATGAATAAGCCAGGAATGATATATAGAGGCCTGCGGCGCTCATTGCCAAAAAGTGGTCCGTATTACACATTATATAGTAATAATAATAAGAATAATAATAAAGCAGAAGACCTCCCCTGTGTCTCCCCCCCACTCCCTCCCATGTGTCTCTCTCCCCCCCTCTCCCCTGTGTCTCCCCCCCCACTCCCTCCCATGTGTCTCTCTCCCCCCCCTCTCCCCTGTGTCTCTCCCACCCTTGCCTGTGTCTCTACCCCCTCTCCCTTCCCCAGTGTTTCTTTGCTCCCTCTCCTGTGTCTTTTCCCCCTTCCCTCTTCCCGGTGTCACTCCCCTGTGTCTCTACCCCCCTCTCCCTTCCCGTGTTTCTTTCCCCCCTCCCCTGTGTCTTTCCCCCCTTCCCTGTCCCCTGTGTCTCTCCCCCCTCATCTGTGTCTCTTCCCCCTTCTTCCCTGTGTCTCTACCCCCTCTCCCCTGTGTCTCTACCCCCTCTCCCTTCCCCTGTGTTTCTTCCCCCCTCCTCTGTGTCTTTACCCCCTTTTCTCTCCCCGGTGTCTCCTCACCACTCCCATGTGACTCTTCCCCTCACCTCTCCCTTACCCTGTTTCTCTTCCCCCCTCTGCCCTGTGTCTTCCTCCCCCTCTCCACTGTGTCTTCCTCCTCCTCTCCCCTCTCCTGTGTCTTCCTCTCCCTCTCCCCTGTGTTTCCTCCCCCTCTCTCCTCCCCTGTTAGCTTCTATACGCATACATACATACGATAAGAAATCTGGGGGGGGGGGGGGGGGTTACCCCTTACCCCCCCCCCCAGTTCCATCACCCATGTGTACTGTATAATATTGTATTGCATTATGTTATATTATATCACTAGCGACCTGCCTGGCACAAATGATGGGGCAATAATGTTTAAAGCCATGGCAATGCTGTTTGCCACACAATGTGATGCTTTTTGAACTCTGAGGACCTTCGGCGCTCATTGTGAGTCTCTTCCCTCGTGTCCTTCATGTTTCGTGCTTTGCAACGATCAATCTTCGGCGCTCATCGCAAAGACAGATATATAAGTACAGTGTTAAATATATAATTTTTTTTGTGCAGTGTAAATTAAAAAATGTATTCAGGTCTCAGAGCATAATAAAGTGATTTAGATTTGTAACTGCTTTGAGAGTGCTATCGCTGGCAGCCAATGAGCAGTAATCCAGATATATAACTGCAGAGTAAAAAGTAAAACATTTTAGTGTAGTGTAAAGTCTACATTTTTATTTTCCATTACTAATTAATACTTATTAAATGAATGCACGATAATAACTATTGTGAATGAACAAATGTATTAGGAAGTGCGAAGCGTTAATGTATGTAAAGTAACCGCAGTGTAAAATATGCTATTAAGCGTATTTTTTTTATATATATTTTTTTTAATAATAATGAATTAATTAATTACTAAAATACTTTACCTATTTGTAATTAATATATCCAGTGATCAATAACCTGAAGAGCTAACAATCAGTTTTGATTTTCCTGCAGCTTACAGTGTACATTTGGACTGTTGGTGACCCGAGGTGTAAGTGTCAGCAATGTGCGCAGTGCACGAGGGGAAACCGCTTGTATAGTCGTGTAACGCGCCATTTCAGATTTGTAATGTTATTAGTTGCAAGTTAGTGTTGTAAAATGGCGGCGATTATGTATGTGTTACGCGGCTCGCCAGCAGTTTCCATTATTTATAATAGTGTATTTTGTACCTCGTCTGTTCCTAGGTAAAAGTCGTACATGGCTGGCGATGTTTTGCGCGGTTTGGGGTCGTGTAGCCTCGTTTTCATTTTTTCCGGACGCCATTTTTTTTTGTCGCTTAGCCGATTTACAAGTGCCAACTGGGGAAGACGTTACAGATATCACATATATAGTTGTGAGCAGGCGGGTTGTTGCTAACGCTACGGCCTTGCGAAGCGAGTGCCAGAGTTGCTGGCAAGGAGCGCCGAAGGCTCCCACGTCGGCTGCAATGAGCCGCAGGCGGGACTTACACCATCAAATTTACGGACTTACCATCCAAAAATACGGGACTTAGAAAAAAAAACATTACGAGCTCACAAAAATACGACCTTAACGCCCGAACCGCACGCACTTAAAAACATTAAAAACACAATAAATACACACAACAAACACATAAAAAGCTTACCCACAGCAAGGCGGGCACCGAGGACCTCTGCAAGTGAAGTTACACCTCCATTTAAGTCCAAATTCATGAGTTTAGACACCCGAAAATCACCTAAGTGAGAGAAAAAATGGCCCTTGAAAAAAAGAAAACGAGGCTACAGGACCCTAAACACGCAAAACACATACGGATTTTCCTAAAAGGCGAGGTAAAGATACACTATTAACAAGGACGCTAAATCATCCACACCCGCGTACCACATACACCTTCCCCGCCATTTTACAACACTAACTTACACAATGCGGAAGTACCCAGCTACCCTAACGGCTTCCCCTCGCGCACGCAGCCTATTTACACTACACACTGCACACATTGCTGACACTTACACAGCAGCTCCACAGCACTGAAAATCTACATTGTATGCTGCAGGAACATGAAAACAGATTGTCAGCTCTTCAGCACAATGCTTCCTGCATATATTACTTACAAATAGGTAAAGTATATTCATTTAGTAATTATTTCATTAGCATACAAAAATACATATACACAAAAAAAACATTATCACATTAAACATAAAAGCCATTCACTGCGCGCCTCACAACGAGCGCCAACGCTGCTCATAGCATACAAAGCCTTGCAATAAGCGCAAAAAACACATCACCGCCGACCAAAGAATAACAGCAAAAGCGCCTATCAGAAAAAAAATACAGCCAACAGCCTCGCAATGAGCGCCGAAGGATCTCCGACCGCCAACAGAATGAATGTCTCGTCCAAACCATTACCTGCCTTACAATCTTATTGCCGCCATTTTTTGATGGGCAAGTCGCTAGTAAATATATAAAGATAAAGATAATAAAAGTATCAGGAAATGTAACACAAAGATGCACGCGCGTCTGAATAATACGACAAATACGGATTTTTGTCATAAGGGATATGATCGCAGTATTGGGTCATAAACCCTAAACACTGGAATCTGTTACATACAATTTACTGATAATGTCATTAATGGGCTTCAAGGGGGGGATCTCTTTTCATACTTTTTGAGCGGTGCAAATCCAACATACGCAGAGCGGAAACGCCACATCTGTGGGACACACACAAAGGGGTTCACTTTGGGAGAAAAAAACAAACAAATATGAAATATTTAATAATCATATTTTGATGTTACCAACAGATAAGGAAACAAAACTGAGGTTATTATATCTAATAGTAGCAAGCCTGGGAGTACTGGGAGTAATAATACTGCAGCAGAAGGTCAGGACTAATGTCACCTATAGACCCCCAGACAGATAAAGGTCAGTACTAATGTCCCTCTATAGACTCCCAGACATATAAAGGTCAGTACTAATGTCCCTCTATAGACACCCAGTCAGATAAAGGTCAGTACTAATGTCCCTCTATAGACACCCAGTCAGATAAAGGTCATTACTAATGTCCCTCTATAGACACCCAGTCAGATAAAGGTCAGTACTAATGTCCCTCTATAGACCCCCAGTCATATAAAGGTCATTACTAATGTCCCTCTATAGACACCCAGTCAGATAAAGGTCAGTACTAATGTCACCTATAGACTCCCAGTCATATAAAGGTCAGTACTAATGTCACTCTTTAGACACCCAGTCCGATAAAAGTCAGTACTAATGTCCCTCTATAGACACCCAGTCAGCTAAAGGTCAGTACTAATGTCCCTCTATAGACACCCAGTCAGATAAAGGTCATTACTAATGTCCCTCTATAGACACCCAGTCAGCTAAAGGTCAGTACTAATGTCCCTCTATAGACACCCAGTCAGATAAAGGTCATTACTAATGTCCCTCTATAGACACCCAGTCAGCTAAAGGTCAGTACTAATGTCACTCTATAGACCCCCAGTCAGATACAGGTCATTACTAATGTCCCTCTATAGACACCCAGTCAGCTAAAGGTCAGTACTAATGTCCCTCTATAGACACCCAGTCAGATAAAGGTCAGTACTAATGTCACCTATAGACCCCCAGTCAGATAAAGGTCATTACTAATGTCCCTCTATAGACACCCAGTCAGATAAAGGTCAGTACTAATGTCACCTATAGACCCCCAGTCATATAAAGGTCAGTACTAATGTCCCTCTATAGACACCCAGTCAGATAAAGGTCATTACTAATGTCCCTCTATAGGCACCCAGTCAGATAAAGGTCAGAACTAATGTCCCTCTATAGACCCCCAGTCAGATAAAGGTCATTACTAATGTCCCTCTATAGACACCCAGTCAGCTAAAGGTCAGTACTAATGTCCCTCTATAGACACCCAGTCAGATAAAGGTCATTACTAATGTCCCTCTATAGACACCCAGTCAGCTAAAGGTCAGTACTAATGTCACTCTATAGACCCCCAGTCAGAAACAGGTCATTACTAATGTCCCTCTATAGACACCCAGTCAGCTAAAGGTCAGTACTAATGTCCCTCTATAGACACCCAGTCAGATAAAGGTCAGTACTAATGTCACCTATAGACCCCCAGTCAGATAAAGGTCATTACTAATGTCCCTCTATAGACACCCAGTCAGATAAAGGTCAGTACTAATGTCACCTATAGACCCCCAGTCATATAAAGGTCAGTACTAATGTCCCTCTATAGACACCCAGTCAGCTAAAGGTCAGTACTAATGTCCCTCTATAGACACCCAGTCAGATAAAGGTCATTACTAATGTCCCTCTATAGACACCCAGTCAGCTAAAGGTCAGTACTAATGTCACTCTATAGACCCCCAGTCAGATAAAGGTCAGTACTAATGTCCCTCTATAGACACCCAGTCAGCTAAAGGTCAGTACTAATGTCCCTCTATAGACACCCAGTCAGATAAAGGTCAGTACTAATGTCCCTCTATAGACCCCCAGTCATGTAAGGTGTAACCCTTACACTACCTGATCGATACAACATCATACCTGATGTTTTAAAGCATGTTATTCCAAACAATTTAGGAATGTTAGGTAATTTATGCCCTTTATGGCTTAAAACCAGACTCTGTATCAACTATGTAATTTTCCGTGGGAGTTTTGCCATGGATCCCCCTCCGGCATGCCACAGTCCAGTTGTTAGACCCCTTGAAACAACTTTCCCATCACTATTGTGGCCAGAAAGAGTCCCTGTGGGTTTTAAAATTCGCCTGCCCATTGAAGTCTATGGTGGTTCGCCGATGTTCGCCGGTTCGCGAACATTTGCGGAGGTTCGCGTTTGCGGTTCTCGAACCGAAAATTTTAGGTTCGCGACATCACTAGCTATTTGCTTTAATACCTAACATCACTTTCCCTTTTATTATATGTACAATAGTGTGTGTATATTTGCATTCACAGTGCTACAGATAGGACGTTTACCCCTTTGCGGATCCTCTCGAGTACCCATAGGTATTTTGGATCCATTTGCAGGTTATGGGGTTGAACACCAGTGAATTAATTGCAATTTAATAGCGTGATTGGAACGTTATAGTTAAGGACTTGAAAGAGCAAATGATTTGTGGGTTCGAATTCTCATGTCCTGTAGGGTTTTCTCACCCCTACCCCGCAAGTCATTGACAGGTTGGGGCCAATTTAATAGCCGTAAGTCTTGTGACGTACGTTATGAGTTACGGTTTTCAACGTTGACAGAATTTAATAGGGCTACATGTATGTAATAACAGATCATTTTATTCAGTGTGAAAATGTAATTAAATTGTAAATAATTGTATGGCTTATTTACACAGTTACATAGTAATTGAGGTTGAAAAAATAATTTTAGCCTATCAAGTTCAACCTTTTAAGATCTGCAATATGTGGATTAATTGTTAAATGATCCAAAGGAAGACAAACAGGAAAAAAAACACAGGGAAACTTTGCCAATTGTCTCAAAATGGAAAAAACAATAATGCCGGTGATTGGATTTCTCCCTGGATAAATACTCAATCTCTAAATAACCAGGATAACCCTGAATGCCCTTTTTATTTCAAAATATATCCAATCCCTTTTTAAAGTTATCTAATGATTCCCCTGTCACCACCTCCCTTGGTAGAAAATTCCACAGATTAACTAACCTTACTATAAAGAACCCTTTCTTTCTTTATGGTGGAATCTTTTTACTTCTAACCTCAAAGGTTTTCCTCTTGTCAGTTGAAAATCTATTGGCACAAAAAGCTCCCTTGACAAATCTTTATACTGACCCTGGTTGTATTTATATAGGGTAATCATATCCCCTCTTAGATACTTTTTTTCTAGAGAAAATAAGTTTAATTTGGTTAGTCTTTCTTACAAAACTTAGCCCCTCCCTATTAGTTTTCCTGTCCTTCTCTGTACTTTTTCCAGTTCTAAAATTTCCTTTATATTAAGTGGTGCCCAAAACTTTACTTCATATTGCAAATGGAGGTGTACTAGGGATTTGTATAGTGGTATAATTATATTTGCTTCCCTTGCTTCTATACCCTTCTTAATACATGCTAACAGTTTATTTCCCTTTGCAGGTGCTGCTTGGCATTGGGAACTGTTACATAGGTGGTTGTCCACAAGTACTCCCAAATCCCTTTCAATATCTGATACCCCTAAATTTGCTTCATTAAGTTTATAAATTGCATGGTTATTTTTCTTTCCCAGATGCATAATTTTACATTTATTCGTATTAAATGTAATCTGCCATTTAATTTCCCATTTCTCTAATTTATGCAAATCCCTTTGGAGAGAAAGTACGTCATTTTTTGATTTAATTACCTTGCACAACTTTGTGTCATCAGCAAAAATGGAGACAATACTTTCCAGTCCTAAGTCTAAGTCGTTAATAAATATATTAAAATGAGAGGACCTCATACTGAACCCCGAGGAACCCCACTTACCACATTAGTCAAATCTGAGTATGTTCCATTTACAATAACCCTTTGCTTCCTGTCTTTTAGCCAGCTCTCAATCCATGTGCATATATTTACTGGAATCCCTGTATCCATTAGTTTGCACAATAGTTTCCCATGTGGCACTGTATCCAAAGCCTTTACAAAATCTAAAAAGACTACATCCACTGAGTTGCCTTGATCCAATTTCCTTCTAACCTCCTCATAGAAGCTAATTAGATTTGTTTGACATGACCTATCTCTCATAAATTAATGTTGGCTCCAACTTATAGTCCTGTTTGAATAGACATATATTATCCCTTATTAACCCTTCTAAAAACGTCCCCACTACAAAAGTGAGGCTTACAGGTTTATAATTCCCTGGAATTGCTCTTGCTCCCTTCTTAAATATAGGTATCACCTCTGCTTTTCTCCAGTCATCTAGTAGCGACCCAGTGTGGAGTGAATCTTGAAAAATTAGATATAATGGTTAGGCTATTACAGAACCCATTTCCCTCAGTACCCTTGGATGTATTCAATCAGGACCTGGGGCTTTATTAACATTTATTTTTTTCCAACCTCTTTTGGATTTCTGCCTGCATTAACCAATTATTTGGTGATGGTAGTGTAGCCCTATTATGTTGCAGTGACCAAACCACTGGTACATCTCTTGTGTAACCAGAAGAAAATAAACTATTTAGTTCATCTGCCTTTTCCTGGTCACTATTTGTCAGATAGCTTATATCCTGGCCCATTAATATACTTAAACATATTAGGATTAGTCTTACTCTCCTTTGCAATTCATTTTTCATTTTCTATTTTAGCCAGTCTAATAGCACTTTTGCAAGCCTTGTTGATTTTCTTGTACATTTGTTGGATCTTTTTATTAGGTCATTTGCCAGTGCAGGAGTTGGATTTTTCTTTCTGTTTAATTTTTGAATACAACTTTGAACACAAGTTATTGCCAATATTGGCTTTTTTTGTTAAGTGCATCGAAAATTCTGTAATAAATTCTAATTTTGAGAGATTATGTAAATCACTTTTCAAAGTTGTTAGTACATATTAAGCTAGTCCCTTCAATAGCTTGTTATTTATACGTTTACTTAATTTCTTTTTTCTTAGTAACCTATGTAGCAGCATTAATGATATTAATGTAACAATTCTTGAACATTAAATAATTATAGATTCTCACCCAATCTAATGGAAAAATAATACGCTCAAGGCCAATGTAAAAGTGGCTTTTGTACTAGTGATTTTTATTATATATATATATATATATATATATATATATGTGTGTATATATATATGTGTATATATATATATATATATATATGTGTGTGTGTATATACAGTATATATGTAAACAAAGATGGGATAAAATTGAGTCTTGTAGTTTTGAACATTAATTAGTGGGTTAACTTAACATCTTCTTACCTCTTTCTATTTGTTGCCTACTACATTGATATAATTCAGAATACTGCTGAAACATTTAACGCATGAAATAGCATAGGCCTGTTCCATATTAGTCATCCAGGCCACTTTTACAGGCTAGCACAAGTAATTCAAATTAATTGCGCAACTGACAGATGCAGCCCACAAGGATAATGTTGGGAAGTCCAATCTGCTCAAGTAAACCACAGTGAACCATTTACAATGGATATATTCATCTTCAACTAGTTATGTATTTTATGCATTTCCATTAAAATCATATATTTTTTTATTTCGCATATCATAAAAGTTGAAAAAAGTTCAAAGCCAAAATGCCAGACAGGAATGGACTCTCCTTTTCCCAGTGGATATTTCTTGCACAATGTCTGGAACCCTGTTTACTGCAAAATGACATCTTATAAAACCGCTGAGGACTATACTACATGTCTCCAGAGAAAGAAACTCTTCCTGATTGGAGACTCCACTTTGCGCCAGTACATCATGCACTTTACAGAAGGAATCAAAAGTAAGTTACATATATTACTGGAAGCAAGATCATCTAGTTTTTTACCTGAGTCTACGTTCCTATACTAACTGTGATGATCTGTTTCCTTCACTCGGGCTTGATAAGGCTGTTACCTACCCAGCAGATCCACCGGGTTCTTTTGATCCCTTCACCAAGGCAGCTGGTATCTCTAAAATACCCTTACTCAGATCCAGCCTCTAAAAACATGAACAGAGGCTTAGCATTATAAAAATCAGGAACTGCTTTATTTGCTGTTCAAAATTATAACAGGTCTATTAGATGTATGTTTAAACTTGAACTGATAACATTCTGTAACAGTTTGTGAGTCTTCTGGGTTTTGTATCAATTGCTAATACAGTAATTGACACTGTTTAATATGCATGGCATCATAACATCCACTTCACTTGTTGTACAGGACCAGGGCAGCCATTATCTTCACTATGGATTCTGACATATATATAGTATCTCACAAAAATTAGTACACCCATCACATTTTTTAAAATATTTTATTATATCTTTTCATGTGACAACACTGAAGAGAGGAAACTCTGCTACAATGTAAAGCAGTAAGTGTACAGCCTGTATGACAGTGTAAATTTGCTGTCCCATCCAAAAAACTCAACACACAGCCATTAATGTCTAAACCATTGGCAACAAAAGTGAGTACAGCCCTAAGTGGAAATGTCCAAATTGGGCCCAAAGTGTCAATATTTTGTGTGGCCACAATTATTTTCCAGCACTGTCTTAACCCTCATGGGCATGGAGTTCACCAGAGCTTCACAGGTTGCCACTGGAGTCCTCTTCCACTCCTCCATGATGACATCACGGAGCTGGTGGATGTTACAGACCTTGCACTACCCCACCTTCCATTTGAGGATGCCCCACAGATGCTCAATAGGGTTTAGGTTTGGTGACATGCTTGGCCAGTCCATCACCTTTACCTTCAGCTTCTTTAGCAAGGCAGTTGTCTTGTAGGTGTGTTTGGGTTCGTTATCATGTTGGAATATTGCCCTGCAGTCCAGTCCCCGAAGGGAGGGGGATCATGCTCTGCTTCAGTATGTCACAGGACATGTTGGCATTCATGGTTCCCTCAATGAACTGTAGCTTCCCAGTACAGGCAGCACTCATGCAGGCCCAGACCAAACATATACACACATGTGTATATATGTTTTCTATAATATGTTGTGTTGATTCCCCCTATATGCATTTACCTGATGATGTCAGGTGCTGCCTCCACTCTCTCTGCATCGCTGTTTACATTCAAACTGAGGGTTTCATCTCATATCAGTGTTTTTGTGTTCTATGTGCCTTATACTTTAATCTGTCATTTAGGGATTATTTCAACTACCTTTCCTAAGTATAGATGTATACTTTTGGTGGTGGGAGTGTCATGGTCCGGGCCTACATGAGTGATGCCGGCACTGGGGAGCTACAGTTCATTAAGGGAACCATGAATACCAACATGTACTGTGACATACTGAAGCAGATCATGATCCCCTCCCTTCAGAGACTTGGCTACAGGGCAGTATTCCAACATGATAACAACCCCAAACACACCTTCAAGATGACCACTGACTTGCTTAAGAAGCTGAAACAATCATGTCACTTGACCTAAACCCTATTGAGCATCTGTGGGCATCCTCAAATGGAAGGTGGGGAGTGCAAGGTCTCTGTATCTTCCAGATATCTTATTCCATATATATATATTAATGCATTCAGACAGTGATAGCTCTTATCTTCTCTAGGGATATTAATACATACATAGGGTAATCAACATAACATAACATATTAAATAACTATAAAACATAATGTAAAATTATTGACTACAACCACATTTTCTCAGGAGACAGTCCTGATAGGAGTCATTATGCAGCCAGCTTAATGGCCAGCCTCAAAATCCCAAAGGACTGGTGACACTAAAATAGTGATAAACCTTATAAGTACAAATAGTACAAATACAGTACAGTATAGATACAATCTAAAATATCATAAATAACAGGGGATATATATTAGTCTTAGAATGATATCCTGTCAAAAACCTACAGTAGAATAATAATAATATTAATTGGGATTGTGAATAAAATTTCCATATAACTTTCCAAAATGAAATAATCAGTATAATCTACTGGCATTCTAGGTTATTCTTTGGCTTCACATAGCACGTAAGGAAAAAAAAGATCTAAGTTCAGAAGCTTTATTATATCACAGAATTAGAAAGCAGAATACAGCAAACTCACAAATTTTTGTGCAATGCTTTTGCACCATGAAGTTTCAACACTGTCTGTTAAGGCCATACTGTCTCCAAGGAACACACTGAAAATCACTCCATGTAGGTTACTGTCCAAATTATGGCCTCCAACAACATTGCCACAACTACTGAAGGTTCCAAGTCCCCAGGGGTAATCAGACTTCTTAATGATGTTCATAGTCAAACAGCCCCATTAAATTCCAAGCCTGTAACAGCAATGGCACAACTGCAAAGCCTGCAGGCTTAAAATTCTACAGATCTATTGCATTCAACCATGCCGCAACCTACGGGCCAAAGAAGCAAGCCCGTAAACCATTCTTGCGCACATTGGATGTGTGGCTGTGAACATGATCATTTAGTCAAACCCGTAGTTACAGGTTTAGACAGAGCCAGTGGTAAAAGACATCATCATTATTACGTCACTGAAAAATGGAGGTTAAATTTCAAAGCCTTACGAGTTTCAATCACGAGTTACGATCGGACCCGCATTTCAGAAAAAATGCCATATCAATAATTCAGTAAATATGATATTCTAGTCCATGCGAGTTCTATTATGTGTATTAACACATTTATTGCCGGGAAATTATACAGTAAAAAAATATATTTTCTATTGCTGATTTTGGAGCTTGCGAATGTTGTGCTATTAATATTAATACCTAACATCACTTTACTTTTAATTTTATGTACAGTAGTGTGTTGATATTTTCATTTACAGTGCTACAGATAGAACTTTAACCCCCTTGCGGGACCTCTCTTGTATCCGTAGACTTTTTGGCTCCATTTGTGGGTTACTGGTTTGAACATTTAATAGCGTAACAGTTACAGGCTTGTCAGATCAAAGGATTTGCAGTAATGTAGTTCAGATTTCGATATCCCGTAGGTTTTTTCCGCCTGTAACCCGCAAGCCAATTTAAAAGCCGTAAGTCTTGCGGGCTCCATTACGGGCTACGGTTTAACACATTAGAGGAATTTAATAGGGCTGTTAGCCTCCTATCTACAACGGACTGGTCTCTCAAAAAGACTGGCTGATAAGCTGCCACTAACCACCAGTAATTTGCTCACTGTATCCTCTCCCCACCAATCTTTTTTAAAGTATTCTATTCCTATACATTTCATATTTTTTAACACTACCTTTAAAACTATCCAGATGTTTTACCATTGGATGATTTACATTCTTCTTTCTTATGTCACCTACATTTTACAAACTTCTTATTTTCAATCTGCGACATCCACAAATTAAAATGTACATGACATAAGAAGTATTGCAAGTAATTATTGTATATAAAATCTCTGTGAACCATTATAGTTACATATTTACATAGGGCCTCATTCTATTAATGGCCGTAGGAGAGGCGTGGCCGCAAGGACCGGCCGCAGGCTATTTGCCTATTCTGTTCCCTTTGCGGCCGAGGGCTCCGGCAGGCTTGCGGCCGGCGCCCTGTTATCCCTTGCGGCCGCACACGCAGCAGGAAAGCCTTTGATCTTACACGGCCGCAAGAGTTTCGGCCGCAAGAAAGCCCCGGTTGCTATACAATTGCTCTCGTCATGGCCGTAATTATCTAAAACCGAGGGCAGCTTACTTGCACCAAAAAGGTCCCGCTAGCACCTAATTAAGCACATAATAAAGCCATCCTGCACTTTGATGAGACGATAAAGTGATTGGAGGTGTTAGCATTCATAGCACAACATTCCCCTACACTCAAATCTGCAAATCATTTTTAGTTTAATTCATGTCAAATGTCCGTGGACAGAGTCCCAAGGGCTTGGAGCACCTCAGACCCGCAAAGGCTGCGGGATTAGCCTCCGTCAAGTCCGTAAATGGGTAAAATAGACCCACGGGTCGTAAAGGGCTTACATAAAAGTCGTAGCGTAGAAAAGCCATCCTGTACTTTTATTAAAAGTGAAAGTGATGTTTGGTTTTAGAATGAATAGCTCAACATTCCCCTACTCTCAAATCCGCAAATAAAGATATTTAACTTCATGTTCAATCTTCGTGTTTTATCTATCATGCAAGCCCGCACGGGTTTGAATAACGAGCTACGGGCTTGGAGGACATGCGCCCTCCAAGCCCGCACGTGCTTGAATAAGGAGCTACGGGCTTGATCATTGAAGTCCGTGGGACTTGGATGGATTTTAAAATCAAAGTACAATTTGGCGATGTGCAATCTTGAGAATGTTTTGCTATTAATCCTCATGCCCCCCCATTATGTTCCCCATCATTTACAGTGCTTTGCAGTGCTGGATTGAATATATATTGGCTTCTACAATGCTTTGTTTGCGGCCCTCCACCTCCGAACCCGTACAGGTTTTAACAAGGACGAGCCCGCGGGACTACGGGACGGAAAGTAAACTGTAAATGATATATCGGATTTGGGCGATGTGCAAGCTTGAGAGGGTGTTGCTATTAATCCTCATGTCCCCCATTATGATGCCTAGCATTTACGGAGCTTTACAGTGCCATCTTGAATTTATATTTGCATTTACAGTTTTCTGAATTTGCGGCTGGAAAACAAGAATTACGGGCGCAGGAAAAACGCTTGTGGCTGTTTGCATGATGTGCGGCCGACCGTAAGGGGTATATCCTTGCGGCACCGTCCATTTAAATAGCAAAGTAGCTCTACACGGGGCCGGAAGATGGCCGCAAGAAATTGCATCTTTGCGGCCATTTTACGGCCGTTAATAGGATGAGGCCCATATAGTATTTAAGGTTGAAAAAAGACTTTCAGTCCATCAAGTTCAACCTTTTAAGATCTCCTCTGATCTGCAATTTGCGGATTAACTATTAATTAATTAGTTGTATATAAAAAATACAAATAAAAAAATAATCAATTCCCTCCTGATCCCAGACACCGTTGACCAGACTTCTCCCTGGATCAATACTGCCTCTCTAATTATCCATGATAACCCTGAATTCCCTTTTTATTTAGAAATGCTGTCACCACCTCCTCTGGTATAGAATTCCACAGATTAACCACCCTTACTGTGAAGAACCCTTTTCTTTCTTTAAGGTGGAATCTTTTTACTTCTAACCTCAAGGTAGTTAAACTACCTTTTTCTGATTTCCCTATAATTTTGCATGCCTTATATTAAAAATAGCATTAGAAGCCTTCAGTCTTCATCCCATTTCTGTGGATATCTAATGTTTTAATTACATTATTACATTTGCAATAGTATTGTTTTAGAAACAAAATTCTGTTCTTTCTCCCAATATATTATTGAATAATGCAAATTCTTATAAGATGTAGCAAAGTATTTCTTGTACCTTTCTACTTTCTTCCAATCTATAGTTACATTCAATGATGAATAAAACATCTTAGGGCCCTATTCTATTGGCCAATTCTCAAAGTTGCACACACTTAAAACCACGCTGAAAATTTCCACATGTTCTATTAGCTACTCGCAATCCGATTACGAGTTACCCGCCCACAATCACAAACCCACAAAACCAGCCTTAGAATTCCATAGGTTTTAGCACAGCTTGAACATTACAAGCTCTTAAAAATTAAAGTTACACAAAATAAATATTATGGGCCTCATTAAATTATACCTTATAGTTCTCTAGGTCCTCGCAAAAGGCAGTTTTTTTGCTGTTTGCGAGGACCGAATCCTTCACAGCCTGCTTTGTGAGATGACTCCGAAAAATGGCCGAAAACAAACTCAGAGAGAGCTACGGAGTCACACGCAGAATTAAATCTATGAGGTGAATCTCGCATCACGGAAGAATCCGGGCACAAAAAAGTGCTAGCAAGGGAACCTAAAGCCTCTACGTGCTGCCTCGGAGCAGCCAGAGACAGCCATGTGATGCTCCCCCCTGCTCCCTATACACATCCCCATGCTGCAGGGCTCCCTATCGGGACCTCTGCAGCCTCCACATTAACCCCTTGCAGCGGGGGTCCCCGATTTGCATAGATAAGGCCCCCGCTGCATTTAAAATGTTTAAATTCCCGCCCCGGCTCCTTAAAGGGCCTGCGGCATATTATTAACAATCCCGGTCGCGGCACCTAAAATGAATCCCCTTCTACGCTGGGGGTCCCCATCGGGAGCCCCAAAGAGTCCCCACAAAAACCCCTTGCAGCGGGGGTCCCTGATCTGCATAGATCAGGCCCCAGCTGCATTTAAAAGTTTTAAATTCCCCGCCGCGGTTCTTAAAGGGCCCGCGGCACACTATTAACAATCCCGGCCGCGGCACCTAAAATTAACCCCCCTCTATGCTGGCTTATGGGGGTCTGTATTGACTCCCATGAGTTATAGGGTTAATTAAGTGCTTATAGGGGTCTGTATTGACCTCCATGAGTAATAGGGTTAATTAAGTGCTTATTGGGTCTGTATTGACCCCCATGAGTGACAGGGTTAATTATTGGCTTATGGGGGTCTGCATTGACCCTCATGAATTAAAGGGTTAATTAAGGCCTTATGGGGGTCTGTATTGACCCCCATGAGTCATGGGGTTAAAAAGAAGCTTATGGGGGTCTGTATTGACCACCATAATTTATGGGGTTAATTAAGTGCTTATTGGGGTCTGTATTGCCCCCCATGAGTTATTGGGTTAACTAAGTGCTTATGGGAGTCTGTATTGACCCCCATGAGGTATGGGGTTAAATAGAGGCTTATGGGGGTCTGTATTGACCCCCATGAGTTATGGGGTTAATTAAGTGCTTATGGTGTCTGTATTGACCCCCATGAGTTATAGGGTTAATTAAGTGCTTATGGGGGTCTGTATTGACCCCCATGAGTTATAGGGTTAATTAAGTGCTTATGGGGGTTTGTATTGACTCCCATGAGTAAAAGGGTTGATTGTTGGCTTATGGGGGGGTCTGCATTGACCCCCCTGAGTGACAGGGTTAATTAAGGCATTATGGGGTTCTGTATTGACCCCCATGAGTTATGGGGTTAAATAGAGGCTTATGGGGGTCTGTATTGACCCCCATGAGTTATGGAGTTAAATAGAGGCTTATGGGGGTCTCTATTGACACCCATGAGTTATGCGGTTAATAATGTGCTTATGGGGGTCTGTATTGACCCCCTTGAGTGAAAAGGTTAATTATTGGCTTATCTGGGTCTGTATTGACCCCAATGAGTGACAGGGTTAGTTATGCCTTATGGGGGTCTGTATTGACCCCCATGAGTTATGAGGTGAAATAGAGGCTTATGGGGGTCTGTATTGACCCCCATGAGTTATGGAGTTAAATAAGTGCTTATGGGGGTCTGTGTTGACCCCCGTGAGTTATGGTGTTAAAATAGAGGCTTATGCGGGTCTGTATGAGTTATGGGGTTAATTAAGTGCTTATGGGGATCTGTATTGAACCCCATGAGTTATAGGGTTAATTAAGTGCTTCTGGGGTTCTGTATTGAACCCCGTGAGTGACAGGGTTAATTATTGGCTTATGGGGATCTGTATTGACCCCCATGAGTTATAGGGTTAATTAAGTGCTTATGGGGGTCTGTATTGACCCCCATGGGTGACAGGGTTAATTAAGGCCTTATGAGGGTCTGTATTGACCCCCATGAGTTATGGGGTTAAATAGAGGCATATTGGGGTCTATATTCAACCCCATAAGTTATGAGGTTAATTAAGTGCTTAGGGGGGTCTGTATTGACCCCCATGAGTTATAGGTTTAATTAAAGGGTTATGTGGTTCTGTCTTGACCCCCATGAGTGACAGGGTTAATTAAGTGATTATGGGGGTCTGGATTGACCCCCATAAGTTATGGAGTTAATTTTAGTTGGCTGGGGTTAATATTTTTAAAGACCCTCGAGGCGGGAAATTTAAAAATGTAAATGCAGCTTGGTCACGATCGGTGCCGATCGGAGACCCCCGGTGCAAGGGGTTAATTTGGGCACAATTTGACGGTCCCGATCGGGACCCCCAGCATAGAGGGGGTTCATCTTAGGTGCCACGGCCGGGATTGTTAATAGTGTTCTGCGGGCCCTTTAAGGAGCTGAGGCAGGGAATTTAAAAGTTTTAAATGCAGCGGGGGCCTGATCGGTGCCGATCGGGGACCCCCGCTGCAAGGGGTTAATGAGGGGGCAGCGAGGGTCCCTATTGACCCCCGCATAGAGGGGGGTTAATTTTAGGTGTCGGGGCGGTAGTTGGAGTACCCCCTACAGCAGGGCTTATGTGTGGGACTGCCGCGGAGGTCCCGTTTAGGACCCTTCCACTAATTGATTAGGTGTGGGAGCCTGCAAGATCATCTCGCAGGCTGTTACTCCTCATGTACATTTTCTCCGTGTTGATACGGACGGCCCTGCTGCGTAGCTCACACGTTGCTCGCAGCAGGGCTAATTTAATAGTGTTGTAACTTTGAGAAATTTTCAGTACATAGGGCCTCATTCAATTGCGATTTGGCCAATTAAATAGGGCTCTTAATAAGCACATAGCATATTTTTTTTAAAGAAGTTTTTAGTTCGTGAAAACCTTGCTTTTGGATAGATGCTTACTAACTAAAAACATCTTTAAAATATATATGTTATGTGCTTATTTAGAGCCTTATTCAATTGGCCAAATTGCAATTGAATGAGGGCCCAAGGGTTTAAGTAGAAGCCTCTTATCTACGAGGCTGGAATTTAATAAGGCTGTATATTAGCACCAAGACGCAAGATAAAATCTAACCCGCAACTGAAAAAAGTATCACGTTTCTGTAAAAAAATATTAGGAGTACTCAAGAGGACGCACAAGGCACTTTCCAATCAATTATTAGAGCCTTAGCAGCTATTAAACACGCAATACTTTACTTTAAAAATATGGGAAAGCATATAAATACAATAGAATGAATTGCAGAACTCTCAAACCCACAAATATGTAATTTAAAAGTATATTTTTTATGTTTTTTTTGTGTGAAATGGATCCCGAGACTTAAGACGTTAATACATATCATGGAACCCGCAGGGACTAGAACAGTTGCTTTTATTAATTTTATTGATTTTTACATTGCTGGATTGCGATCGCTAAATTTACTTCTCAGCACTAATTAATTTGTAGTCTCTGAGTGAAATCTACGTATTAACTACATGTTTTACTGAAATCATGATGACAGTCTCATTTACTATTGGCTGTATCTAAGAAGTAAATACAGGAATTTGCGAGCTAAAAAAGTCAATAAAATACAGCTAAACATTTTTCTTTTAAAAACACCTGCAGCCAAATTTGTGAGTTTGAGGAATTTGAGAGAAGCTAATAGAAAATGGCCCTTAGTTTTCTTTTTAATTTAAATAACTCTTCCGTAACCATGTTGTTCACAAATACTGCTTCTGCAGATAAATAATATTTATTATAATCTCTCTTCTTAAATATTCTACACACAAAATCTGACAATCCCTTCTTTATCAGAACAATTTATTCACCTTTTTCATTTAGTTTACTAGTATATTGTTTACCAGGGGGCATAACATCCACTATTAGCTAAAATATAATTATTAATATCCACTTTTTCAAACTGCGTTCCTTTATATTAACTCCTTCCTTTATATTTAGTTACAAATCTCACTAGTGAACTTTTTGTTTACTATACACACATTCCTGAAACCTAAATTTAAATTGTTATTGTTAAATTATTTAATAACTGTTCTAATTTTGCTAAATCTGCCCCATAATAAAAACAAACTACAATATAGCTATGTTTTTGATGCCAAATTTGATATGGGGATTCACACACCTAACAGTACATATATAAGATATCTATATATTCTTATACCACAGGTGATATTAAACTAAAACATGCAATATTAAATATAGTATAAGCCGAGGCACCTATTTTACCACAAAATACTGGGTAAAATGAGTTACTTGAGTATAAGCCGAGGGTGGGAAATGTGCTGCCCCCTGTGTACCTCTTGTGCCCTCTTGTGTCCCCCTCTCTCTCCCGTATCTCTTCCCCCCTCTCCCTTCCCTGTGTCTCGCGCATGTGACGTCACGGCATTAGCATATACCGGGTGCCGGCTCAGCATATACATGTGCTAACAGGGCAACCCTACCCCACACATCCAGGGGGCACCACTCTGCTCACAAGGAAATAACAGTCCAGATATAGTCCATATATCCATTGTCCAGATATACCTTGGAGGTGCAATGCTTGCCCTGAAAGGGACTCCTTGTGCTACACAACCCCTGCCCTGAATGGTTGAATTAACCACAAGAGACCCGCAATGGCCCCTGGGCAGAAGAATATATGTATTTTTATCATTTAATAATTTTAGATACACTTAAACATACATTTATAAAACCCGTTTGAATAAAACACTCTTTTAGGCAGTATCAGTTTATTCACTTACTTCTGAATTTCTACAATTAAACATAGAAAGGTCCCTTTAATTGAAGAATTAAATGTAAAAATCATATAAACATAATTACAATTTGTAATAAAACATTTGAAGTGGAAGTGTCTTAAAATCGGTATATGATTTAGAGTTTTCTTATATACAAATTACCTGAAATACCCACCCTCTAATTAAGCTTATCAGAGGGAGTTCATAAAGAAGAAGAGCATGACACGTTAAAAACAAAAAAAAATTGTTAAATGTCTCTATGTCAATGGACCGTGCTTTTCTTCTTTGCTACCTCCAATGCTAATTAATTAATTGTGGTTGATAAGGGATCTACTTTAGAGGGTGGATCTTTATATGTAAAATCATTCTAACTTCTATATCACTCTAAAAGGGCCGTGTGCAAACAGCAGCAAAGCTTTAGCCTGAAAATATAATTTAAAAATGCACTTTACCTCCTTAATGCACCCGTCCACATCCCTATCAATTCTCAGAGGAATACTGAAAAGAAAACAGATATTAACAGAGGCAACATTCATAAGCCAGGGTGGGTAACATGGAAAATGCTCACATTGTACCTGCAAGGGTTATGTTATTTTAACTATAGCCCCTAATCCTACAGAACATGCTCCCGGTTACACACACTGCCTAAAAATGTTCTCGGTTAAAAAGTTGAGTTCTTTTCAGCAGTACCGAGAAGAATTCAAGTGGTAGAAATGGGTACAGCAGCAGACATTAATGAGATAAACAGTGTTTTTAAATGATATTTACTGGATAAAGCTTTGCAGCTGTTTGTATATGTTCTTTAATGCTATTTAATGGTAAACTAAACATTGATTTAACACAAAAACTGCTTACACTGGGCTTTGAGGAACTTCCAATGAGAATTGCTAATTGCAACCAAATAGCAATTAAGTTTATTTTATGTGTAACTTTCATTTTTCAAAACATTTGATATTTTCTGTCTCCCTTCATGTCTCTGTTTAGCTAGTATTTGTGGTCATTGTGGCAGTTAGATATAACAATGGGTGGAAACCCAAGTACATCGAACGTAGTGACGTTCCAACGGGTTTATTCGTTTTTATTTATAAAGTATTTTTTGTATTCTGTCCATGAACTTACAATATATAATAAGTAGACATCTTTATCCGATGTGCCTGCTAAGACTGACAGTCTTATGAAAGGTGTTTTGAAAGTTCTGTTCATGAGTTTAAAAGCTAGAGCAGATTAAAGAACATGATTGAAAAATAGGTGGCAAGTAGAAGTAGGCTTCCAGTATTTACAGTATTTGGCCAAGATGGGTAGTTGGTTATGGGGAGGGAGATAAGAGTGTATAAAGTAACAAAAAAGGGAAATGAGCTGAGCATTTGAGAATAGATCTTAAAGTAGGAAATTGCATTTTTTGCTAATTATAAAAAAAGAGAAAAAATAGCAGCTATAATTAACATGGTTCCCTTGTCAGATTGACAAGAATAAACAGTACATAGTAAGTTTTTTTTTTTTTTAAGAATTGCATGTCTGCATTTTCTAAAGCATTTTATTTTGTCTGTTATAATTTTTATTTAATATATTTTTAGTTGGTCATCAAAAAAACGAATCACATACTACAATCAATCTGATTATGTCAATCTATATTTTTAGTATTTAAAAAAATTGACGGGCTGACATGATTTTGACATTTCTTATTTTATTTTGTAGTAGTCAGTTACTTCAATCACCATTACACAGGATGGCAATATTGGATGAAAACTCTGCTGGCTTTAAATATGGAGAAAGATATTTATGTATCCTACAAAAGACATGGATTCCCTCTGGAAAGCTTCGTGTTCTACTACTTCATGGAGGATAAGTACACTAGCCAGCAAATTGACCTACAAGCTGGTGGGAAGGACATCATAATTGCCATTACTATGGGGCAGCACTTCCGACAGTTCCCACTTCACCTCTTTATAAAAAGAGCCATCAACATCCGTAGAGCAATAGAACGTCTCTTCCTCCGAAGCCCAGACACCAAAGTCATTATCAAAACAGAAAATACCAGGGGAATTGAACCTGACGTGGAAAGGATAGGGGACTTTAATGGTTATTGTCAATATCTGGTGTTGAGGGAAGTTTTCAAGGGTATCAATGTTGGCTTTGTGGATGCCTGGGACATTAGTGTTTCTTCAGCTACAGAATATGTGCATCCTGGAGGGAAAGCTCTAGAAAGTATAATGAGCTTGACATTCACATTTGCTTGTCAATAGAACTGCAAATGTGAAAATCCAGCATTGATTTACTAACTCAACCTTTATGGTTTTGTTGTTAACACAGCTCAATTCCTTTAGGAAAGAGAACATAAATAAAGTTAAGACTTTATAGATCGCAAAAGCAAATGTATGTTATAAAAGCAAATACACTTATTAACCATTTACCTCAGAGAAGCATCTCATTGTTGGAGTAAAGTAAATATATCTATGCACGATAAGTATATATATGTATATATGTCATAATATTTGTTACCCTTGTAGCACTTTAGTATCTTACCTTGAAGGTGTTAATTATGATAATCTTCAGCTCAGCATTTTTTACTGTTTACTAAGCAATAATAACTTTTCCTAGGTCAAAATAAAATGTCCAGTGTAAGCTGTTTCAAGCCCAAAAAATAGGTACCAATGCTGAAAAATAATTACCAGGTTGGGCATTATTTAGTGGTTCAAGGTAACATATGTTCATGAGTTTCATTGGCTCACAGGAGGGTGGTGGCGAACTGACGATTCTGTGTTTATAAAACAATGTAAAAAGCACTGTTTTTTTATATATTCTGAGACAGCAGATATTGTGTATGATGTCTGTGTGTCCTCCCAAGCTTGTATAATAAATCAAAAAAAAATGTTTGTGTCCTATCTAAATCTTTTGAAGGTAATAGGAAGTGAGTGGATATATTTTTCTACTTCATACATCTCATATATTTTAACAACAAAGGCTTAATTGGGTTTCATGTACCTTGGCAGGTCAAAAGTGAAAACTGTCTACTACATGCTATTTCATCCATCTGTATCACATATATAGATGTACACATTGCTTAGTGGTGTTGCTAACGCTTGCCCGCAGCAACTGTGGCCCTTGCAAAGTGAGGGCCGCAGTTGCAGGTAAGGAGCGCCAAAGGTGCTACTTGCACTGCTGGAGATGAGCGCCATAGGTGCTCATCCCTACAACCCCGTACGACTTAGGCAGTGAGCGCCAAAGGCGCTCATAACGCTGGTGGAGATGAGTGCAATGGGAGATCATTCCTACAACCCCGCACGACTTGGGCAGTGAGCTCCGGAGGTGCTCACTGCGCTGGTGGAGATGAGCACCGTAGGCGCTCATCTTTACGACCCACAGGACTACAGATCAACAGAAATCTCAATTATACAATTTACAATGAGCAGTTTAAAAAAAGCCCGTAACATTTTGCAAAGGAAAGAGGGACTTAGAAAAAAAAATATGAGCCGTGGGACATATAAAAAAAATATGAGGTTGAAAAAAGTTAACTGCCGAAAAGCACACATCCAAAAAAAGAAAAATAACACAAGTAAAATAAAATAATAAATAAAAAAAGTCACACACAGCACGGGGGGACATCCAGGACGTCTGGGACTGAGGTTGCACATGAATTTCAACTGAATTTGCCGATTTTCGGCACTCAATAATCGCCTAAGCGACAAAAAAATGGCTGATGAAAAAGACGAAAATGAGGGTACAAGAACCCCTAAATATGCAAAACACTGCCAGGCACTTAAGAATTTTACCCAGGAACGTACGAGGTACAATATACACTATTAGGAAGGATGGAAAATGCTCTACAGCCACCTAACACATACACAATCGCCGCCATTTTACAACACTAGCTTGCAACTAGTAACATTACTATTCTAAAATGCTGCTTTAGCCAACTAAATAAACGGTTTGGCCTTGCGCACACAGTTATTTATACTGCACAATTGCCACATTGCTGACACTTTCTCCTCAGGTCAAATGTACATTGTATGCTGCAGGAAAATCAAAAGAGATTGTTAGCTCTTCAGGATATTGATTGCTGGATATATTAATTAAAAATAGGTAAAGTATATTAATTTATTATTAAATTAATTAATTAATTATTTTTTTTAAAAGATATATAGAAAAAATAAAAATAGCAGAGGAGAGGCTCACAATGAAGCCGAAGGTGCTCAGCACGCGGCTCACAATGAGCGCCAAGGGTACTCAGAGGAGCAAAAGTACACTAGGGGAGAGGCTTGCAATGAGCGCCAAAGGTACGTGCTCAGTGCGGGGCATGCAGTGAGCGCCAAAGGTACTCAGAGGACCAAAAGCCTTACATTGTGTGGCAAACAGCATTACCTGCCTTACAATTTTACGGGCAATTCGCTAGTAGTATATATTGCTCATAAGCACATAACTAACATATAGATTGGTATTTAATGCAATACATAATAATTATGCTAATGCTACATTTAAACAAAAACAAAGTAAGAGGTGCTCAATCTGAGAATGAACCTACCTACACTAAGTAGGTGTGTTCCATGCACATGATAATCCACTGAAATAGCATAATATCCTGTAACATATCAAGCAAGTTTCACTCAAAAGAATAAGCCTATCACAAACTTTCAAGCACTTCTACCATGAACAGAAAAAAACAGCACATCCCAGGTGTACATTTTGGTATCCTTGTGGGGTGTAGCCAGAGGCAAAGGAAGAGTGGGGAGCGGGGGGCACAGAGCCCCGGGTGGCTCCTATTCTGCCTCACCCATCCTCTCCCCCTCTGCCTCTCCTATCCTCTCCCCCTCTCTCATCATCTCCCCTTTCTGTCTCTCCCATCCTCTCCCCCTTTCTGTCTCTCCCATCCTCTCCCCCTCTCTTTCAAATCCTCTCCTCTCTCTGTCTCTCTCATCCTCTCCCCTCTCTGTCTCTCTCATCCTCTCTGTCTCTCTCTTCCTCTCCCCTTTCTCTCCCAACCTCTCCCCCTCGGTCTCTCCAATCCTCCCCCTCTCTCTCCCATCATCTTCCCCCTTTGTCTCTCCCATGCTCTCCCCCTCTGTCTCTCCCCCTCTCTGTCTCTCTCATCCTCTCCCCCTCTGACTCTCCCATCCTCTCCCCCCTCTGTCTCCCCCATGGTCTCCCCCTCTGTCTCTCCCCCTCTCTGTCTCTCCAATCCTCCCCCTCTCTCTCCCATCATCTTCCCCCTTTGTCTCACCCATGCTCTCCCCCTCTGTCTCTCCCCCTCTCTGTCTCTCTCATCCTCTCCCCCTCTGTCTCTCCCATTCTCTCCCCCCTCTGTCTCCCCCATGCTCTCCCCCTCTGTCTCTCCCATCCTCTCCCACTCTGTTTCTCCCAGAGGGGGAGAGGATGGGAGGGGGCTCCATATTACTGTCATTAGAAATCTTAAAATCTATTGTAATCAAATTTCAAACTATTACAAAAAATACATTCTTCCTTATATAGATGTATATGAGTGTTATTGTCATTAGAAACCGTTAACCTTTTACAATCAAAATTAAAACTGTCACAATGAATAAAGATGATAAAATACAGTCAGGGGGTGGGGGAAAGGAAGCGGGAGAAGAGAGAAAGAAACAGAAGACAGTTGAGAAGGGAGAAAAAAAATAGTATTTTCCCCTTTTCTCTCCTTTTTTCGTTCTCTCTTTCTCCTCCTCCCCCCCCCCCCCCCCCCATTCTTCAGTCAGGGGGAAAGGAGGAAGTAGAGATTATAAAAATCATAAATCTAAAGTCTAAAGTTTCATTTAATGAAAGCTGAATTTAATTGATTTATTAGCAGAACATACTAAAATACATTTTTCATAATAATTATACCATCTAGATTACCAATTCCATCATACTGATCTAGAATCATCTGTTGCATAATAATCTGTTGTAGTTCTAATATTGAGGGGGTTCTCATATTGATCCAACAGTTTTTTAGCTAGGAAAACAATAGTGTCCAAAAATCTTCATTCTTTACACATTTTATAGTTAATACCTTTGAAAAAAAAATTGTGCATTTAATGAAATATCTATCATTAGCTTATTTTTTGTCACTCTTGAACCTTCCTCAAGAATCTTTACATTTTATTACATTGCCAAAATAAATGTTTATAGTCTGGATCTCACATTTTGCATTTTATGCATTAATTCTCTTTGATTTTATCTATTCTCCACAAACTTTTGGAAGGTAGTAACTTTGATGTATAATTTTAAGTTGTT